>BSBK01000903.1:352500-952500 GCA_027943335.1 Chamaecyparis obtusa | reverse complement strand
AAATGACATTTGAATTCCTAAACCTTTGTAGAACTCTTTGTATTCAGAAGACCTAAAGCACATTGCATTATCACTAACAATCCTTTTAGGACAACCAAATCTTGTAACAATATTATTCAATAAGAAATCAATCACCACCTTGCTTGTTGCATTCCTTGTAGGAATAGCCTCTACCCATTTTGTAAAATAATTAGTGGCAACTAGGATCCAAGAGTATCCTCCACTGGACTTGTTTGGGAATTCACCTATAAAATCCATTCCCCATTACTGGAAAGGAGTTTGTACTTCTACTGGCCTCAATGGTACATTTCCTGAAAACTTGAGCCTACCAAAAAATCTCTTACAAGCATCACACTTTCTTACCAATTGTTCAACATCCTTGAAGATTGTGGGCCACCAGAAACCTGCTCTCATAATCTTTTGAGCAGTAGTTTTTCCCATATAATGTCCACCACAGATTCCTTCATGCATTTCTTTTAACAATTTGTCAGCTTGATCTTCATCAACACATTTTAAGAGTATGCAATCCAAATTCCTTTTATACAACTTGCATTTTATAATTACATACTTGATCACCTGTAATTTTAGTGTCCTCTTCTTGCTATCATCCATTCCTGCTAGACACTTCATATTTCTCAAATAATAGATCACATCTTGATACCAGATACAATCATCCATATCACATGCGTAATCAACTTCAGCTTGATTTATCTAATTTGCATCAAGGTTGGACTGAGCCATTAATTTTGCCAATCCTTGTCCTTTAACTAATTTGGTAATTTGAATGTCAATGTTAAATTCCTGAACTCTATTGATCCATCTGCATCTTCTCCCAAAAACTTCCTATCGTGAGAACATGTCCTTTATTGCAACACTAGGCACAAAAGCAATAACAATTGCTCCCATCAAATAACACCTAAAAGCCTTTACTGCTTTCACAAGTGCATATGCTTGTTTCTCATTTATGTCATACCTTAATTTAGCAGCTTGTAAAGATTTACTAAAGAATCCAATAGGTTGCTTAAAATCCTCCTTATTTTTCTGCAATAAAACTGCAACAATAGTATGAAAAGATGCAAAAGAGAAGATGTGCATAGGGACATTGTAATTAGGTGCCTTAAGCATAGGAGCATCTTTGATTTCCTGCTTGATATTCTTGAAAGCTTCATCAGGCTCACCTTCCCATATGATCTCAGACCCCTTCTTCAACATCTTGGATATTGGCCTAGTAACTTTAGTGAAGTTTGTAAAAAATCTCCTCAAGAAATTTACCTGACCAAAGAAGGACTGGATTCCCTTCACATTTTTTGGTTTTTGAATCTTGTCAATAGCTGCCACCCTTTCTGGATCAATTCTTACTCCTTGTTTCCCAACTAGGTGGCCCAACAACTTACCCTCAATCACACCAAACACACACTTCCTTGGGTTCAATGAAATGCCATACTCCAAGGCCCTTACAAATATCCTTTCTAGATGAGAACAATGATCTTCTTCCTTCTTGGAATATGTAGTTAAGTCATCTTGATAAACAACAAGGAAAACATCTATAAAATCTGCAAAGGCAACATCCATTGCCCTTTGAAAAGTAGCACCAACATTTGTGAGACCAAAAGGCATTCTCACATAAACATAAGTTCCCCAAGGTGTTGTGAATGTTGTCTTAAACTATTTTGATTCTTTTACAATTACCTAATTATAACCAGAAAAACCATCCATCATGGACATCAACTCAGAACCAGTTACCCTTTGTAGCATAGCCTCCATATTAGGCAAGCAATAATTATCCTTTAGAGAAGATACATTAAGGTTCTTGAAATCCACACATAATCTAATATCTCCATTCTTCTTTCTGACAGGAACCAAATTTGACACCCAAGAGGAGTGTCTCACTGGCTTTATGATTCCAACATCTCTCAACTTCATTAACTTCTGCATTTTGGGTGCTACGATAGGATTAATTGGCCTTTATTTTTGCCTAAAAGGTTTGGCATCTTCTTTCAAAGGAATAATATGTTGGAACAAGTCTTCCCTATAAACCTTTAGGTCATCATATGACCATGCAAAAACATGCCTGAATTTTCTTAACAATTCAATTAAAGACTTTCTTACCTTGTGAGACACCTCTCTTCCAATATAAACCTTCTTAGGTGCCTCCTGTGTACCAAGGTTAATTTCTTCCAGATCCATTTGATCCTTCCTCTTAGTATCCATCTAAACTCTATCCTGACTATCGAATATAGTCTCTAGAGCAACAAGTCCCTTAGGAACCTTATTAGTCTTAAGTTGCAGGACTTCATTACCAAGTATGACCTCTTTTCCTTCTGCAATCTCAATCAGAGCCAAGTAATCTAATTCCTGGCCATGATATTGATCCTCACAATTCATAAATCTCAAAATATCCTGGTCATCTTCAAATACTTTCCAATTTTCAACATCATTTGGTATACTAGACCTAGTCTGAATTTCAACTTTAGAGATACCAGCAAATGTAATATCACTAGGATTGATTGCTATATTGGCTAACAAATCAACCATCTTGTTATTACTTCTATCCTTTCGTATAATATTGAAGGCATCAAAATGCTCAGTCATATCCCACACAACATTTCTATATTGTTTCAACCTCTTGTTCTTTGAAGCATACAATGATCTTATTTGGGACACCACTAACTCAGAATCCCCAATAAATTTCATACATTTAATTCCATGCTTGTGTGTCAACCTCAATCCTAGCAACAATGCTTCATATTCTGCTACATTGTTTGTACATGAGAAGTGTAATGTGAAAGAGAACTTGTAAGTATTTCCATCAGGAGAAATGAGTAAAATACCTGCTCCCGAACCATCTTTGTAATTTGCACCATCAAAGTACATCACCCACAAATCACCCTTCATAGATTTAACATTTACCTCCATAGTAATAGGTGGCAACATGGGCTTCCCCTTAAGCATAATGACCTCTTCCCTAAAGGCATTGATGTCAGTATCCACAAAGCATGTAGTCTCATCGTCAATATTCCTTTCAATCATGTGGCATACTCTTGGCTCTCACTCAATCTTAACAAACTGGTCATCAATCTTGAAAGTTGCATAGGACAAGTCACATTGTAAACTTCCACCCATGGCAGCACTCCACTTCCTGGATAATAACATCCCATAATGAGGAGGGATATCCACCACCAAGACACTCATTGTCAATTTTTTCTCTAGATAGGTTGCCAATCTATAAGGCATTGCATTTATGGTTCTAATAACTGGTACTTCTCTCTGATCCATTGCAAAACATCAACCTTGGACTGTATCAACTTTAAGGCCCAGTTTTTCCATGATCTTGAAAGGCATGATAGTATTTAAAGTGCCTAAATCAATCATGCAGTTCCTTAATTTCATTCCATTCATAATGACACTTAGAAAGAATGGGTCAATGTTTTCTAGGCTAGCATTGACAGAGTTGTCCAAGTATATAGGTGGTATTTGAGACACCATTCCCTGAACTTCCATTTTTTTCATAACTTTAGCCTGGGGCTCATTTGCATTACAAGTAACATTTTTATCATGGACATTGCCTACCCATGCAAGAGCTCTGTCTTTATGTTCAAGGATCCTCAATAATTCTGACAAAGGAACTTTGACAGTAATCTGAGACAATACAGCCAACATATCAACAAGGGCGGAGGAAAGGTTCTCAATCTGCACTGCTCTTGTGTCTTTATGTTTCTCTGATACATTAGTTGTAGTTGTCACCTTCATTTTTTCAATTTTAGCCATTGTACTAATTGGCCTCTCTACTTCCCTTGGTTCCCATCTTTTATCTCTTTCATTCTTGAACTTCACTAAGTTGCCATCTTTTGACTTGTTTCCATTGGGTCCCTTAGGGTTGGTATCCTTTATAAACATTCCTGCAGCTTTTCCATTGGCATCAGTTGCTGTCATACTTCTTGTTTGTACTTGAGCTACCATTTTCACAGTGATCCTAGCAATTTCTTCTTTTGAAGGTCTTCTCAAACTTACCGGCTCTAAAGAGGAAATCATGTTACATATCCTTTCATCAATGTCTTCATTGTCAGAAAATACCTCTTGATGGAACAAAGCCTTGCTTCATCTTTTCAGACGTACATCAGTCTCTTCACCGATATCAGACTCATCTTCATATCCCAAATATGAAGATGCCATATTACACCCAATACTGTCATGAGTTCCCTCTTGACCAAGCTTATCAGAACGATCATCTTGATATGCAACCATGGATTGTGCAACCACACAATGCTCTATGGAATGAGGAGATTGGCAAGCAACACACCATGGTGTGTCCTCCACGACAATCACATAAGTCCTTTGTAGAGGATCAGGGATAGATTTGTCACTATTCCCTCTTATAGCAAGGACAATAGGTTTTCCATCCTTCCACTGGGTGTTATAGGGGTAATTTTGCAATCTATTTGGCCTATTGAAATTATTGTTGAATTGAGGCTTTTCATTAGTAGGAACATTATTATTCCTATTAGCAGGTGCTTTCAAATCCTCTAATGCATCCAACACCTTATCCAACTTATCTTCTTCCTGCTTCTTACTTCCAATATTTTTCTCATTATCCCTTTTGTATTTTTTATCCCCAAACAACTTAGGGTCATCTCTTTTTCCACCCAATTTTCTTGATATTTTCATATTGTTTTCAATATTGATAGCAATCCTAAAAGCATCTCTGAGATTTCTTGGTTCTTTGTCCCTCAACAAGTATCCCATTTTTCCATCAAAATTATTGAAATATGTGGTTAAGAAAACATTGTCATCTAACCTCATGACTTGAAACAACTTATGCATACCTTTCTGAAATCTCATGTTGAATTCAGTCGCAATCTCATTGTAATTTTTCCTTATGGTATTAAATTCATTCAACATAAAACTAGTATTAGACCTATCACCATATTGCTCCTTGAAGCATTTCTCAAAAGAATCCCATGTGTCAATACATCTGTCAAGTAATCTTTTGAACTAATCTCTAGCATCTTCCACCAAAGACTGAACAAAAAGTTTCATGACTACATCCTCATGTTCAACCTCATAATCATTTATCATATCAACAAATAACCTAAGATGTTCCTCACAACTAATGGCATTGTTACCAGCAAACTTAGGTACCTTATCTCTTATATCAGTTGGAAAAGCATTTGGGTAGCCAGGTATTCCATCAAAACTAATTTGCCTATAGCCTTCTAACTGCATAGGCCTTCTTTGAAAACTTGAACTAGTGTTCCTTTTAGGGTCAATATTCACATCTATGCCTACATTTGACTATTTTTTAGGGTCAACACTTATCTTGGCAAATGAAGTAGGAACCGGATTACTAGCAGTAATATTTCCAAGTGAAACAACATTAGAAGTTGTAGATGGCATACCTATTTCGTTAATAGTAGATGGTACAAAAGTATTTGTAGGTGAAGCCTTTAAGAACTAGATCTTTCTTCTTTTTTCTGCAATAGAGGCTTCAATTTCAGCCCTCTCCAATTCTCCTGCCAAGTCATCATCCTCTTTTCTTCTTCTTTCCATCTCTATATCCCTATTTGGAATAGGAGGTGGTACTTTAGATACTATCACTGGCTTGCTCATTTGGATTCCCACCATTTTTTGTTTTCCCTTCTCTCCTACAACAACAATAGGAGGCTTGGTAATTGCACATTCATTTGCATCTTTAGGTAAAGAGGCATAGCTCTGAACCTATCTAATCACAGGGCCCTCTTTATCAAATTCATGGTCTTGCAATAGACGCTCCTGCTCACTTCTCAAAGCATCAAGATCACCAAAAACATCATGTTTCAAAGTCTTAGGAGCAAAAGAAAGCATCTTGTTTCTCTCCTTCAGCTCATCAATCTTTCTAAGTAGAGACTCTCTTTCTATCAAAACATTTAATTTTTCAGCCTCTCTTTCTTTTTGTAATCTCTTGTATATGGCATCCTACTCTGCCAACTGTAACCTCAGTGAACTCAAGTCATTTGGGTCTATCATAATATCTTTAGAACTTGATGACACATCTATATCAGTAGAATTTTGATACAAGAAATGGACCCATCTTGGCCCCATGGGTTGCCTTCTGAACATTTCCTCATTAGGATCAAAATTTGGTCCAAAACCCATTTCTCTGGCTTGTACATTTTGTCCTGCAAGTAATGAATCTTTGTCTTGAAACAATGTCTCTGGGGTATCATAGAAATTACCTCCAGAGCGACCACTATCTGATTTAGAACTTTTGTGTTGTGAATCCTCCTCATTAGAGGATGCATGTCATGCTCTATTTCTGGCATTACTTTTTTCTCTCATGGGAGCACTAGTAGATTCACCATTTCTCCTGATCCAACTTTTCTCTTCTTCTCTAGGTAACTATTCCAAAGTAACCTCTGGATGCTTCTTGACAAAAGACCTAGTATTCCTTCTTTTGTCCATGGTCTGTAGTTTATGACACTGGTTCTAACCCTTTGAGTTGCCACCCACCAAATATGGAAAATCTTTCAATTTTTTCAAGAAAACAACTGAGTACAACAGGAGAAACACAAGAGTCCTCTAATAACTTTTATCTTTAGACTCTCCCCAACAGAGTCACCATTTTTTTGGTTCCTTTTCTTTCTACTTGCAGATTTATACTATGATTGACAAATAATGTCACTGACTCTATCACCCCTCCAAACTCTGCAAGGAAAAGGGCCAATTAACAAGGATCAACTAGGATCCTCCTACACTTTGAGTCTAATACTCAGGTGGGTGTACCCTTGACGCACTTCTTGAAAGGAGTCGCTAAAATATTATACATTCATGCCTTTTACAAACTGACTTAAAGATTTTATAATTTGTATTTGTTTGTGATTGATGATGACAGACTGCTTCAAAAAGATAGACTAGTGTCTTCTCCTAGGGCATAGAGTCATAGACAAAATACATCAACTGAAGTCCTAACTTGAATATACTCAAATTTAGAATAAGTGCTTTTCCTATTATCCCTCTCACTCACATACTTGGACATCAAATTCCTATCTCACCCTGAATTCTCTAATACTATCTTTAAGGATTTAATCCTGACTTTGGCAAGAACTCAAAGACAATCTCACAATATACTTTGTATACCATATACTAACTTACTTTGTAACATTAGCATATAGGAATTCAAGATCAGAATAGGAAGACATACACAAATAAGAGATTGGAATTCAAGTGTATTCTTATTTGAATTTGTAGAATCAATACATTGTGAGATAACGAAATGCTAAGGAAAACAAAAACCCCCAATCTACATCTCTATCTTCAAATTTTAAATCAATCATCCAATAATGTCTTACATATAATAGACATCAATATATAGTCATGAGATATCTTGGAACCCTCCGGAAAGGATGCAAAAAGCTTTGGATAGCTAAGATAGAAAATAGGGTATCAACCACCCTACCAACCAGATCAAATCAAAATTTATTGCAGGGGAAGAAAACCAAGCAATATGAGGCAAAACAAATCCAAGAATGATCTCCATTTATGGCCAAGGACTGACAACGCACAAGAAACTGGAAGCCCACCATGCAAACTCTCTGCAAATCCAACTGCAACGCAACCTGAGTGGCCATCTCACCCACTATCACGATGTGGACACCCTCACAATCAATCATGCCTTGGGCCATATTGTACCAGTGAGCGCAAAATCATATCAAGCAGATCGATCATTAAAACATTAAATTCTTAGTCCTTCTATCGTTGAGGAACCCTAGAAATATTCAATTTTCAGGTAGCAATGGTAAGTCAACAAGTTTGAAACTCAGTCGTCGATCCCGCTTATTTCCCGACATATCGGATGGTGCTTAAAATTCATCAATAGTTGACCAATCCTCAAAAAATTCCATGGCCACATCACCACCCTAGCAACCAATAGAAAATGAGCACATTAGCATGTACCTAACATCAGACCCACCGCACCATTGGCATCTGGCATTGGGAGATTGAACGGTCGTCGCATGATCGCAAAGGGGAAAAAGACTCCTTGCGATCATGCGATAGTCATAGGATTAAAAGGTATCATACTGTCGGGCCTCGCTAACAAGATTCCAAGTTACCACCATCTGACAAATTAGAAAATAAGCACGAATAGGAAATGTTGATGTCAGCGACCGGTTTCGAAAAGCCAAAAAGCTGAAAACATCCAGAGTTCCTATGTTTAAACAGTTTTACGAAACCCTACCACATAAAACAAGCCATATCTCACTGGTTTCAACTCTTCAGGACATGCGCTCTTAACTAGACCTTGGAAACTCAATAATCTATCACATGCTAAGGGTGCAAGCCAAGAAACATCATAAATTTAGCTCACAAGTTAAAGTTGTGTCACAGCTAGGGCAGGGCGGTTCACTTGGATTTTTACATATTAGACCATGCGCCCTAGACTGGAGCATGGTGACATGGAAAACACTACATGGCTATGGGTGCAAGTGATGAAACCTTATAAAACTTCGGCGCACACCAAAACTGTGAACACAAGTATGGAGGGACAACTTCTGGAAAACTGCAAGGATAAGACCAATTTCATAGGATTTTTATATTGACAGGAAATTGGTCTAACACCTTGATGGTGATGACCTCATGTGATATGTCAGCCTTTGTGAACCCTATTTTCTGAATGAACTTCAAAGTGCACAAGTTTAGGGCTGAGCCATTATCTATCATGACCCTTTTTATGGCAAAGTCTAAGATCATGATGATGATGCGGAGGGGGAGATTATGGTTTGGCTCAATAGCTGGTATATTTAATGGTTTAAAGGAGAGAGCATAGGACACTGATAAATGTCCCACAAGATTTTCAAATTGGATGGTATTTATGTTTGCAAGGACATGTCCTTCTTAGAGGGCTTAGTTGAGGATATCTTGATGGATGGGTGAAGTGCGGAGAAGGTCTAAGTTGGAGATTTGGGAAAGTGGATTCCCAAGATGTTATATAAGGTTGTATTGTGCATTGTGTGCTGGCCTTGGATTTGCACTGATGATAGATATTCGGTCTTTGTGGGTAGTAACAACACATTGACTATCTGCTCCTTTGACATGGATGACATTGACTGTGGGCTCAACTTGGGTTATGTAGCCAATGAATTTATCATAGTTGATATGGGCAGTAGTATAGTCTTTATGGTCAGCATGGTCTCCTTGTTTTCCTTTGCCTTGGTTCTGAGGTGGAGGATTGGCATTAGCCTGGTTCTTCCCAACATTGTGTTGCGGGAACACGTTCTGATAGATCTATAGATTGGCATTAGGTGAGCTTGGGCTGGTGTGTCCACTTGGATCTCCTTTCTGTCGATGAGATGTTGGATGTAATGCTTTAGCTTCATGCACCTTAGGGTAGTGTGTCCTTTGACATGATGATAATCATAGTACTCATGATCCTTGTACCAGTTAGGTTTAGAAGTGGCATCATCAAATTGTTGAGTTGGTGGGTAAGTGATTAGATTGGCCTTGGCCATGCAATGAAAGATTATGTCCATAGGTTCACCGAGGGGAGTGAAGGTTTTATTTTAGTGGGTTTGGGCTCAAGGCCTATTCTGATTGGGTGTTGTTGATATGGCATTGGCCTGATTGGTTAGATTTCCTTGATTTGTTTGATGCGCTTGTTGCTGATAGTTCTATATGGGTTGCTGATAGATGGGAGATTATTATTGATATTTCTGCATAGGATGTTGATTGACCTAAGGCTGATGTTGTTGATATGTAGGAGTTGGTGTAGGATCGACCACAACAATTTGGACATGCTTGTTGTCTGTGGCTCCATTAGTAACAACATTTTTGTTTCGATTCCAGTAACAAGGTTTGTCATTACTAGGCTTGTTGTGGGAATCATCCTTGTAATGTTGGATTGTGCCTTCATCTAGGAGGCCTCTTTCAATATATATCCCCTTTCTTTTGATATCTTGGTAAGTTTGGATGCAGTTCATCCTCATGAAGTGGGATATTTTGGGATGCAGGTTATCGATAAAGATCTTGGTTAGATGCTTCTCAAGTGGTTGGTATGATAACCTTGTAGTGAGGTTTTTCCATCATTGCAAATAGTCGGCTAGGCTTTCTCCTCCTTTCTGCTTCGAGTTGTAAAGGTCCAACAAAGACAACTCATTCTTGACATTATGGGCATACTGTGCAACAAACTTCTCAGAGAGCTCAACAAAGATTGAGATTGTCCCATAGGGTATGTTAGTGCTCAAATCTGCAGATGATTAATAATTCATGAACTCATATAATCCCAATAGATGCATCTGACAAAATTGCAAGCACTAAGGTATTAAGGTTATAAAAACCTTCTTCACTTTGAGTATAAGAACTCAGGTGGGTTTACCTATAACAATTCACTGTTTGAAATGAGCTTTGAATTGAGAATTAGCTCCTTCACTGTTATATTATCCTTCTCAGAATTAACTCAATAAGACATTGCAACTCTTAATATGGCCCAAACAATCCTGATACACAACACTGTGATAGAAATTATGAAAACAACAATATTGAACAGTGGCTTAAGGATATTCATCCTTCTTCTTTTTAGAGTTGAACTCAAGGAAGGTTAACCTCATTCAGTGCTTCTACAAAGCATTACAGTATACATCTATGAACTTGTCATAGGATAATTCAGATTAAGATTGTACAGATAAAGTAAAATAAATCAGTTATTTATATCTTCAGGTGGTAACATGTGCAAATGTATCTCAAACTAGTGCCTTATTCTACTTGGGCATCAGAGTCAAACCCTATCTCCACAAAAATCTACCGAGACAAATATACTAGAACTCAAATGACATGCCTGACATCCCATTCTTTTAATTCCTATCATGGCCATCAAATTCATATATGGACAATTAATTCCCAGAGACCTCCCTTAAGATTTTACTCTTCCCTTGAAAGAAACTTAAGTTTAACCCCTATATTCACATTGTGAACAATGCATTGAAAAAGCATTACAATTTGAATGCATAAGAAAACTAAAGTATCCATACACAAAGACAATAAGTAGTAGTAATAGAGTTTCGATATGCTTTGTATTAATATCAAAATGTGTTAATACAGTATACTCTTGACTTCAAAGAAAACAAGGTTCTATATTTCATAACTTCTTTACCGAATGTATTAACCACCACCAATGAGCAAAAAAAACTTGCTATATATAATCTCAGCCATCTTGGAATCCTCGAAAGGATGCAACAAGCTTGGGATGGCTAGAAAAGATCTTACACTAGAGACAAGATTACAAACTGACAAAATTTGATTGTAACAGCAGATTACAAATATCTATTTCCCAACAATTTTGTAGGTGGCACCTTTGTTTAAAGATATTTCAAAGCAGTTGCTAAATTTGTTGCATGAATGATGACCACCATTCGGCTAACCTACATCATCCTCTATTTGAAACATGCTCTCCCTCGATTTCTGGATCAGGTGCCATCTGCAGCTCTATTCTTCTTCTTCCTCTATAAGCTAGACAACTGGCCTCTTCTTCTTCTTTATTGTCAACTTCTCCCAAGCTACTACATCATCATCAGATGGCCAGTTGTAAGTCTGCAATTCCTGTAGTAAGCTAATTTGCTTATCCCACATGGAGTCAGTTATATTTTTGGCCTCTGCCATAAAGCGTATGCAATCATTCTCAATTTTAAAAAGACTGTCAATTATGTTGTTACATCTCTCAAAATCCAAAGTATAGTTGCTACTGAGGAAAACATCTTGTGAAATCACCAACTGATCCATTGATAGTTTCCATTCTTCCAACTTAATCACATTTCCATTGTCATCACATATTGGAGGTAAATACCTATTGTAATTCTTATCAAACATAGACAACTTAGCCTTCACCTGGTTGGACTTACCTTTAAAAAACTTTGAAATAGCACTAACTAAGCCAATCTTCTCAAAAACTTCAGTCACTACCCCAGGGATCTCAGGCTTATGCTCTTGTAAGCTATCAAGTTTATCAAATAACAAGCTTCTCCTGGACCAAATACTATGAAGTGGCTCTAGAGTAGCCAACGATTCATTCACCTTTCTATTGGCCTGGTGCAATTGACTAACTGATTGATACATTGTTTCCATCCTTTCAATTATTTTATCCCACCTGTATTGCACAATCTTTGACATAGTGTCCAAAGATGCCTCTATCCTTATCTTTTCCAAGTCCTCAGCAGGTTTCTCAAGTACTTCCACATCTATCTGAACAGGGGCCTCAATTTGCATAGAAGGAGGAGGAACTACCTTTGAGGCTTCTTCAAGCTTAACTTTTACTTCTGCCAACTCATCCTCTAATTGTTTGATCTTCATCATTTTCAAATCTCTATCCTTGGCCACCAGGTTTGCGCTTTCAAACAATTTTGAATACCTCTCAAACAATTGAACTATCTTTGCTTCATTCAGGTTAGCCCAACGAGTTACTGCCTTGGAGACTTTAAGGTCAGTTGTATTTTGCACAGTCCATATGATCTTATTCCCTTCCATCTTATCCTCTATACTTAATAGAGATGGCTTTTGGGTCCTAGGGGCCATAGACCACATTGCAACAGCTTGAGATTTAGGGTCATAGCCACTTCCTCTTATCATGTCACCAATGTGAACCTCATATGATAGGCTACCCTGTGGTTGCTTCCTTATTTGATCTATGATGAATGTAGAAGTCAGATCCCATCTTGGATTCAATAGCATTCCACTTGACTTAACCAATTGTCTAGCTTCATCTATAGTTATAGGATCTAGGCTAGGATCATAAGAAGCTAAAGCTCTCAATGTTTCTTCGCTTGGCTCCACACCTTCAGGCATAGCTTTCTTCACCTCTTGTTGCTTGTTCCAAATAAGAAAACTCTTGAATTCATTAGTTTTAATAAACTAGTCATCACTCAAAAATTCCTCCTGATAAACCTCTCTGATATCCTTTTCTAACCACAGGGACTGTTCCTTATCTCTTTCATCAGTGGCCACCTTCTTACTTGCTCTTATTATTTTTCTCAATTGGTGATGGTAAGCCCTATCACCTGGCACTAGAGCAGATGCTCTATCAATTATTCTCTTTTGTTTTTCTTGCTTTGAAGGCTCTCCTTCCTCAAGCCTCTGCTTCTTCAAGGGTGGCTCTAGAGGATTCTCTGTTTTTGGTTGATCTTCAACAAGCTTAGCAATCTATACATCCCCAACTTGTGGTGGGCTATTCCCTTTTAGGGACTCATCAGAAGACTCCTCTTGATCAGAAGATGAATAATCCTTCCTTTTCTTTGGCTGCTTTTGATTAATCAATTTCTCCAACTGATTTGATAGAGTGTCATGCATCTCTATCATCTTGTCAATTCTTTTCAAATAAGGAAGGTCAGGGAAGAAACCCTCAAAAGGAAGTTGGGCTGTCGTCACTTGTTTTGATAAATCTATCAAATCAAAGTACCTATTCCATCTTCTTTTAACCTCATCACTCTCTATAATGTTTATAATTACATCTTCCTCATCTAAACCTGCATGTTCCTTAATCACACCAATGTTTGGAATATAGACTATCCTGGCAGTTTTGATAAAGTCCTTAGGATCTACATGTCTACAAGCACCAGTAACCATCTTGAATTGATTTAACCATGCAGTGATTTGAGGAAATGCCCTCTTTCCTACCAGGAAGTCACCTATCTTGAATTGCCTAGGTGTGAATGTACCCTTCCTGTGAGGGGCTAGAAGTTCTCTATCTGTGCACATCAACTGCCAAACAAATTCCAAACAGGCAACTCTTGGAGGCACAAATTTTGGTAATAGATGTGGGGGTTGGGGGCAACCGTAGACTCTCAAAATTGTAGAATTTTCCCCCAAGTAAAAATCACCCAATTATGGTCTCCCTCCCACATGTCCACAAACTGCAATGGTCTTAGGAGCCTAAGGACCCTTGGGGATAGCATTGTGACATTGATGCCTAACATCTTTATAATTGGAAAGACAATGAAATCCTGAAAAACACAAAAATCCCCTTCATTGGAAGTAGAATTCCATAACCTCACCCATAATTGTACTAGATTATACTGGCCTTTGAAGTTAAACCTTGGTTTCAACATGTTCCAATCAAAGCTATTGATGTTGAAGAACAAAATTAAGTGCATTAACAATGAATAATGCATGAACTTAATTGGACTCTTACTTTCTTTGACAGAAATCAAACCCTCATGCATTCTATCAATTATATACTAAATGTAATCATAGTCAGTATTTACCAAGGAA
Organism: Chamaecyparis obtusa; assembly: GCA_027943335.1. Lineage (NCBI taxonomy): Eukaryota > Viridiplantae > Streptophyta > Pinopsida > Cupressales > Cupressaceae > Chamaecyparis > Chamaecyparis obtusa. The sequence goes on along the minus strand of BSBK01000903.1, from coordinate 938,274 downwards.
TTCTGGATGTCTAAGATTATCATCAACAAATTAGCTGGCAAGAACTCTGCATCTCCATCAATTCCCAAAACCCTACACAACCCATAACAAGTCTGCCTCATATAATGCTGGAGGGATTTAAATTGGTAAGGGGCATTCATGTGAGCAGGGAGGGGAGCTATATATTTATCCTATTTTGGGATGTGCTTCATCATTTGGTCCTTTATTGTCCCTATGTTATTCTTGTACCTCTCCCTTTCTTTGCTCAAGTCAATTTCGGTGGAGGAAGACGTATAGAAATTAAAAGCTTTCATGAATGAACCCCTATCAAGAGTAACCAAAGGTGACTAGTCCTCTTTTCTAATTATTTTGGAAATAGGGTCATAGTGCCTAGCTAATGCAACAATTAGATCCACATCTAAAAATACATCAGGAACAACTAATTTTCCCAAACCCAAAGCCCAACCATTACACATAGGAACATGTCTATCTCTATTTCCATAAAATAAGTTGAAAATAGTATAACCTGTGCTATTTGGTATGACAGGATCTCTGCAAAGCCCTAGAACATCTTCAAAAACATCATCGGGAGCTCTTTTATTCTGGCTAGAACCAGGCAACAATTTCATGAATTCATCTGAATAGTTCGGCTTGCCTTTGTCTTCGCCACTTTTAGACTTGGCTTCACTACTAGAAGATGTTGCGCTCCTCTTAGGTTGACTCATCTTGCTAGAGAATTACCTTCAATCTCTGCAAACTAGATTTACTTGGCGCTCAAAAACTGCTTCAGAAAGACATAATTCTCTTCGACTGATTTTGGACATAGGAAACAATGAGCATAGCTTATTTATCAATACAGATCAAATGTGTACAGCTACCATAATCATTGAAAATCAATCCTTAATTGCTCCCGCATTCAATTTCACATATCACTAATTTTCAAATCAGAGCTAACCGATGCAAAGATGTTGACAGATAGATTTAAAAACTCAAAAATAAGGCAAAAAGGCAATGATTAGTACTCTGCACTTTAACATCATGTTTACGTCATGAAATCCTTCTTTAAAACTGATTAGATGGCTTATTAGTTTACTCTCCGGCTTGACACTGTACTTTATCCACGCAGGCAATGATCTTTTTCTTTTCTTTTATTACCTTTTCCAACTGAGCCCATTCAACGAATCAGCAACTGAAAGCTTCTCGTGATCGCTTAATACAATGTTAACCGTAGCTCATATTCAAAGAATTGGCGACCAAAGCCTTCGCGGGTTCTCGCAATGCAATTCTTAACTCTTCATCCACTTAGCGAATCAGCGAACAAAGTGATCACCTTCAAGCGCTTCACTGTAGTTATCATTTGGAGAACTAGCGAATAAGGCCATCTCCCATTCTCTTAATGTCCCAGCTAACTGTCAACTTTCTTGGAGATTTGGCGAACAAAGGGTTCACGCATTCGCTTAATGAAACACTTAATCTCCTGATTATTTAGAGAACTAGCAAAGCCTTTACTCTTTGAATCACTGAATCTTTCCTTAACCGTCACCTTCATTTTGAGACTTAGCGACTGTATGCTTCACTCATTCGCTAGATGTTAGTGCTAACTACCCGGATATCTGGTGACTTGGCGAATGGCTTATCTCTAAATCACGAAATCATGTAGCTTTGATCGCCAGCATCACGCGACTTGGCGAATGCGGTTAGTTGACCATTTCATTGAAACATATGATCCTTAGTCATTTGATTACGAGACTCAGCGAACAAAGGGTTCGTTGAATCTTGCAATACTTCAAACATTGAATATTTCATTACGCGATTAAGTGACTAAAGACTTAAAACTTTGCTAATCCTTTGATTTGCCCATTCGCCAAATACTTCTAGCCTTTACCTTTCTTTTAAGAGAACTCGCGACCACATGATCCGCTGAATCGCCAGATCATTTAGCATTTCACTAACTCATTCTGAGAATAAGCGAACACAAAAAGCATTACCTCTGCCAAACTCATTTCATCAAATTGTCAGAACCGCCAGACTTGGAGGATAATAATACAAGTACTCAGTCACTCATTCGCCAAATCAAACATGTAGGACCCAGAAAATACTTGAGATTAAAACATAATCGTTGATCTTTGACACCGATCCACGGTATTCACCAGGTCACCAGATAACTTAACCCTTAACCGCTCGATTCAGAGAATGAGCGATAATCGTTGTCGTCAGGTCGCTAAGCGTTAACACAAAACCGCCAAGGAATAAGTGAATAAGAGATAGTGCATTTTCCAAGTTGCGCAAAGTTTTCTAATAACCGCTGTATATTTGGAGACTCCGCGACTAAGGATAACACTTAACAAGGTCCCAACCTATTCGCTGATTCATCGAAAACTATATGAGACATGCAATGACACTTTCGGATTCAATGAACACTTGAGACAAATAAGCACGTGCACAGCTAACCACTTAAGTGACTAAAAAAGTAATAATGAATTAAACGAATTCAGGGCTGACTTGAGGATTTTGACATGAATTCGAAAATCTTTACGGACAAAACCTAGGGTAAGGGTTTTTTCGAGCTTGGTCATGACAATTTTTTATGAATTTTATAAACCCTAGACCAAGAAAAGCACTTACAAGGAGACTAAAATAAAAATTGGACAAAAACCTCAGAAAATTAAGAATATACCCAACAGGGTATTTTGTAAAACCACTCAATAGTAATTCCTCCCAAGCTTTTGGGGAATAGGCGCATAAGGTAATTATCGCTATATGCCACTTCTTGACATGCCATATAGAACTCTTTGACGTGGCTTCTCGGGTCTCCTTTCCCTCGATATTTATCAAATTCAAGTGTCTCAAAATGCTTAGGGAAAGGGACAGTTGTGATCGATTGATCGAAAAGATGTGGACACACCTCCTCAAATTTAAAGGTCTTGCTCTTTGTTCCAGCTTTGAGCTCCTTAAGAGCATTCTTCATTTCTTCCCATTCGGCGTTGATTAGCGTTGGAGTGGGTACTCCCATTGGGAAGGGATTAGATGGTGTTGGTGAATATGGATGATTTTGTGGTGGAAGATATTGCGGAGTGGGATATGGAGATTGCCCAACAAGGTAGGTGGATTGGAATAGATTTTGGGGTGATGATTGCTGGGGATGATATTGCTCCTGAGGTGTGGGAGTATACTGATGTGAAGGATATAAAGTGGATTTTTGATACTAGGGTATGATGGGATTTTGTTGTTGAGAGATGATGAGATTTTCCTATAGTATTGGATAAGAGGATGCTTGTTGTTGTTGGGGGATGATGGGATGTTATTGTGGTTGCACTGGGAAGTATTGATGCGGTAGAGGAGGCTGGTGGAATGATGCAGCTTGTTGGTAGGCTTGAATTTGATGCACTTGTCTTTGGGCTTGGTTGATGTAGGTAGGATGCAGCCCTGCATTGCTTAGGGGTGGAACGGATATTGGGAAACTAGAAGCAAGTGGTGGTTGCGCAAGGTAGCTGGCAAGATGAGAGGAACTCTATTGTTGTGGTGGTGGAACTACTTGAGATACAGATGTTGGAATGGATAGGTAGTTAGTATATGAAGGAAAGGATGAATTTGGTGGGGGTTGCGATGGTTGTTGCTGCGCTGCTTGAGAGAAGGTGCCTTGTTGGTTTGCAGGCATGGATGCAGGAGAGTGGGTTGGTATTCCTAAGGGTTTTATTTCTTCTTGAGTAAGGCCCCAACGAGAACCAATTCGTGTTAGGAGTTGCGATGCAGAGAATGTTGGAAACATAAATGTGGGGACTTGGGATGTAGATGGTGGATTCTGAAATCCCATGGAGGGCATCCCTGTTGTGAAGGTTTATTGTTGGGCTTGCGTATCGGGGATGAAAGGTGGAGGTGGAATGTATGCTTGGAAAAATCCTAGTTGGGAAGTGGAAGGAGATGCTTGTGTTCCCCATATGAAAGGTGATGCTGATGTGGAAGGTTGCTGAGTAGGAAAGGGGAATGATTGCGTTGTCCCTAGGAAAGATGATGTTGATGTAGAAGTTTGTTGAGTGAAATAGGGGAATGATTGTGTTTCCCCTGGAAAGGGTGATGCTTCTTAGCTAATTGATGTAGGAGCATCCTAGGGTAGTTGGCTATCCTGCATGTTTGGGAGATTTGATGGAGTCATGTGGACTTATTTTCATATGTGAGGGGTTTGGTAGAGTTGGATAAACCCACTTGGGTCTTGGGTAATTGGTTTTGATGTATTTAATGGAACTTGGCATGGTCTTGGTTGCTCAGCATGGCCTAGGGGAGCTCGGCCTTGCTTAGGAATTTGGTGCCTATTTCAGGCTGTATAAGTAATTTTCCACAAAGAGTTAGAGGCTAAAAATTTTAGGGATTGAAGAGGGCCTATATTTCCACCTACGGTTCGAAGCATGAGTTCTAATTCATTCGGAGCTAGGAGATGTCACAATTTTACTAAGACATCTATTTTGGGCATTTAATTGTTGTTGTTGGCCGACTTGTGGCATTTAATTTCGGTATTTGTATTTAATTTATGTTCAGGGCTGACCTGTGGCTTAGATTGGTATAAGTAGGGGTTGTGGGGAAAGTCTTTAGTGATTATTCATCCATCTTGGAGAAGAGGGAGAGGTAGAGGAGCGAATTTTGAGGAGAGCTAGTAGCTACGGCTTGGGAAACAAGGAGATTGCTTGGTGGGCTTGCGAGCACAAGTTTAGATCTTCCTTGGGGGTTCCTACCAGTGTGTGGATCTGGGCTAGCTAGGTTTTGGTTTGGATCTTGTGAGATCTTGTGGAGTTTCTATTGTAATTGCATTGTATTTGGCCGTAACCCGGAAGGCCTTACAGCTGAGCATGTTGGATGAAAATATGATGATTCTATTATGAGTATTGGCATTGTGTGGATCTATATCTCTGTATTGTTATTATATTCTATTGTGTGGTTATTTGCTGGGGGCTAGGACATCTCCATCAGGGATTCTCCTGCCTTGCACTGCATTAAGTGGTATCAGAGCACAATTGTTCCTGAGTGTGTGGACAAAGCGCCGAATGTGAGGCAGTTTACACCAGGACCTTGGGTGGAGTTTTTCAGAGTGAAGGTTGTTCTTGAGTGTGTGGACAGAGCACCGAATGTGAGGCAGTTTGCACTAGGACCTGGTTGAAGGTTGGATCTAGTTGGTGATTCATTGCAAGGGGTTTGCGAAGATCTTAGAAGATGGCTCTAAGAAGATTGGACCCTGAGATGATTGCAAAACTCCATGATGTGGTGGAGAAGAATATTTCAAAGACTTGTGCTCGGTTGGAAGCTAGATTGACTAATCGAGTTAAGGAAGGGATGGAAGCTAGATTGACTAATCGAGTTAAGGAAGGGATAGTTGAGAGTGATCCATCTCTGGATAAATTTCATAAGAGAGTTCGAGAGATCTTGAAATCATGGAGCTAGAGTCTACCGATCAGGAAGTGAGTTGTCTGGCCGGTTAGAAGACTTGTTCGAGAGAGAAGAGGGCATAGCAAGGTCGATATGGAAGTTGGTTTTGTTGATCAGTGTGTGGAGGCTGATGCGGAACCTATGGAGAAACTTGTGGATGTTTCTATGGAGCTTCCTAACCTTGTTGATGCTGTGATTGAGGTTGGTTTTCATGATTAGTTGGTTGAGTCTGACATGGAAATTGTGGAGCACTTGGTTGTGGATAATCAGGTTGCTAAGGGTGATGATCCATATGTTGGTGATATGGATGTTGTTGATATGGATGTTTCTGGTGTGGATTCACTAGTTGTTGATGTGGTTGAGGATCTACATGATACTATGGATCTGTATGTTCCTGATGTGGACCTGTTGGTGGTTGACATGGTTGAGGATTTACATGTTGCTCCTGTTGTGGATTTGAGCTTACATGTTGGTGACATGGATTTCATGTTCAAGGATATTGTTGTTGTTGGTAGTGATCAGCTACAGAGAATGTTGGCAAGGCACTATGTTCAGTGTGTTCCTGGGAGTGAGCATGTTGATTGGATGGTTGAGATTCTAGTGGTTGACAGATGGATGCGGATTTGGGTGATTTGCATGTTGGTTATATTGTCCCTGTTGGAGTGGAAGCCTTTGGTGAAGATGAAGATGGTTGTAGATATTTCATCTGGCATCAAAGTATGAGGCATACTTCTTTTCGCACTTGGGGAGTCTGATGCAGGAGCATCCCAGGGTAGTTGGCTATCCTGCATGTTTGGGAGATTTAATGGAGTCGTGTGGACTTATTTTCATATGTGAGGGGTTTAGTAGAGTTGGATAAACCCACTTGGGTCTTGGGTAATTGGTTTTGATGTATTTAATGGAACTTGGCATGGTCTTGGTTGCTCAGCATGGCCTAGGGGAGCTCGGCCTTGCTTAGGAATTTGGTGCCTATTTCAGGCCGTATAAGTAATTTTCCACAAAGAGTTAGAGGCTGAAAATTTTAGGGATTGAAGAGGGCCTATATTTCCACCTATGGTTCGAAGCATGAGTTCTAATTCATTCGGAGCTAGGAGATATCACGATTTTACTAAGACATCTATTTTGGGCATTTAATTGTTGTTGTTGGCCGACTTGTGGCATTTAATTTCGGTATTTGTATTTAATTTATGTTCAGGGCTGACCTGTGGCTTAGATTGGTATAAGTAGGGGTCGTGGGGAAAGTCTTTAGTGATTATTCATCCATCTTGGAGAAGAGGGAGAGGTAGAGGAGCGAATTTTGAGGAGAGCTAGTAGCTGCGGCTTGGGAAACAAGGAGATTGCTTGGTGGGCTTGCGAGCACAAGTTTAGATCTTCCTTGGGGGTTCCTACTAGTGTGTGGATCTGGGCTAGCTAGGGTTTGGTTTGGATCTTGTGAGATCTTATGGAGTTTCTATTGTAATTGCATTGTATTTGGCCGTAACCCGGAAGGCCTTACAGCCGGGCATGTTGGATGAAAATATGATGATTCTATTATGAGTATTGGCATTGTGTGGATTTATATCTCTGTATTGTTATTATATTCTATTGTGTGGTTATTTGCTGGGGGCTAGGACATCTCCATCAGGGATTCTCCTACCTTACACTACATCACTAATAGATGGTGGAGGAATTGTTTGCATGGAGGCTTGTGTGGGAGGTGGTGGTTGGTTCTGTGTAAAGTTTTGGACCTGGGTAGTAGCTTGGGATGATGTGGAAGGTGATGGTGTTCCCATAATGGAAAATGAAGTGGATTGTGTCACTACTTGTCTTGTAGGACTTGCAAAGCTACTTTGTAGAAGATGGGGAATGGGTGAGGCTTCCTGAGATATGTGTAAGTTGGGATCGAGGAGTTATTGGATGATGGGAGTATATGCTTCTATTGGGATTTGGATAGTGTTTATGGGGATGCGAGGTTGGAGATATGGTGGAATGGGAGTACCTTCATGTGCAAAGTTGGCCAATATGGCTTGTCAATTATGATCAATAAGTGCACTCACTATTTGTGCATGCCTTGGATGGCTCATGAATGTTTCCATGAAGTGGGGGGTCCGTTGGGATCATCCCATACATTATCAATCTATGGGATCTGAGGATTTTAAGTCACCATTGCATTGGTGGGATTGTTAGGATTAGATGAACTAGAGGCCCAATTGGGATCCATATTCCTTCTCTTTCTAGATCGCTTCTCGATAGTCATGGAATGTAGATCTAAGGATGCAAATGCAAATTATGGGTGGATGCAAGATTTATTTCTAAAAACTTCTAAGGATGATGGATGCAAGAAGAAACTCTAAGGATGGTGGAAGTCTAGGATGTGATGCAATGATTTGGATCAACTAGAGGATGAAGGGATGATGAATGATTGGTGAGATGCTTGAAGGATGGTGGGATGCTCTGATTTAGATCAAGGATGATGGAAGATTGGTGGAAGATGGGGGAAGACTCGAAGACGATGGAGGATTCGTGGAGGATGGTGAAGGATTCACTAAGTATCCACCAAATGAGCTGCTACTTCCTAATGTAGGATCAAATGGGATTGGATTGTCAACCTAAGATAGACTAATGATCTTCAACTAATAGGATTCTTTTGAATGCACGCTAATCTCTTGCTTGAGATGATGAGGCCAACAATGACAAGTATGGATTTCCCTAGACAATGCTTTGTCAAAGGGGGGATACTTATGATTTGGGATGAGGATTGGAAGCAACTCAAAGGATAGGACACAAAGTGAATGGATTTGGATCAAGGATGATGGATCAAGGATTATGGAGGACAACTGAATGATGTAATTTCTAAGAGGATGATCTAGACGCAATTGAAAAGGATGACCTATGATGCAACTAGGAAGATGATATGCAATGATGCAACTAAGAATGATTTAGGATGCAACTAAGGATGGATGGTGATGCAATGATGGAACTAGGGATGATCTATGATGAGAGGACGTCGAGATAGGATTGCAAGATTCTAAAGGAATGAAGGATAAGCAATGGGTTGAACTAGTCCTCGCTCTCTAGATTGATATAGCAATGATTAACTTGGAACTGGTAAGCAAACTGGTTTACTTTGGCGTTATAACCCACATTGTCTAGTTTCTCCTGATATTTCTCTTCTGCTTGGATTGCCTTTAGGATGGGTTGGTGATCTTTAAATCTCTTTCAACAATCTTCTTCTCTCGGTAAACTCGGGGATTGGGAAGCTTTTCTTTCTCATGTTTGGTTAAATCAGACATAACTTAGAAAGCTTTTGGCAATTTGGTTTTGAAACAAGGCTTTGGGTGTCTGATTTTGAAAGATATCTTCTGCAAGATATTTGTTTGAAAGCTTGTGATAAAGTTTTGGCTTAGTTGGGTGTCTCCAATGGCAAAGGACAAACTTGACAAAAGGCACTTTGAAAGCAATCCCGACAAAGGACAAGGCAACTTTGTGGGATACAAGCAATGATTGACCACTGAAAAATAATAGTCTTCCCGAAGAGAGTGTGTGTTCTGACAAATGTTTTGAACTGAGTTTGTAACTTTGAAGAACACGCCAAATAAAACTACCTAAAAGGAAGGTGAGTATCAAACATTTTGCCCACAACTTGATATGCCAAAAGAGGGATACATATGGTGAGTGTCTTAAGGTGATCCGGGAAACCACAGGGATCGGTCCTTGCATAAAGATTTTGATACCTTAGGGATTAGATCAAGTAGCTTCTGATTTATTAAGTATGTAGTTGATTCGTGGAGTCCTCCAAATTGGTTTGTATGCACGTGACTCACTTAAGAGCCTAGTTGACCATGCTAAAATAGTAGGGATATTCACCTACCTTGGGCTACCGTCAACATGCACCGCCTGAGCTTGAGGAGATGAAGTGAGAGTTTTCTCAATGCTTTATTTCTATACCGGTCGGGGAAGTGCCGGTTTGAAGTCATTCTCCAAAGAGGAAGCACTTTTCTCTTTGGATAGGCTTCGCTAGAAGTAAAAAAATTGAACTTGTCTGAGTTCAAGTATTTTATGTCACTTATTTTAAGAGTATTTTACAGAAATGAGAAAATTTTAAAGACAGATTGAGAGGAGGTTCTTTCCCAAATTGATTAAGTGAATGAATTTTTGCAAACTTGCAAGAACAAATGTTTTAAGTTTTGATTTTTTCTTTTCCTTTGAAGACAAGAAATTTTGAAAGATGTATATAATTGGGCATTCGAGATTGAGTTTGTTCTTCACTTTTACGAATTTGATTTGAGTTCTGAAACTAAAAAAACTTGATTTTTCTTTCACCTTAAGTCATTCAAGATTGTGATGTTTTACTTTTGAGACTGAAAATAAATGTCTTTTGGACTTTTGATTCATTCCTTTTGGTTCACTCAAGATTTGATGTTCTAGATTGCATTTTTAAGCCCCAAAAATGATGTTCCTAGATTGATTTTATGCATGAAAACTTTGTAAAAGTATTCAAGATTTGGTTTGTTCATTTAAAGCATTTAAATAGAGTGTGTAAGATTTGCCTTGTTCAATTTTATCCATTGTTAATTTTAAGCCCAATTTGAAATGATGATCTGTAGCCCCAAATGCAATCCGGGAAATCCCGGATGTGATCCTGAATTCAAATGGATGTGATCCTTAACCAAATGCAATCCAGGAAATCCCAGATGCGATCCTTAACAAGATGTGATCCAGGAAACATGGGGTGCGAGCTTTCTTCCTAGGTGCGATCTGGTTTCCTGTATGTGATCCCTGGTAGAATGAAACACGACAAAAATTAGTAAAAAAATGATGAAATCTAGGATGTTTGGATAGATCTTTGAACCATCTTTCCAGTGCTTTTTTGACTCGTCAAAACGGATCTTGTATGCAAAAATGTTACAAAGGTTTTCATGAAAGTGCCCCTTTATGGATTTTGCTGAAAAATGAGCCAAGATCTCGTAAGAAGAAGAAGTAGAAGGAATAGAAGAACCCGTGAAGTGGGTCCTACCGGGCGTGCCATAATATGATCAATGCAAACCTAACCTGTTCGAAACATGCGTAGACATTCAAACATTAGTCCTAGAAACATATACTAAACATATAGAAAAAACTATTTGCATGATACCTCAAATAGAGCTAAAACAGGAACAAATTGTCACCGTTTGATTTGCTCTCGCTTTAGGGATGTGGGTGTGCTCTCTAAACACTTGAAGCATATCCCTAATGATGATTAGGGGGGGTTAGGATAGATTAGGGACCAAGAGAACCCCATATTGGTGCAAAACCAAGTACAGAAGCCCTGTTTTGCCCCTAAGGCCTCAAAGAGCCTAATAATGCTCAAATTCATATTTATGCTATAAATGAGTAAACTAGAGTAGATTTTAAGCTGAATGAAACATGATATGATGCTAAGCAATGCAATACAAAGCAAGAAACTAAGATTAATCCAAGTTATCTAAGTTATTATGTGAGTTATGGAAGCTTGAAAATGATTTAATCTAACAAAATATGATTAAAAGCTAAGATCTAGAAACAATCTAGCATTATAACACTACTATGAAATGAAAGATGAGTTGATGATTGCTCTTGAAAGAGGAGGGTATTTATAGGATTTAAGGAAGGGCTTGGGTTAGGAAGTGGAGTTAGGGTCAGAGGTAAGGTTTGGGGTATGGTAAGGTTTGACCTTGGTTAAGGTTGCTCACACATGTGTGAACAAGACTAGGGAAGTGTGCAAGGGGAACAAGAGTGGAAGAAGAGACATGGGTCTCATTTATTAGGTTGTAAGAGCCTTAATGAGGGTGTAAGAGACTTAATGAGTGTGTAAGGCTCATTAACGAGGAATGTTTGGCCAAAAGTCAAAGGAGACTTGTTTAGGCTAAGAAATGTAGGAATCACCTCCTAAGTTGGTTTAGGAAGGGTTTAGGAGAGTTTAGGAAAATTTAGGGAAGTCTAGAAGATTCTAGGGTTTTAGGGCTTGAATAAATATAAAATTATTTAAAGGTTGTGACTTTATTTATTAATTATTGATTAATAAATAGGAGGAAAATCACTCAATTTTGATTTAAATGATTTGGGGAGAGATTTTTTAATTAAATGTGTCTAATTAAAATAGGAGGAATTAATGACATAAAAATAAATTAAATAATTAATTAACAAATAATGATGTCATCAGAGGTTTTACAAAATATTTTGGTAAAGGCTTTTTAAGTGTCTACAGATATACTTTTGAGGAAGAGTTAAGAGGTTGATATGGATCTTTCCATACTATGTTAAGATCCACATGGAGTTATGTGCATTAGATAAAGTTTTTGGGTTGTCTGGTTAATGTGTTCTTATGCTTTGTTATATGTTGTGTTTGGAATAAACTTTGAAGGATGTTGTAGCGCATGCATTTTGATTAAATCATTTGTGAGAGTTGTGTTATGATGTTTTTGGGCCCCCTTTATCTCTTGGGCATACCAAATTAAGTGTAAGTGTTTGTGGTGGCCAACTTTGAATAAATAATGTTTATCTCTTAGAGACATTAAATTTCCATGATCCATGCTAAATTTGTGTACTGTTGCTAGATTCAACTACGTAAGAACATTTTTGCAACGATGTTTCATATCACACTCCATGATCCTTTAGTTCTCTTCTCATACCTCGATGATGGATCATGGAGTGTGATCCAAAATGTCGATGCACAAAGATTTTTATGTACTTGCATCTAAAAATGACAAAAAAAATATGCTTATCTCTACGATGACTAGCCTAGTTGTGTTTTTGGATGATCGAGTTGATATGTATAAATGTGTAGATGGTTGTGTTGAGGTGTGGTTTGACTTGGGTTGTATTTGGATCAAATATGAAGTCAATGTGATGTGAATGTGAAAGTGTAGAGGTGTGAGTGTGTGAGTTTGACATAGTTGTTGTAGTGGTTGATCAGGACATCCTACATCTTTTAAACTCATCTTATTCTTGTGCCTGGTAGAAGAAAGTGGCTCTTTCTACAACTTATATAGACTCATATCTTACCCTAGATAAGTTGTTTCTTCTCTTAATTTGCAAGTCCTTGTATCTTATCCTAAGGTTGGTGCCTTAGACCACAAGTCCTTTTTAGGAGCATTACACTCCTTGGCCTATGGCCTAAACATTTGTAAATTGTTATTTATATAGTGAGTGTGGTTCTCATTGTATTTTTCCCACATTGAGTTTTCTACATAAAAATATGGTGTTTATTTGTTTGTGTTGTCATTGCAATATCTTGTATCAATGGTTAGTTGGATAAAGATAATTTATAAGTGTGTGTGACATAAAAGTTTTAAGATTTGATCAAAATTGATTCAACCCCCTCTCATCCTTGAGCTATGTTCAACAACAAGGATCATTAGATTATATGATCAACAAGCAGGTTCTGTTATATTTAGTCTCCTTAGTAAACCTTAACTTTGGGGCAGATGGGTGATAGGTGTGGTACTCTTATAGCTACACAAGGTTGATTTGGGCCCATCTCTTCTCCTTTGCTGGCTTATAGGAAAATATTGAACTCAAATTGACATGATCTTGACCATTCAAGGATAAGGCATTCAAAACAATTTAGCAGTCATGTATTAGTCACCCTTGCAAGTCCATAATAGTTTACTAATAGACACGATAGCCCCTATGGGGATGTAGGGAGCTAAATCACAAATAAATAAAGGTTAATATGAGGGCATATTAAAACTTCCTTGCTAATCCGCAGGGCTCACAAGATAAAGCCTTTAACTCCTTCCGGATATGTGGGGAGTGGGGCCACTTAAAGGATTTTATTAGTAGATGCAAATTTCATGACTTGTCTGATAAAATCCATAAGATTAAGGACCATTTAAAATACTTTTATGGTGTATGGGTACTACACTAGGGGCAAGACTAGTCACTTTTATGACGATGATGGAGTTAAGTGCTAACTTAAAAATTAGTAACCAATGAAAGTCAATAGAAAAATGGAAGATTTTGCAAGTGTTAAGGATACATGGTCTCGAGTTTATGATACCTAACAATTTTTCACCCTAGCAGTCATGAGAAAACCTTATATTTTTGTAAGGAATCAACAAGACTTCTATCCTTAAATGTGTTTTCAATTTAAATTTGAGCAAAATTATGTTCATGAAAATTTTTAATTATGGAAAAAAAATAGGAACAACAATTACTCAAGAATTAAAATTAAGTTATGAGAAATATCTTACAACACTATCCAAATTTCTTTTTCCATTTTTTCAATTTACTTTTATATTTTTATCAAATTTTAACTCAAAAATTGATATCACTACTACTAATACAATATAATTTTCCTTTTAGATTGTAAGAATCACCCTTTCCAATATGAAAGAGATGGAAATGATTAGTTTTCTATTGTTTGCAAGAGGATGCTTAGCCAATCAGACTCACTCCTAATGCAAATTTAATTTATGAAAACTCTTAAAAAAGAAATTTAAGAAAACTCTTTTATAAAAATATAGGAAAAATATGTTGAACAATAACTTTTAACTAAAATAAACTATGCAGCCCGAAGCGAACCTTGGCCCGTTTGGTAGCGGACCATTTCCAGCATTTGTCTGGAATTGGCATTTGTTATTGCCCATTTCGTTGAATCCTCAGTTTGGCAGTGCAATATGAAAATGGAATAAGAATGTGTTAATGCTCATTTTGGTTCAAAATGAGCATTAACATCTTCCATCTACAAAGGTGGAATTGAGATTTGAAATTGGAATTTGAATGGAGGGAAAGCAAATTTTTAAATTTTTCATGTCTACACTTAATTTTTTAATTTTTTATTTGTGTGGGGGGATTTAATTTATTTTGTATTTGTCTGGATGGTTTGTAACTTTGTTGTTTATTCAAATTTATTTTTGCAAAAAATTCAAATTTTTTTTCGATTTTTGTCAATTTAAAAAAAATAAAAATTAATTTTTTATTTTTTAAAATTTATTTTCTAAATTTTTTGTCGAATTTTAGTTGCAGTGATTGTAACTTGGTTGTCTGCCACCAACTTTGGCTGCCTAAAACTCACGATTCTATTTTAAATTCAATTCTATTAATAAAAATAAATTATTAAATTCAAAAACATTAAAACAATTAAAAAAAAATAAAAAAAATAAAAATCATACTCAAATTCCAATTCCAGTTTCAAAAAGTGGAACCAAACGGTACAAAAATAATTCAGAAATGAAAAACCGGATTATCAAATCCATGATTTGACCCTTTCCAGCATTTGATCAAATCCATCATTTCCTAATTCCCGCTACCAAACGGGCTTAATATACTCTTCATAAAATATTGTCCGGAGTTCAAAATTTTGTCTTTTTTTTCACAGTTTGTCAGATCAGCCGAGTTCAAGAGACTGCGAAGATCTTATAATCCAAGCCAGCTTGATTGGCGCTTGGGGAGTTTCAGGTGGTGGTCTGTATGGGAGCTCGTTTTGCTTTTATTTCCTTCTGCTGATAATACAGGCTAACATGGCGGATACTCCTCTTAACACTAATACAGATGCGGTTCGTTTTTTTATCACTTACGAGTTCCCCCCTTTTTAATGTTTTATGTTGAAATTCCTTTCTAGGGTTTCGAAACAACTGGTAATTGTGAGTTCAATCTAATCGATATGATTGTCTGCAATTTTGCTTCCTCGCAAAAGCTTGGGCAGGTCTAACCACTGCAAATTAATCTTACGGAACCTAACCCAATTTGGGTAATACGAGCATGTATATTGGATTTTTGACCTGAATATTTCCCAGGGAAGTAAAATAAAGGTTTAAATAAGGGACCACCCCTTAGTACCTATTGTATGCAAGTTGCTTCACTCTGCGTTTTTCTTCACTACGTGTTTGCGGGATGCTTCACTTCACGGACTGTACACTCCTTACTTACCCTTGCATTCAAACATGTAAGCTACCCCACACTACTCTACATAGGCATGGTGCCTCACCCTTTGCTTCTATGCATAGGGCAGGCCGCAGGGGCATTATTGACAATGTAGAACTATTAATAAGTGTGCATGTTGCTAGGATACGAAGACGAGGCTTCAGGTGCTGCTAGGGATAACCCAAACTATGACATTGGTATTAGCTGTAACGAGCAGAAAATTACTATAGCATCAAATTGTCTTACCAGCGTGCGGGGCATGTGTACCCTACCCCACTTGTTGTGTACATGGAATAGATATGCTATCACCGTCATGCTTATTCAAATTGTAATAAAAGAGATTAGGCCTGCAGATTGTAGTGCAATGCATCCGTTCATATAAGACACGCTTTCTTTTTCGTTAGAGTTCAAGCTTGTATAGTAGATAATGATTGAAATACGTTAGGAAGAAACTGTGTAGAAAATCAAAATTTAAATCATTGATTCAGTTCACTTTATGTGGCCTGGTACTAATGGAGCACAAAGAGTGGGTGATGCAGATGGCGTCAGGGGTTCTTATCAGACAGCCCGACCTCACAGGCAAAAGAACACCGACTCACAATTCGAAGACTAAAATCTCATGTTTATTCAATTTCAAAAACTACAAATATTACAATGATATCTGGAGCATAAATTTACTCTCT
Organism: Chamaecyparis obtusa; assembly: GCA_027943335.1. NCBI lineage: Eukaryota > Viridiplantae > Streptophyta > Pinopsida > Cupressales > Cupressaceae > Chamaecyparis > Chamaecyparis obtusa. Next base: position 922,333 of record BSBK01000903.1, on the reverse strand, counting down.
CCCTTCTTTCTTCCTTCCTCACCCTGCATCCTCTTGGCATTCTCTTTTTGTTATTGCTCTTTCCTCTAAACCTATGCCATTTTCCTTGGCAGTCATCTCTCTCCCATCTGCTTCATTACCCGGCCTATATCTCCTCACAAGCCAGTAGCAACTTCATGTTGGCTTCTTTGCTCCTGCCCCTCCTCTCTTGACTTTCAAAATCCTTTCTCCCTGCCTCTCTTTCTGCCAAAAGGCCCTCTTTGCAGCATAGATCTTTCTTTTATACTTACATGTGTGGCAGTTCAACTGTCATTGTAACAGTTCAATCAAACTCTGCCGCGTGTTGAGATTTGAATGGTCTTCTGGAACAGTTGAAGCCTTTCCACCCAATAGGACCTGTATCACTTCATTAATTTTAACTTGTCAGCGCATTGGCAAGTAATAGGAATTTGTTCCTGTATTGGGAGTTCCTATTCTATTAGAAATTTCCTTATTGGTGGTTCCCTCTCCTTTTGGGATTGCAAGGTTCCAATTTTGTTTCTATCAGGGCCCTATGGTAGGAACAGGAACCAATGTTGGGTTGTTGGGCTTCTTTAGGAACCCATGCACCTTTCTCCTCGGTCGTTGGGGTTATTCGATGAAAATGGGAACCTTATTGGAAGGTTATGATGTTCCAGGAAGTACCCAAGGTTCCTGTTTCCTTTATTTGAAAGCCTTTATCAGAGTTTTTTAGTCCATCGGGAATGTTGTTATTATTGGGAACTTCTCAAAGTCTTCTGTGTAGTAATAAGCTCAACCATTTTTTTTTTTTAAAAACATAATTTTTTGGTAATTTTCTCAAGTTTTAGTGCACAGGCATTTCATCAAATAGTTTGCATGCGAGCTGTTGTGAGTTTGTTTTCAATTGTTTTGGAAGGAAATTGTAAATAATTTTCATAGCCATAGGCCCATAAATTTCCAATCACGCATATTGCCAACTCTTTATTTATGCAAATAATTTTTGCACAATATTGTCATAGAGAATTTCTTTACAATGTTTTGTATAGCAGCTACAAAAATAAGATATACAGAAATTACATGCAGCTGCTAAATGTTAATAACATAAACCCCCAAAAAGTGCTGACCTGAAGCTAACTAACCCCAAACACCAATCAACAACCGTTCAAACATTCCCAAATATTAATGAGTCCTTCCCCCACAAGTACGACCCTCAAGGTGAAGTACAAAAGCATTATCTATAGCGGCGGCTTCCTTTAAGAAGGTTGTGCCAAGTTGCCAACCATAAAAACTCCAAAAATATGCTTCTAGAATTTTTTAGGGCTTTTAAGCCTCCTCTCAACCATTCAATCCACTATGAGGAGTTCTTAAAGCATACGACACCTTCCTCTGTGAGATTAGAGGGAAAGGGGTACGGCTTGGCAAATTCTTAGCAACTTGTAAAATATTAAATAGAAAATCAATTTCCTTCACAACACACACATCACAATAAGTTTTGGTTGATATTTCATTGGAACAAAACACTTATAATCTCTTTTGTTTCACCACTTGCACACTCCACAATAACAAATTATTATTTGGCTACAAATCTCAATGAATTTGTACCTCGGAATCCAGAGCCGACAATTGTAAATAAATCCCTTGTTCCTCTGTTTAAGCACAACTGTGAGGTCCTCCTTTTAAGCACAACTGTGAATCTTGTGTTGAATCCACCTTAAATTTGACTAAGAAGAAATCTTTCATCTTCGAAGCTAAATACCTTAAGGCTTTTGTTTTAGGGTTCAATGATGAACTTCGTTGTCCAAACTTTGCAATGAGAGAAATAAAATGTCCATTATATGAAAATGACCTCATTCATTCCTCTTTTATATTTTCCTTGGGAACTTTCAAGAAGTTATGATTTTAAAATTACCTTTATGAAAATAATAACCTTCTGGCCCTATAAAGTCATTTATCATATTCTTGCTTTGACATATGTCACGTTATAAAAATTAAATTAAATACAAGTTGCACACAATAAGGTAACTTGATTTAACTAATCAAAATATTCCCTTCTTAATTCTCCATGTTATCTTATGGGAATAAAATAGGCTAATATACTCCCCAAATGTCCAGGTTGAAAAGGGGGACATCATAATCCTTCCTTCCCGAAATTCTTTGTCCTCAAGCAAGTGCAGATTTCGATGCTGAAAAATCTGCTCTCCTTCCCATGTGACATCTTCTATAGGCAAGTCCTTCCACCTAACCAAATACTCGTGAATACTCCTATTCACGAGCCTCTTCTCCTTGACATTGATTATAGCTTTTAAAATCAAGACTGGTTTGCCCTCCTCATCCAACAGTTGGAGCTCTACGGAGTGTGTGAATTTTGTTGTGTTCTTGTAGCTCTAGCTCATAGGTAGCCTCCCCAATCCGCTGTATAATCTTGTAACGCCCATATAACTTGGGTTTCAATTTTTTCACACCACTTATTTCGAGTGAAGATTGTCTATAAATTGCAAGTGAAGGTATACCGTATCTCCAACCTCAGGATCTCTCACTCCGATGCTTTTTTGCTTACATCTTTTGCTGATTTTGTTCTTGCTGAATGTTTTCTTTTAGAACCTTCATAATGTTCTGACGTTCTTACAACAGATCTCTAGCATGTGGTGCTCTTCTATCTACAATAATAAAGTCCACAAAAGAAGTTGCATCATATCCGTATAAAGCTTTGAAGGGTGTCATGCCAATACTCATGTGACAAGTTGTGTTATAACAACACTCATGCAGATACAAGCATTTGACTAAGCCTTTTGATGACTATATATGTAATATTTTTAAGTACCCCCAACCCACTTGTGTACTATGTCCTTCCGTCCATCTTTTTGTGGGTGTGTCATGCCCCTCGCCAAATTGAGACCTAAGAATAAGTGGCACTTATAATAATAATTGCTATGCAATTAAAAGAATAGGGGCCGACCAAAATGACAAAGGCCACGTAAGTAATAGCAAATCCCTTGCTGTAGTGAGCCGACTTAGTTACTTGAGATTATTTAAGGACATTTAGAAGGAGCCGGCTGTGTCTGGGAAAAGAATAAGGATAATATTAATTATTGATTGAAGGCAGACTATATATGCACTGAGGCATAGGATGATTTAGGGAAAAACGATCCATATATAAAATAAATATGCAGCTATTGATCCATGATCAGGTGTGATGACAACAACAATTTAATTAGTTTAAAGGCAAAAGACATTATACTAAGAGTCACCACCTTTGCAAGGGTGATGACTGTTGGGAGAGACATAACCTCCCACCCACATGGAAGGGATACATAAGCAGCACATCAGCCATTTAAGAAGGAACGTCATAGATTAATTAGAGCAGGCTAATTACAAGCAGAGATAAGGGTATTGTTACAGAAGACGTGAATAAATTATTGAGCAGATTTGAAAGGTAGAATATGCAGACTTAAGGGATATCCAAGAAGGATCAACAAATCCAGTCAAGTGATCAGCATCGAAGAAAGGGGAATGTCTGAGATACACTAATATTGAAGAAATGAGAATGTATGAGACACGCTGATATTGAAGAAAGGAGAATGTCTGAGATATACTAATATATATCTGAATGCAAATAGCAGATAAGATTTATATAAGGATTGAAGACGAGAGATAAGCATTTGATCAGGGAAGAAAGGCAGTTAAGAAAGCATCAGTAGGAGCAGATCAATACAGTATACTTTAGCGATAAGTTCAAATTCAGAAATCAGTAGTTATCACAGGAAATAATATTCTTACCCATCTGTGGTATGCTTCAATATATGTTCAAGATATTGCCTGTTCATATTGTTCAAGCATTGGGTATGATGCATAGTGCATTCTCATGTGGCTGATTGATTAACTTGTCTTCCATTTGATAGGAAGTAGGAATATTTGCAGATAATCTATTGCTTCTAATGTATGAATATTTGATAATGCTGAAGATTCCTTTAAAGCTTTTAGTCAATCCACCATTCTGTTATGGAGGGCAGATGTTGCATATAAGGAATGCGAGTAGCTAGGAAGCCATTCGGTAGAGACACCCCAAGTGGGGCTAGGAGGTCGAAGGATGGTTGTCTTTCTATGCTCTTGGGCTGGGTGGAATGGCTCAAGGCGTCTTGTACGATCTTCCGACTGGTGTTCCATAATGATGATGGGTTATTTGGGTAGAACTTTAATGGAAACCCTTATAACAGTGAATTAGAATTCTATTTGTAGCATTCTTGGATTATATGTTTATTTATCTTTTGAAACTAACCTGGTTGTAGGCTATAAATCAGGGAATTAAGTTGACAATTACGTTTCCCAACGTCTTCCATACCTCATTTTGGAATTCTAGGGCAAATTAAGTCCAGTCCTACTAGGGGACATTATAGGTTGATATCTATTGCTCAGACTCAACTCTGTATTTGCAATTCTGAAGAGCTCCGTCCAAAAAACGCTGGAAAATTTACTTTCTTGGTCATTGACCATGTTATTCAGGCAATCTATGGAGTCTAAATACTTCTCTAAAGACCAAATCTGCCACCTGTGGTGTCTTATATTCTGATAATATGATATGGTTGCAAGGTGAATGGTACAGTTATAGCATATGTGAAGACATTATTGAGCAGATTTGAAAGGTAGAATATGCAGACTTAAGGTATATCCAAGAAGGGTCAACAAATCCAGTCAAGTGATCAGCATCGAAGAAAGGAGAATGTCTGAGATACACTAATATTGGAGAAATGAGATTGTCTGAGACACTAATATTGAAGAAATGAGAATGTCTGAGATATACTAATATATATCTTAGTGCAAATAGCAGATAAGATTTATATAAGGATCAAAGACAAGAGATAAAGCATTTGATCGAGGAAGAAAGGCAGTTAAGAAAGCATCAGTAAGAGCAGATCAATACACTGTACTTCAGCGATAAGATCAAATTCAGAAATCAGTAGTTATCGCAGGAAATAGTAATCTTACCCATCTGTGGTATGCATGAATATATGTTCAAGATATTGCCTGATCATATTGTTCAAGCATCAGGTATGATGCATAGTGCCTTCTCATCTGACTGATTGATTAACTTGTCTTCCATTTGATAGGAAGTAGGAATGTTTGCAGATAATCTATTGCTTCTAATGTATGCATATTTGATAATGCTGAAGATTCCTTTAAAGCTTTTAGTCAATCTACCGTTCCATTATGGAGGGGAGATGTTGCATATGAGGAATGCAAGTAGCTAGGAAGCTATTCGGTAGAGACACCCCAAGTGGGGCTGGGAGGCCGAAGGATGGTTGTCTTTCTGTGCTCTTGGGCCGGGTGGAATGGCTCAAGGCGCCTTGTACGATCTTCCGACTGGTGCTCCATAATGATGATGGGTTATTTGGGTAGAAGTTTAATGGAAACTCTTATAATAGTGAATTAGAATTCTATTTGTAGCATTCTTGGATTATATGTTTATTTATCTTTTGAAACTAACCTGGTTGTAGGCTATAAATCAGGGAATTAAGTTGACAATTACATTTCCCAACGTCATCCATACCTCATTTTGGAATTCTAGGGCAAATTAAGTCAAGTCCTAATAGGGGACATTATAGGTTGATATCTATTGCTCAGAGTCAACTCTGTATTTGCCATTCTGAAGAGCTCTTGCCAAAAAAACTCTAAAAAATTTACTTTCTTGATCATAGACAATGTTTTTCAGGCAATCTATGGAGCCTAAATACCTCTCTAAAGAACAAATCTGTCACCTGTGGTGTCTTATATTCTGATAATATGATATGGTTGCAAGGTGAATGGTAAAGAAGAGTGGTATGATTGCAAGGTGAATGATACAGTTGGCTTAGGAAGTTGCAACCCTTCAAAATATGCTCATAAATTGTTCTGTATTTGTTGCAACCGACTCATAGAGGAAATCTTGCAGAAATTTCATCAAATAATGCCCAACCGATCTCCGGGTGACATCCTTATTTATTAATAATTCTGTTTTGAATTCACGAAACCCTAGAGACCTTATTGCTGTAAGAAAATATGTGAAATCTGCCTGTAAATCATCTCTTGTAGCACAAATGGAAACCTTGTATAGATTACCCTCAATGGTGAACTGAGTTTTCATCCATTTCACAATTCTTGAAGGGTTTTCATCCACAGAAAATACATGGCAAGAGCTGCTTTGTGAAAGAATTTTGAAATTGATCTCATAATAATGAAATGATGCCTCCTCATGTTACTTTATTGATTTCAAACCCTAATTGGCCCTTTTAGGGTTTCCACTTTATTTAATTAAGTTTATTTTTACAAACTTATTTCTCCTCATCAAGTTTGAACCCCTTATGACTTTCTTATTAATAATAATAAGTTATTTTTAAAACAACTTAATTTAAGCTGTCCTAGGCATTATGTCCCATGGTGGTCCACTTATTGGTTACTTTATTAAAACAATATAAAGTAACTTTATTAGATGTTCATTTTATCAATTTGTTTAGAACATTAAAGTCATAACTTCAATATTCCATTTTATTCCTAAAATCATCACCTTGACTTCAAATTGAAAACTGAGTGCTGGCACTAGTCTAAGGGTGATATCTAAATATAGCAAGGCCACTAGTAGTCCCCTCCTAAAAAATAGGACCCTTTCCGAAAATTTAGGAAACTATCTCAAACCATTTGGAATGTTTCAAAATGCTTCTCGGACCATCTCCCAGTCTCCATTTAAAAAATAGGAGATTGCCTCAATCTGTCTAGAATGGCTCATAAAGCTCCCTGCTAAGCTCTAGAACCCCTGGTTGGGTCCCCTAACCATTCTGTTGACCTACGGGAAACCCTAATTATAGACCAACCTTTGCTGTAGTTTGAACTGCCTCAAGAAGGGACATTACAATCCTCTCTTCCCGAGATTGCTTGCCCTCAAGCAATCTACACCCACTTTCTGAAACCAAATGCTTGGATCCCATATCAACCTCAGGAAAGCTGTTCCATTGATTCGTTGCACTACTTTGATAATAACAACATTATGCCAGAAGTTGTGAAGTAACTCATCAAGCTCCATAAGAAACAATGCATCAACCATGACAATATCCGGATCCCAAATCAAAATATAGAAGAAGACTCTAAGCCTCTTTAAGCCTCATTAGGGAAGGTTTAGAAAATAATAAAAATTACAATTTAGAAGTCTTTGGGGCTTATGTAAGCATTAATGGGGATTTGTTTTCCCCTACCTAGATAGATAGGATCTATGGGTTTGTTGATGAGATAATGTATATCTTGCATAAGATTTTGTAATATTTTCTTCAAGGTTTAATATTGGGAGCTAGCCCCTACAGTAGCACTACCAAACAAATCAATAAACATATATTTATATTTTAAAATTTTGTATAAGTCCCACGTTAACAATTTTCATAAGATTTGTTTCATTGAACGATTACCTAAATCTCTCTAATGATTTGCCAACTTCCTATGTTCAAGAGTTTTAAGGCAGTGGCCAACAACATGAAACAATGCAAATATTGAATTTCTTTGCACTTTAGGTTCTGCAAGACCAAGGAGGTTGATTCTAACAATACCAAAAACATACTTCACTTTAAAAATAAGGTATTGCTCATAACATAAAGCTCTCACATATTTATGCCCGGACTTTATAGTTCATTCAGTGATTGTGGCTCAATTGTTGGATTTTCTCATTACTAGTCCTGAGAGCACATACATACATACATACATACATACATACATACTGGGTTACTGGGTGCGCTCCCTTGCCCTTGGATGCAGATTCAGATGCAGATGGATGTGAATGCGCTTGGATGTGCCCCGAATGCGCTTGCGTGTGCATTCGGGTGTGCAACAGCCAAAAAAGTGACTTATGAGGCCATTCATAAGTCATTTTTTAATGCTTTTTTACTATTTGTTTTTGTCTCAAAACCCTAAAACGGTCCAATATGAGGCTATTCATTGTTAGAACATTTCATTTTGTTTGCTATTTTGCACTCTTATCATTTGGTCTCCATTTTTGCATAATTATTTTTGAAGGGGATTGTTCGTAGGGTGCCAGATAGCTTCCTCAAAGGAGATCTAAGTGTTTAAGGTAAGCATTTGACCCTATTCTTGAGTCTTTTAATGAATTTTTTCAAATTTGTGATTAATTTTCAAGTTTTTTTTTTCAATTTTTTTAAAGGACTAAAGAAACAAGTTTAGCTCTCCGTTATAATGTGTTTGTATCTTTATTTTGCACTTGTATGCTTGTATTTCGTAGTTTTTTCTAATTTAAATTTATATAATTTCTTATAATAGCAAGAATGGCTAGTAGTGAATGTTTAGTGGCTAGGGAAGCAAACAACAAATTCAAAATTGATATAGGATCTCCTTTATGGAGACATACAAGGATTTTACAAGTTGCAGGAGGTGTATTTGGAGGTGTAATTGCTGTAAACAACCAAAAAATAACTCATATTCTCGAGTAAAACTTCACTTAATAGGCTCTGCTGGTAAAGGGATGGGAATGTGTCCAGGCCCAGATAAGTAGGGGTTGTCTCTCGCAAAAATAGCAACATTTGTAAAAACAAGAAGAGGTTGATCAATTGGTTCACCGATCAAAACAAAGTGCTTATACTAGTGGAGCCGGAAAGAAAAAAATGAATTTGCCCACTGATTCAGTTGCAGCCTCCAAACATCCCTTCTTGCTTATACCGTAAGATGATGAAGTACAAATTACCACCTGCAAAAGAGGTCCATTGGACAAGGCATATAAAATGGAGGCAATAGATATTGCAGATTAAAAAATTGCATGTTGCCTTTATGCCTATGGTCTTCCTTTCAGCTTGGTGAGATCAACATATTGGCAGGAAATGGTGTCCGCAATCAATAGTGCACCTGCCGGTTTCACAAGTCCTGGGTATGGAAAGGTGCGTACCACCTTATTGCAAAGAGAGGAATGCTATAGAGACCTCCCTTCAACCATTTAGAGATTCTTGGATTGAATCAGGTGTTTCTATCGTTTCTAATGGATGGAAACATACCCAAAACCGTCCATTGATAAATATTATTGCAGTGTCTGCCAAAGGGACTGTTTTTGAGGGTAGTTGATTGTGAAGGGGAAGTGAAAGATGTAGAGTTCATTTCTAGACTCCTCATCGAGTCCATAGAGATGGTGGTTAATGAGAATGTGGTCCAAATAATTACGGACAATGCAAAAATTTGTAGGGTTGTAGGTGCATTGGTTGAGGCACAATATGAGCACATTTTTTGGACACCATGCACCGTACAGTCTCTCAACTTGGTGATGCAACAAATTGGCACTCAAATAGAGTGGGTGAGACAATTATATGAAGAGGGTGAGGAGATACAAATGTTTGTGACGAACCACCAAATATCACAAGCAATGCTCAGATCTTTCTCGAGATTGGAGTTGTTGAAGGTAAATTTAATTAATTAATTTAATTTTATTTGTCATGTTCAATATCAATTTGTATACAATTTTTCTTAATATTTATTATTTTTTGAATATGTTATTTACAAAATATGTATTTACTAACTATTAACATGATCCTAGGTTGCTGAGACCTGATTTGCATCTCATACAATTGTTATGAGACGACTTTTGAAGGTGTAAGTGGCATTGGGACAAATGGTCTTTGCAATCACTGGGGTGTATGGAAGACTTCAAACTCATAGAGGGCCCTTAAGGTCAATTCGTGGACCGTGGGCTCGTGTGGAATATGTATTGGCATTCACCAAGCCTATCATGACTATGCTCCGATTTGCTGATACAGATGCACCTTGTTTGGGGAATGTCTATGATGACATGGACACAATGGTAGATAGACTAAAATTGGCAATACAAAAATATGAGAATGACCTTGGAAAATGTGAAACCTTTTGCAAAAAGGTGGAATCAATCATTCATCATCGTTGGAAAAAGATGACCACACCATTGCACCTCCTTGCATATGCCCTATCTCCGACGTACTATAGCAAGAAAGTACTTTCTATGCCAGGGAGATTAGCATCATATAGAGATGTTGAAGTTTCTAATGGGTACAAGTGGGTATTTAATACTCTTCCAAGATGAAGAAGTGGAGCAAGAAGCTAGGATAGAATTTGGCATGCTTACCTCAAGAAGAAATCCTACTTCAATAGCTATTAATGACCAATACAACATGGATGTTGTTACATGGTGGTACGTTAATGGTCAAAATTCTTTGCACCTCCAACCTCTTGCAATCAAGATCCTCTCACATGTAAGTTTTTTTGTTTTTTTTACCGCTTGTATTTTACAATTTAGTACTTAACATTCTTTAATTAAATAAGTTATTTTGCATGTTTATTTTTAACTTTGTTGGTTTTCTATCCAGGTTGCAAGTTTTTCTACTACTGAACAGAATTGGAGTACATACTCCTTTATCCACTCAGTGAATTGTAACTGGTTGGGTTCAGAAAAAGCTGAAGACTTGGTTTATATTCATTCCAACTTGCGCCTTTTGTCACGTAAGGATCCCGACTACAAGGATGGGGCAGAAAAGCTTTGGGATGTAGCTCCTGAGAGTGCCTATTTGGATGTAACCACTGAGGATCTTACTAGACTCACTATGGCTTATGATAATGATGATGACATTTCTACACATGGTGCATCTAGTGCAAGTGGAATCGCTTTGGGTTCAAATGATCTTGAACTGGCAGTAGTTGGAGATGATTTTATTTGATAATCCTTCTGATGATTGATGAATCATCATATAATGAACTACATTTTGTAATTGTAATGATTTTCTGATTTTCATTGGAATCGTGAACATAGACATATATGATATGGCTTATTTTTATATTTGTGAAACTATCAATTGGCATTGAATATTTATCTTTGGCATTTGGCATTGATCAACGCTGAAGTATCATACTATCAAATGATTTAATTTTGTATATTTCTTTAATATATATATATATATATATATATATATATATATATATATAGTATATTTTAATATATATACACACATACACATGTACCCAAACGTATCCAAAACACCCAAGAAATTTTTCACGTATCCACATATCGGGTTCACTTAATCGCATCCGCATCCGGATTCAAACCGGTAACTTTGTGTGTGTGTGTGCGTGTATAAAGAAAATATTGAAAGGAAATTGGTTTATTTATTTTTAGATAGGATTCTACTCTGATTTGAAACCAAGACATATGTTTGGTGTCTATCCAGGATTACAAAGTCATTATTGGAAAGTAGACAACATATATATAGCAAATGGATTTTTATCACACAATTCTTAGTATTATTGCCTTACAATAATACTCTCACAGTATTCATCTATCTTATAGCTCTTGTTGAGATCATAAAAGTTGTAATGTAGGGAAATAGTGTCCACTAGCTTATGCATGCAAACTAGGAAATTAGACCTATCTTTGCTTTAATTACCTTTTGAAGGTGAGTGGATCCACAAGGCTCAACCTCAAATCTAATCGAGAAGGATTGAGCACAAGTTGGATCCAAAAATCCTTGTGGGGGGTTTGAAAAAGATATTGAAAATATGTAAGGCTAGGTGCTAGATCTAGGGCCAAGGTGAGAAAATGAAGGTTTTCAGCATGTACAATTCTATAGAAATCAGATATGCAAACAATTGAGATAGATCTTGAAATGAGAGGCAAAAAGGATTCTATTTTTGGAATCTAAGCAAGAATTAGGACTATTTCACTCAGGGCGACCTTGGTTTGGGAGCACCGGATGCAAATAGAACAAGTAAGTCTGAAATCGGGATGTTGCTCAGATATTTCCCCAAAAATGTCATCAGATTTGTTTAGGTCAATTTTGCTGAGGGCGAATAAGCCCCTATTTTTTTGGATTTGTGAAAGTCCAATCTATAGGTCTCTGTCTGCTCTATTTGCTTCCAAATTCGTGTCTCCTAAACCTGCCACCTACACACAAAAAGTAAAGGAAATTGTTGGGTTGATGGGGGTTTGCTAAGGTCAAACCCCAGTTTTGGAATAAACTATTAAATAGAATTGAAATATACTTGAATTAAAAGTGTGTTGTAGTGTAGCAGAGGCTAGATCTAAAATTGAAATATTTGAATCTTATACCTTGTTGATGCAATGCTCTTTGAATGTGACCACAATTGTTGATGCAATAACATGACTTTGCACAAAGGGAATCAATAATTAAAGCATGTTTGCATGGAGTTTGTTGTAACTTCCACAATGCTTAGATCGAACAATATGGTGGGATGAAATGTTCCCTTGAATGCTTGAGCTTGATGTTGAATTGAGATGATGTGATGAGGTGTCTCAAATGAGCGCGTTAGGCTTGCCTTTATACCTCTCATCATAAAACAAATTCAAATTTTGAAACGTGACTGACTAGGAAGAAATTTTCCCTTGCCCTGGGTCAAGGTTGCCCTAGGCGACCTTGTCCTGAGTCAAGGTTGCTCTAGGCGATCCTGCCTTGGCTTAAGGTTGCCTTTAGGTGACCTTCACCTACCAAATCAGGTTGGGTCAAGGACTAGATGTCCATAATGTGATCAAAATGCTAGTTTTTGAGCTAGTGCAAGTAGAATCAAACATGATTGAACACGGAAGGCCAGAAACACCAAAAGGAGGCCTAGGTGAGCACAAAATTGTATAAGGATACAATTTATGATACTATAAAAATATACTTCAATCCTTGTGTTACATTTAGCAATTCAATCCTTCACTTGAAAATATGCAAAAAGTAAGACATGCACCATGAATTTAGACAGAGATGAAACCAACAAAGGTTGTTTATAAATTTAAAAAGATTTGAGTACAACATTGGTAGAGACAATTAGGATGGACATTGCTTAATTTTATATCCGTTTTGATAAAATATTTTCTTTGAAAATACATCATATAACAAACCAATATTTTCTACTATAACATTTGAGATAAAACCCTCTACAAGACATGACTTGACTCTCTAAACTCAGACTTCGAATCCTTTCAAAATAGCGTAAAATTTCCTTTTATAAAAATAAGGTAGCAAGAAGCGTAAGGCCATGTACAAGTGTCATATCGGTATGTAACAATCTGAAATACATAAAATGACAAAATGCAATTTTTTAAATGCACAAAAGATGAAAAGGTATCCTCTCACTGTTTTTGGCATTTTTTTGCCCTTTTTTTGATGATTATGACACAATTAGAATGTGGTTCTATGTTGATTTAAACATGAAAAATTGTCGACTATTTGGTCAACAATTTTTTTGCAAATCGCAACTTTCCCAAAAAAATTACTTGCCCTTATGATCTGCAATTTTACACAATTAATCATGATTTTCCCAATTTTTGCTTCATTGGCTCTAACGATCTTGGATTCACTATTTGACGTGCTACGAAGAACCAATTTTTTCCCATCAACTCTAAATTTCTGCTCCATGGTCTGAAAGTTTTGAGAATACTTGCCCAGTGAATGCAACTACTGGACTTCCTAAAGAACATCAGTTTCCCCAATGCCTACCATATCAAAATTATTTGTTACTGTATCATTACCCAAGACAATACTCAAGTGGGGAATCCTTTCGGTGCAGGTCATGGTAAATCCGTCCACCACCATTACACTAAATCCCTTGAAGTCCTCTACTTATAATCCCCTCTTAGCTACCAAAGTCTCATCTCTGAAGGTGTGAGTTGCCCTATTGTCTGTCAAGGTTGTAACTGGCTGCCCATTTAGGACTTCACTAAGTCTGAAAGAGTTGTACTTGGGAGTACTTGATAGTGCAGCAATGGTAACTTCTTTCACTCCTCCTGAAGAGTGCTCCTTTGAATCAATCTGTTCCTCCTTTGAGTCACTCTATTCACTGCTTGACCCATTACCAATCTGTTATCCTTTGAGTCCTCACGCAACTCCCATTTCACCAGTTTTTTGATAACGATTGCCTCAATTTTGAAGGAATCTTATGCAGAGTTCCATGACTCGGACTCGCCTATGACTCGGCAAGGTTGATTCGACTTGTGACTTGCCGATGACTCGGCAACGACTCGGCTATGACTAGGCAAAATGAAAAAAAACATTAATTTTTTACGATTTAAAACTTGTTTCACGCACCCATTATTGAATAACGCTTAAAGACACTATAACATCATCAAATAGAACCTAATTTGATCACATACATAAACATACATCCATCACAAAGTTACAAATGCTCATAACACCATCGACATAATCAAGAACATTAGAAATTCAATTTCATCACAGTCATCATCATTAGATTCTACTCATCAATTATGGTACATTGACCTCGAGATCACATGTGGATTGGTGTTAAATCATCATTTTAGACCTTGAACATAAACTCACTAAGACAACACAAAGGATTCTGTGAGGAGAAAAGGTGCAGACCGGGACTTTCTTCAGGAAATGGATTCGTGGATTGGATATGGAATTCTAGGATTAGAATTTGTGCAAATTAGAAAATCAGGAGGTCTGGAGTTGGAATTTGTGGACTTTGAAATTCTAATTTCTGATTATGGACCTCTGAATCAAGAATTTGGATTCAAATTTTAAGGATTTGAAATCAGGTTTTTGTATTCTTGAAATTGGATCAGAAATCTGGAATTATTTAAAGTTCTTCAACTGGAATTGAATGTCTACATTTGGGAAGTGAAAAATGGAACTTCTGATTTTATGCTTTAGTATCAGGATTCTTGGATTTGAATGGAATCAGATTTTATATTCCTAGAAACAGATTTAGAACTCCTGACCTTTTGATTTTTTGAATTGGAATCAGGAATTGGAAGTCTAATTTTGTAATTCTGAACTTGGATTTCATACCTTGGATTGGCACTCTAACTTTGAGGATTGAATTTCTGATTAGGGATTCCTGATTTTAGAACTTAAAGATTTTGATTTTGGACATTTACATTGGGAATTTGACCCCAATTGCATCTATAGGTCAGCCATTACCTCTACATTTTTTCTAGAGTTCCATGGCGCGGGTCATGGGCCACGGACCCGGCGGGTCATGGCATGACCCGTTGGCTCTGCAAGCCATGCGGGTCATGCTGGCAGGTCATGAAAACCCAGCCAGGGGTGCTCGGCCCGCGGGAAGTTAAAACCCGCACTACTAGCGGCGGGTTAAGGAACATTGATCTTATGTTAAACCGTGATCTTTGATTTGGCAAGTAATAGCATGCAGGCGAGATTGAGCATTTGCTCTCTCCATGAAATCATTGCCAAAGCGCTGCCTATTCCATCTTTTCAACCCGACTTGGCAAATTGGAGTCTTTTAGAAAAAGAGTACAATGTAGTCTTGAATGCAAGGTTCCCTTTTGCCCGCCAATCTTCTACAAAACTTTGTAAGGAAGAGTCACAAAGCCACATAAGTTGGAATTTGAAAGTACAATTTTTGAAGGTCCGAAAAGGGTTAGCTGAAATTTTGGTTAGCCAATGATCTGAGCCTTTCTAATCAAAGATCTTTGCGTTGGTGGTCCATCTATCTCCTATCCAAAACCTAGACGCTTGTAATATCCCCGTCATAAAATAAATATAAATTATAAATTTCTATGTAAGGGATCCGATCAATTTAGTTTATCTCGGGACCCATTTTATTATTGTTGTCCGTAGGTGTTTGTTGTGTCGACATTATTTTGTAAATCCTCGGGAGTTCTCTGAAGGGGTATTTATGACCTGCATGTAGGAAGTTGTTATTATGCGATTTGGAATATTTTATTTGTATTGTGAATTCCAGTTGGAGTTCTGTTGTTCGCCATTTTAGAGGCGAAAGATACTTCCTATTTGGTTTGTTGCAGTTTCGGTGGTTCACAACTACCCTAGTCTGCCATTGGAAATATCATTCCGATATTTCACTGTGTGCTCCAAATTTGTGAAGTCTTCTATAGAAGTCAAATTTGTATTAGGCGGCGATATCTGATATTGTGCTTTGAATAATATTCATAATCGAAGCATTTTAGTATTTGCTTCGTGGCATTGTTATTTATCTTTACAGCTCTCAGTATCGAACATCTTGTATTTATTTGTGATTAGTTATCCATTACAAATTGATTAACTGTGCGCATTCAACATTAAAACTACACTCGGAGGACGTTTGAAGAAGACCGTTTGCACAAAAGCGGTATGGTGGGTACCACATGGAGAGGGCGTATTGTTGACTGTACAGAAGGTATCACTGTACGGTCAAGACCGTATGAAAGTGTTGGGCCATATGCAAGTGAGAAGTTTGGCATTACTGTACACCTAGAGTTACCGTACGGACGAGTGGTGGGGCCACACATCGTTTTTGCTGCCGTACGAGTGACCTATTGTTTGAGACTGCACGTGATCCATTGTTTGAGATTGTACAAGTGTGTAAATGGTTGTATGGAGCAAGTGAAGTTTGTGTGGGTGTGTAAGTGTGTACATCGTATGGATAGGTGTCTGGTTCTAAGATACTCCATGGTCGATACATTACAATGCTAGGAATTAGTCTAGCCTCTTTGAGATGCATAAGAATTCTAGCTCCTATTATTCCAGGTGAATATCCCATCAATTGGCTTTTTGACCACCAAGGTCAAAAAATTGAAATTATCACTCAAGAGCTTAGAAGAATGCTCAAGCTAGGCAACATCGCCCCTTTTTTCTTCCATAGTTAAAATGACGTTGAAATCTCTAGTAAGGATCCAAGGAAGATTAGGGACAAGAGATGTAACCATCCTTATATTTGACCAAAGCAAAGACTTTCCAGAGAGACAAGTTGGGGTGTACAAATTGGTGAGAAGGTTATCTTCACTTGATTCCAAGCTCGAGGTCACCATAGACATCAAGAATCTTTTGAAAATGCACCACATAGGAACAACTCTTCTTAGGTCCTAGAGGCAAGCCATGCAACATGAATTGCTCTAAGCCCCAATACATTGGCAATGACTTATAATCCACATCTTGGTAGCCAAGCTCAAGATACCCTCCGTTAACATCTTAGTCTCTTGGATGAAGACAATATTTGGAGAACGACAATGAATCAAAATCTCAGATAGCCTTTTATCTAGGGATCCTAATCATATCCCTTATGTTCCATGAACGAACAATCATTCTTGAGATGGAGAGAAATGTGAATCAATGGTTTTCGTTGATCAAGACTTAACCGACGTCTTACCAATTAGTTTTACTTTTTTTTAGGTTATTCTTTCTACCCACTTTATGAGGCTTCTCTGAAACCCCCTTCTTGAGACTTTTCTGCTATAACCCCAATGTGATGAGGTTCCCTTGCCTTTGACAACATTCTGAGAGTCCTTTTCCAGAATAGCTTCAGAATTGACTACACTTTGATAGTCATTCATCTCTTTGCATCGTCCTACATCCAACTCATCATAAGTTTGAAGGGTAGTTTCTATATTTATATGAGTATCCAGATCTCCCACCAAGGGGGCAATTGACAAATGTTGTCCTTCCCATGAGCTACTAGATCTATACTCATAAGTTCCTATTCTAAGGGTATCCCTGCCAAGGCTGCATCAAATTGGTATAGCTCTTTTAGGGCATCAAACCTATTAAACACCTCATTGGTGTACTTATCCCTTAGGGTTCTTTTTTGACCTCTGTGCTTATTTCTTGGCTTGACCAGAAGAAAAGCTTCCTTACCTTCTACCATACTAGCTTTCCATTTATCCTATTTAGGAGAAGTGAAGACGATCCATTACTAACAAGCCCAACATAATTAGACTTAGGACACATCCTTTGCAAATGACCATATTCATAACAAATCCCTCAACAAAATGGAAGAGTTTCATAATCTAGCCGTTTTATCCAAGAAGTGGAGCCCAACTGAATTTCCATAGAATCTAGTAAAGGCTTACTTAATTATTTTGAATACAAATACGAGCATAGGTAATTACCTTTTTCTCCATTGTTTGTTGCGATAGGCCCGCTAAATGTTCAAACATCACAATTGAAGGGAAAATGTCATGTTCCCAAAATTCAAGTGGGAACCATGAAAGTCACACCCATACTAGAACTCTTGACAAAAATCCTTTGTAGGGTTAAACCCTACATTCCATGGCTTGATAAATATCCCCACTTGGTTATAAAAATAAGGTCCCCCTTCAAAAGCCTTATTTCTATAAAAAATGCATGAAAAGTCACCAAAAAATAGCTATTGGCAATCAACATCACTTCTATCTAACCCTTCGGGTTCCATGTGTGACGAGCTCATGATTCTAGAAAGGGAAGTGAAACCCTAATCCTAATAAAACTACAAATCAAAGTGTGATTAGAAAGATAGTTGACGATCTCCAACACTGTATCAAGTTGAATCATAAGCACATGCTTGTGTTCATTTGTTTCAAGACACCAATTCACCTTCAAAGGCCAATACTTTGCATTCCGAGAACTAGCCTCGAAACCGGTCTTACTCATTTCGAAACTTGGATTTTCTTTCCTATTTGGAGATGACACTCCACCACCCACAATATCCTTGAAGGGGAGCATTTCCATCACCAAAGACCTGCCATGCAAAGCCTTTTGAAAATAAAACAACCACATAAACACCAACATCATACCCCCAAACATAATCACTCCTACAAGCATGGGCAAAAAACTGAACACCACAACACCAAGAAAAGGACTCCACACAATCTAGTCACCAACAATGAAGACCCCACTTCACCAAATAAAGCTCTGATCAGCAAACCTACATTGCACGACGAATAAACCCCCAAAACACCCACTGTCACTACACCAAACCCTTGCAACCCAAACAAACCCCGTTCCATGCCCCAACAAAAAGGCCACGTAGATAGAAGCACAGCTAAGACCTTTCAGCCCTAACATGCAATGCTGCTTCTTGCGACATTAGTTTGCTCCCCATTTACTACTCATTTTCAACTTCAAAATGGTATTAAAGGCACCTTTAGGGTATTAATTATTTGTAACGAGTTGAATTCAAATATAAAAGTAAAAAAATAATCCAAGTAAAATTCATGGAAAAATCTTCAAACCTTATTCGTAACATGAAATATTGGTTGAAAAATTAACCCTCAAAATTGGAACTTACAGATATATTTTGTACTGTACAATAAAAAAATTGATTATCCAATTTGGGCTGCCTGAATACTAGTCATAGCTGTAACAGAAGGAATTGAATTTCTATAAGGTTTTAGAATGCTTATATGGAATGTTGAAAAATGAAAATCTTTATATAATCTTGTATGGCACTTATATATTGTATTGGCTTGTAGTTATTAAATTATAGAGTATTATATAAAATTCTATACAACACTTTTTAAAAGTGGTAAACACCTTTGATTTGGAGCTATGAACTGATGAGGTCACAGGATCTCATACTCAATATAAAAACATTCAACAATAACACGCACCTCAGTGGAGTTTGAGCTTTAATGGCAAGAACAACAACAACAAAATTTAACAATCACACCATGCCAATATTGGCAAAATTTTGTACAACTGTTGAAAAACATATTTTATTTTAACTTGTTAACTTTTAATCTTGTAAGTTAAAAGGAAATTTCAGTACTAATTTAAAGAATGAAATTTTACTTATTTAATTTATAGAATGAAGGTAATTTTTTTTACTCTAATGCCTTATAGTTATAAACAAAGAACATGAGGAATTTTTTCCGACAAAGAGATAGAGATTGCATTGATAGCTTGGGAAAATATATGCAAACCAAAAGCTATAGGGTTAGTAGATTATGAAATCAAAATACATAAAACAAAGTTGTGGGGGGTAATACAGATACTGGTTTGGAATACATAATCAAGCCCAATTTGAAATGAGTAGGAATTCTGTAGAACAAATACTTGAATTCAGAAAGCGCTTCTAGAATTTTGACTCTCTCAAATCCTCCTTAGTTCTTGTGAGCATATGTAATTTCCTTCTTTATTTCATGCACATCATTACTAAACATCTAACATGGGAAATAAGAAACGGCATGAGCACCAACTTTTGGGAAGATTCATGGAGTGTCTACCTGTTGATATATTCAATATAGCACTTTAACTCAGTTAAATAGGTTCTCACAATCTTGTTCTTTATAATTTATTGTTCATTTTTAATCAGTAGTCTCTCTATGGTTGCAGGATGACGGGTTGCAAATGCAGAAGGATTATAATATTTTGGGAGAAGATAACAGCACAAGAATGAAATATGATGTTGGGTGCAATGTACTCTGTCTCTCAAAATGGGATAATATATATCGTATGTCATTAAATTAAGATATTTATTTTTCACTGTTTAAACATTTTGCAGTTATATATTACTCTGTGTTTATAGACCCGGGACCCATTTGGTATTATTCTTTAGCAATGTACTCTGTCTCAATATGGGATAATATATATCGGTTGTCATTAAATTAAGATTTTTATTTTTCGTTGTTTAAACATTTTTCAGTTATATATTATTCTATTTTTATAGACATGGGACCCATATGGTATAATTCTCATCTTACAATGATTTTTTTTGGGGGAACATATCTAAGTACTTTATCTAGTACAGTCATTGCGGGTGTTATTGTTTATGTAACATCATCAACAAACTGTTGGCTGGATAATTCCTTGCTGCTAACTAGTTTTCCAACATACCATTCTAGAGAAGAATAATGAAAGGTGTAAGTATTGGAGTACAAGAAACACAAAGTTGCCCCCTTGTAGGTCTTTTTCTTGGGCTGCTGGTTCTAGCATATTTGTATTTATATTTTATGATATAAATATAATATTGATCATTATCCAGCAATCATTCACATTCAGAATTATGGGCTCGATTGTTCTGTGCATTCTTTTATGCTGTACAATTTCCTGTCTTCTTCCCTGATGTCCTGGTTTCTTGGTTGTGCTTGTGTTAGCAAGCGTTATTGTGATGCTGCATTGATGGCTTACTGACTATCAACATCTCATCCAATATCATTCACTTATCTTTTAATTAACGCTAGGAGATTTGCACAATCCTTCAAATAAAGATAACCCAGTTTCTGGATTTGATTGTGTGCAAGTTTTTTACATCAACATTTTGAATCACACTCTGTGATCCATCATCAGGATGAGAAGAGCTGAAAGAGCAAGTATGATGTACTGTTGCAGACCAGCCAAATATAAAGGTGGAGAAGGGGAGAGTAGTCAACATTAAGCAAAAAACAATCAAAACCCAAGAGAGGAAAAAACCTCCAAAGATACCCACTTAAAGACATAAAATGCTAATAAAGAAAAGCAACAAGAAGACAACACAAACAAGGATACAATGAGAATAAAAAATAAAACATAACCCAAAGGACTAAGAATAAGAAATAACAAGATAAATAAATGAATCTATCTAAACAAACTAGGAAACGAAAAGAGAAATGACCATTAAGAGACCAAACATAAAAATCAAGGCTATCTAATATAAAAATCATAATGAAAAAAGAAAACAAAATAACACCCAAAATCGTAAAAACTCAAACCATCTAATTAATGAAATAAAAAGAATATAAGAAAATTAATAATAAATATCAAATAATAGAAGATCAATATAACTAAATGACAACATATGTAAAAAATAATAAAAAATACATAAATAATAATAATAATAAATAAAAAAGAACTAATAAAACAAAAAATAAAAATAGGAAAATAAAAATAAAAATGTAAACCTACAAACATACATACATGTATGTAAGAACAAACATATAAATGTGTGAGCCCACACACACATATAGGCCACCAAGAAACTAAGGGAAACTAAAAGACATTAATAAATTATAAATAAAGTCAAAAAAATATTAAAAAATAATAAACAATAAAAGAGAAAAATTAATAAATAGGAAAACACAATAAAATAAAAACAACTAATAAATGAAATAAAAATATCTAACAAATAATAAAAACTTAATAAAAGATGAAAATAACCAAAAGACTATAAAAACCAAGATAAAGAATAAAAATAAGCACAAGAGTCAACATAACGCAACAAAAAAGATATAGACAAAAAACAAAGAAACCTTATATATGTATGTATGAACATACATATAAATGAGAGCAAGTATATATGTATATGAATATCTGTATATTTGTAGTGAAACACAGGGACGTACACCTGGGCTAAAACCTCGGAGTACTAGGTGCGGGGACGTCCTTGGGATGGGTACTCCATGCACCCGAGCACCCCCGCCAAAGGCCGTAGGCCGCCACACCTTAGCCGCACCCGTCCTTGCACCGGTTGGGTGCTCCAGAACTTGGGTGGGAGGGGACGATACTTGGGGACTGCCTAGGCGTCACTCGATCGCACCCGGAACACGACAGGGTGCTGCTGACCGCGACAACCCAAAAAGCAGTTTTTTAAAGTTTTTTTAAATTTTTGGTTACTAAGGAATCCTAAACGGATGTGGGTCCCATATAAAGGCCTCTAAGCCTTCATAAGACCCATATACTTTATTTGGCATTTATATTTTTGCAACAACTGAGAGGAAGGTGAGAAAAAGAGTTTGAAAGACCTTGGAGAGTGATTTTGCAAGTGATTGCAAGATCAACAGGAGCAAGAAGATTCTAATTTGCAAGTGATTCATCAAGCACAAGGTAGGGTTTTTACATGATTTTCTTTGTTTAATAATTTTATTTTCAGATTTTCATTTTTGTAAGTTTTTTTAAATTTTTGTAATAGTAAAACTAAATGTTGAAATATGAATGCATTGTTTGAGTTTCAGATTCTTGTTGATAGTTTTTTAATTTTTGTAACTTGTTTGAACTTTGATTCTTTGAATGCATTGTTGTTTTTAAAAAATAAATTAAAAATGATAAATCATGATTCATAAATCTTAGAATCTAAATGGTTGAATGTTGAAAGTTTGTCTTTGAATGCATTATGTTAAATTTTTTGTTATTAAGTTAGGCTGAAACTTTTTTCAATTTCTAAACTAGGTTGAAACTAGTTAATTTTTTTTTAAAAAATTACTAATTAGGCTGAAATTTATTATTTAGTGAAGTGCAGTGTCTAAATGGCCCCTAGTCAAAGTGGAGAAGACATGGGATTGTATGAGGGAAGTGCAAGTATATTTGAGTATGAGCTTGAGCATGAGGGAAGTGAGCATGGGGATGATCCTGAAGCCCAATCTCAACCTCCTTATATTGCACTAGGAGTACCTTCTATTGATTGCCCTTTTGAGACTTTGACACTGTTTACTAGAGGTCCTTTTGATCCAAAGTCCCCTCTAAAACAATTTGCAACCATAATTTCACTCCCTACGACTACAAGTGGTGGCATACGGATATGGAAATGTACTTTTTGTGGCACATAATGGTTTGGCAACATTATTAGGGTTAATTCACACCTCTTTTGGACTGGATTTGGTGTGAGTTGTTGTGAAATCAAGATCGTCCTATAGAGATAATATATACTAGTGTGATATTGTAGAATACAATTGCCTTCGTTATTGATTGATTCTACAATAACAATAGGGTATATGTATATATTGAATAGTCATGTAATGAATAGACATGACCGTATATACTTATGGTCATGTCACTTCATTACATAACTATTAGTTAACATATCTTAACCAATAGTTTATTCATACTTTGTATAATATATTATCTATATATATATATATATATATAAGTATACACATATGCATATTAATATATACTTACTTTTCAATTATATTATATAGTATATATATATATATAAATATATCTATATTTATATGCATATCATGATTTCTCGGCGTTTATTAAACACGAACGAACAATACTTTAACACTCCCTCTTGAGAGAGAGTTTAATAGAATTTGTAGAATCTTTTCATATCATGATATCCGGCACATCCGAGATAGACCCTTTCGGGAGTCGATCATAGGCGTCAAGATATCCGACACATCGGGGACAGACCCTTTCGGGAGTCGATCTTGACAAATTACACACCAAGTAATAACATAAGCAACAAGATATCCGGCACATCCGGAACAGTCCCTTTCGGGAGTCAATCTTGAAGCCTGGTTAACTATTTTCAAGATCGTCACCTTGAAATAGTAACCCAACACACGTGAAAGATCGTCACCTTTCATAACACAAAATGAATGGGCCCATAAAGTCTACCATGACTTCCGACACTTCGGGACACAATTTAATGTAGTCTTGTCATGAAAATAGACTTGAATATCATGATCTCTGCACAGTCGGGACACACAATTAAGTAGTCTATCATGATATGGTTTCGTTATTACACATCCAGTAATACCAAGAGCCAAGATCTCCGCACAGTCGGGACACACAATTAAGTAGTCTATCTTGACACTTTGGCTCACTATTATCAAGTGAGGAAGGCTTCCACCTTAAACTTGTCTATCAAAGACAAGAATCATTTAAGATACAAAGTGATAGATCACTAAGGCTGAAAATCAACATCAGGAATACTTCCTCTAAATTAATATGACCACGATCCTGGGTTGCCATCTTAATTTGATCTTCTAGCTTCTCCCACTAACATGAAAGCATAGCCTTTTCACATGGTAATTCATCATAATTCTCTGCTACAGTTTCTTGATCACTAGGTAACCAACAAAACATGGTCTACTCCCTCTGAATCAAGATCTTCGAATGTCCACTGATGCAGATCCTTTCGCTTCCTCTTTTGTCACGGAGGCATACCCTGTTTATATGCTTATCTCAGTGTTACTGCAGGATGTGACTCCATACCTTTCTTCCTGAGAGAATCGATGTCTCATACATGAATAATCTGAATAGACATAAGGTTGCCGAATCACACTGACTAGCATAGGATGCATTTTGATATTTTTCAAGGCCACAACACTAACACTCCCTCTTGGACTTGAGGGAAGATAATAAGGACCTTTGGTATGATGTTCATCTTAATAAACTGTAGTTTCAAGATGTATGAATTACTTCAATCAGAGATCCTATCCATGTGCATCTCATCTGTGATTCTATCCACGAGTTTCCACTTCTATAGCCTCAGAATTGTTTCACCTTCAGCAATGATCTCCCTCTCAATTAATATGATCGATTTTGTCACAAGTTGACTGAATCATCTGCTCCCTTTGAAGCTCAAGTTCATCAATTCTTAAACTTTCTGAAGATGTAAGGACTCCCTCTTAATCTGAATTTCACATGCTTTCGTCCTTTTATATTCCCTTTCGTAAGGTGAGCCCATACAAAAAATATTTTGAAGAATCCATCTCGCTATAGTCCAAAGGTTGTACACAAATCCATGAGTACTTATTATGAAATTTCACTGTCGTAGTGTAATCAAAATCTGGAGTAGTGTAGTTGTAGGAACCTGTCAGTGCCATATATGCAACGGACCCTGCACTCAGCAGTCCATAGGTACTTGTGATCAAAGAATCATCTTGCACTTATTATAGTACGGAACAGCCCTGCATAATGCCTTGATTGCATCATTCCTCTTTTTCTACAAGAACATTCTTGGAGACAAATGAAAAGATCAAGGCAAATAGCTCTTATAGTACAAACGTGAATACATATAAGAAAATGATTATAAAATTATAAAAAATTTAACTCAAAGATGAATACTTATCTTAAGTTTCAAATATTTCTTTCTTTAAAGTGAGCCCATAGTCACTTGATATCCTTGATTTTCTAATAAGATGATCATGCATCTGTAACAAGGTGTCACTTTTGTTATTCCATTTTATTTCCATCAGTGAACCCTATATAATCGTTGAATAGTATAATTCTCCAATTATTGTGATAATAAGAAGACTTCATTTGATTTCCATTGAAGGCTCTGCCACAAATGTCTGCAAAGGAATACATGTGGTGCATAGATCCTCTTTTCCTCTTAATATCCCCGGATTGAAGCAATTCTGAAGATGACTTCCAAGTTGCTCTTGAAGGTCTTCAAACCTGGTCTAACATCACTGATGCATACCATGTTGACTAAAATTATTGCTCAATGTATATATAAAGGATGCAATATGATAGGAGACCGACTTTTAGATTTGTATTGTATGGTTATGTTGATTGTTTGTATGTTCCTTTGCTCCACAACTACCTGTAGCTACTTTCCACACACCGTTCTGATCCTCCTCTGAAGTCTTTCGTAGCTACATATACTAGATCTTCTATCGTCGAATGGAGGCCCTTCTCTGCAGAACTAATACTCCTCAATTTTCTCTTGTTCAATGATTTTAGTGAATCCCCTGCTGCAAGGTATACACCGGGAGTGAAGATTTATAATCTCCAATTGAGACTCACTGTAGGATTGCTGCAAATGTAATAGCACTGCCTGTAATATATGTCTCAAGTATCTAAGATCACTACCATGTAAGGTTTCTATGCATTATTCATTTGATTTGATGCTCGGGAGTCACCTCTATAAACAGTTTCGCCTCTATTTTCACCTCCGGCTTGATTTTTCATGGCAATCGCAAAATTAAAAATATTTCACACCAACTATATGGTCTGGCCCCATCAAATAATATTCCATATTCAGATGTTTCTTCTAATGTCAGTTAGCAAGGACGGTTGTAAACAAAGCATTGAAACTTCTGTTAGCAAATGCTATATACGTCCTTTGGCCCGGTCAATTAAATGTTTCCGCAATACCTTTAAAAACACACTTGTCCACTGTTAATGCTTAGAATATATTTAAATAGATCTATATCACCATCAGTTTCGCAGCGTGAGTGTAAATGCCCTTTAGACCTGGCAATCCCACACTCAAACTCCACGGCCCCTCCTTCATCTTCCTTACTTTCATCACTCACATCGAATGTCAAAAATTTGTCACAGAAAGATTTGGTAGTCTGCAGCAATAACTGAAGAAATAGCTCCAACAATACTCAGTTTTCTATTCTCCCTCAATGCTTTCCTAGCAGCTACCAAAGCCTGTAACCATTGAAGCAACTCAAGCTACGAAATATTTTTTTGTGAACACCAATGAAAATTTTTATTTTTTTAAGTTGCGCAAATGTATGGGCTGGAATATTCTGAATATTACAAATATAATTTGCTGGGCTATATAGGGAGACACTAACACATTTATCGGGACCCACTTAAATATTTTCCCTCAACTATGCAATATAACCTGCCAATTAAAGTTCCATATCTAATGTTGAAATTGAAATTTTCTAAATATAAATCGCCACAGGGAAAACTCATTTGACAACAGCTTCAAAGGACATTATAATTTCCCACGGCAATATGAACGCAACCTTGATAAATATATAGTGCGATATCCAATAGTAGCGGCCATAAAACTATATCAAATAATAAATCATTCCAACATTAATGTTTACGGCACCATGCTCAGTAGAATCGCCCAATCACAAAGTTGTACATAGAGTGCATAGTCATAAGTTTATACACAGATCACCATCGCGGCATCCTGCAACTCACGACACTTAATAACTTATTTCCATGTAACTTTGTCTCTATAATGACGACCGTTGTGCAACTAGGTTTTTTTTCTTTTAATCTAATCGGATCTTCCTTCAAGCGGTTAGACTTTATAGAAGGAACCTGGCTCTGATACCATGTTGTGAAATCAAGATCGTCCTATAGAGATAATATATACTAGTGTGATATTGTAGAATACAATTGCCTTCGTTATTGATTGATTCTACAATAACAATAGGGTATATGTATATATTGAATAGTCATGTAATGAATAGACATGACCGTATATACTTATGGTCATGTCACTTCATTACATAACTATTAGTTAACATATCTTAACCAATAGTTTATTCATACTTTGTATAATATATTATCTATATATATATATATATATATAAGTATACACATATGCATATTAATATATACTTACTTTTCAATTATATTATATAGTATATATATATATATATAAATATATCTATATTTATATGCATATCATGATTTCTCAGCGTTTATTAAACACGAACGAACAATACTTTAACATCATGCAAATTCCTGGTAGATGCTAAAAATGTGTAGTGTAGAATCGAAATAAACAAACTGTGGGGCATTCCTGATGATAGTGCAGTTCCAGTGCCTAAATCTTTAGCTGGTAGGCAATAGGTTCAGGCTATTCAGCAGTTATAGGGGCAGCAAGATATTTCTTTGCGTATATTGCATTAGAGAGCAAGGACTTTGTCAGTTTCAGCTTCCATTCCTTCATCCGTTCAAAGTTCAGCAGGGGAGAGCAGTAGGGGGAAACGTAAGGTAGGAAGTTCTACTACTAACCCCATTGCTGATTTATTTAACATGCACGAGAAGGATCGTTTAGACGATGCCATTGGTACATTCTTCTTTGCCAATGGCATCCCATTGCATGTTACTCGATCTCCTTATTATAGGGAGATGATGTCCTTGGTGGCGAAAGAGGGAGGGCCATCATTTGTGCCACCAGGTGAGCACAAATTGAGGACGGCGATCTTGGATAGGCAGTATAACAACATCGGGGTTTTGATGGAGCAGATGAAGGCATGCTGGATGCAGTCGGGTTGTAGCATTATTATTAATGGGTGGACGGACATTAGACATCGTCCTCTCATCAATATCATGGTCACATGCACTGAGGGCCCATACTTTTTGAGGGAAGTTGATTGTTTAGGGCATCGTAAAGATGCTGATTTTCAGTTTCACGTCCGAAGGGATGCCATTGAGGAGGTTGGGCCACAAAATGTGGTCCAAGTAGTGATAGATGCAACACGTGTGCAATGCTGTAGGAAGGCTTGTTGAGACAGCCTATAGACATATTTGGTGGACTCCATGTTGTGTGCATGCCATGAACAATGCACTGAAGGACATGGGGAAAATTGACTGGATTAAACAAGTGGTTCATGATGCGAGAGAGGTGCAGATGTTTATCTGCAATCACCACACTTCACATGCATTGTTCAGGGGCTTCTCGAAGGAGTTCCAGAAACCAGTTGAGACTAGATATGCATCATATTACATTCTCTTGGAGAGAATGGTTGAGTTGCAAGAGCCACTACAACTCATGGTTATGACACAAGACTGGAATCGGTGGGCAGAGTCCAAAACAGAGAAGGGGAAGAGGGTAAAGGAGACAGTGAAGAGTGATTGTTTTGGATTGATGCAAAATACAATCTCCATCATTACTCCAGTTTTCAAGGTCATTAGATATGGTGATGGGGATGCACCTGCTCTTGAAGCGTTTTATGAGTGCATTGATTCCATCCTTGGCCAGATGAGGGCTGCTGTGTGTGAGAGAGACCCCACTCTAGCATTCTATACTAAGAACATTCATCCTATCATTCACCGCAGGTGGGAGAAGCTGAACACTCCTTTGCACATGGCTGCCTATGCATTGAATCCTAAGTGGTACATGTCTAGGCTTGGTAGAGTTACACCACTTCAGGATGATGAGGTGAAGGCTGGGTTCTTGCGGTGCATTAGTAAGATGCTTGATGCTGAGATCACTGGTCAGATTCGCTCTGAGTGGACAAAATTTGCCACTCTTACAGGTAATTGTTAATTCAATATTCGACGTTCATTATTTATATTTAGTTCTACTATCTAGAGTTTAGTAACTTTAGTTTTACTATTGGCCCATTGGGTATGTTTACGAGTCATGACATTATGTTACAACTTATTATGTTCGAGGATACTCGGATTTGGCAAAGATAGACATTAGAACTATCGCACAAAAGCATCCGATATTGTAGTGGAAATGTCATGGAGCATAGAGGGCAAAGATTACCACACTAGCCATTCGATTGCTTTCTTAGGTTTGTAGTTCCTCATCTTTAAAACCTATTCAAGTTTTTAAATTTTAACTTTTAAATTTAAAATTTTTATGAACTTAAAAGAGTTTTTAATTTTACTTTTCAGATTTTCAGATTTTCTCAGAATGACCATTTGTTTGCTATCTTAGATTTCTAGTTCCTCAGCTGCAGAGAGGAACTGGTCTACTTATAGCTTCATCCACTCTATTAAGAGGAACAAACTTACCTCTAAGAGAGCGGAGAAACTAGTTGCTGTACACAGTGCCTTGCGTATCGTAGATCGCAATACACGTGGGTACAAAGAGAGCCCAACAACACGATGGGATGTAGAGTCAGAGGATCCAACATAGATTGATGAGGACGAGATTGCAGCAGAAGCCGACGTAGGGCTAGTTGGTGTTCTTTTGGCAGACCTTGACCATGTGGACTCCGATTCCAGTAGTTCTAGTGATGAGGACTTTGGCTTGGGGGATGATTAGAGGCCTCCCACTCCCATTCTTATATGTTGACATGATTTCAGATTTTGACATTTTGACAATTTGTACTCATTTTGATATTGATGATTGATCATGATTCATTGTATCATATCATGCTACTCTGCTCATTGTAATCGTGATCATCTTTATGATGTATAATATTTCATATTTGAACAATGCATTTTGGATCTTTGATAGAAGTTTAGAACATGATTCATTATGTTACCATCTTACTATGTATGTTTATAACTTTATATTACTATGTTTAAAAATTAAAATTTAAATCAAAATGTTAGTGTTACTATGTTACTATGTTGAATGTTCAATAGTTCTAGTTCTAGTTCGTGTTGCAATTTTGCTATGTTCAAGTATTTGGTATGTTATATTGAAACATCTTTTCATAATTAACATTTCAAGCTATATATGTATAGTATGCAGTCCCCCCCCTCTCCCCCTCATACCCTCGTTGCCATCCCCCCGCTGTCCCGAAATTGAGGCACTTTTTTTCCCGTACCCGAAACTCATCCCGACGTCTCCCCGTCCCGACGTACCCCCGTGCCGGTGTTACACTATATAGTTGCACACACACACACACACACACACACACACACACATATATATATATATATATATATATACATATATACATACATACACATATATATATATACACACATATATATATACACACACAATATATACATGTATATGTATATACTTATATATGTATATATATACTTATATATATATGTGTGTACACACAGACACACACACACACCTAACAAGCGGATCCAAAAAGAAGATCCAAAAAGAACCAAACAAAAGGGGGAACCTAAGAGAGAAAGGAGAAGTGGAGGATGATGACACACCATGCTAGGAGCACGGAGTGGAACAACATTGAAGAGCCAAAGGAGCACCACTGAATGGAAGGGAAAAAAAGGAAGCCGAGAGAGGGGAGGAGGGGGCAGCAAGTGGGGTTGAAAAATGGAGGGGCCCAATGGGGGAGAGAAAGGTGGGAGGGAAAGAGAGACTATCTGAGCTTGGACAATAAAGAAAGCCAAGAGGCACTGATGCTCTATCCATCATCTCAGTTAAGGTTGGAGGGATGGTTAAAAATTTCAATAGCTTCCTTGAGTTTTCTCTTAAAGAAGTTGTCTTCTCTGAAAAGCACTTGGGCACTCTCCAAGCAAAAATGGTGTTTGGTAGAGAGGGAGTGTTTGGCCAGAGCTGATTTGAGAGTCCGCTCATGTTTAATGTCTGCACTATGTTCTCTACAAATACATACTGCTGAAAATGTGAATATTGAATGCAGTGTATTAAACTCTCAATCTTGTAACTCTCTACTCATTAAATCTACAAAGAGACTTAGTAGATTGATTTTTAGAAAAGAGATTTTGTATGCATCATAATTAAAATAAATAAATTAGAACATGTACTCTTTGAATAGACAAGGGCACCAAGAATCTAGGAGAAACTAGATGATCTGTGAAGTAAATTTGGAATGTCCCCTTTTTGGGATTGCCCTAAATCTTGCCTAAAATCACAAATTCCATTCAAATAAGAAATGTAAGATAGTTAGAAGTACAACTTTACGATTTAAAGATGCTTTTTTACAAGATAAATCTTGATTTAAGTCTTGCAACCATATTAAACATATTGGACACACACACACATTTTCATTAGGGTTAGTAATCACACATACTAATACAAATGCTTTTAATTATCATAATGCCGTAGATAGGTCCTATCACAATAGAGTTTGAATGAAGGAGCATGATAGGATGGACCAAAGCAATCTTCACACTAAGCTGAAGGCAAATATGCCATCCCTCTTGGCCCCTAGTGGTAGGCAAATTGGACATCTATCACGGGGTGGTCTACCTATTGGGATGCTTGTATCTACACCCCCTATCCATGTTGTCTTAATCATCCCCTTTGAGAGCATGATGGGTTTCAGTTGACGACTTTCTCTACATAAGGCATGCCCAGTCTCAAATCCTAATAACTACATGACTATCAATGTGGGCATACTTTCTCTAAATTGTACACCACAATTTTGCACACTATTCTTTCTCGGGAGCTGGACCAGCGTCATATTTGGGCTAGAGGTCAGACTGGTTTCAGATCGGATTATCAGACCATGGACCATATTTTGACTCTCAAGGCTATTATTGAGGAGGCTTGACATTGCTCCTGGAAGGTCTACTGCTGCTTTGTGAATTTCCGCAAGGCTTTTGATTCAGTACCTAGGACGACCCCTTTTTTCAGAGACTTAGCAAAATTGGTATTTCTGAGACTATCTTGACCGCCATCATGAGACTTTATGAGACTTTATGAAACTGTTGTTGGTCGCATTAAGACCCCTCGTGGGGTTTCAAACTTAATTCATAGCACTATTGGGGTGAAGCAGGGCTGCCCTTTGTCCCCTAACTTGTTTGGGATTTATGTTGATGAGCTATAGATGTTTCTTCAGGAGCACTCGCTTCAACGGGATGGTTGTTCTTTGCACTAGGTTTTGATTTCTATCTTGCTATTTGCGGACAATTTGGTCCTCCTAGCTTCCTCTCCGAAGGGCTTACAAAGACTTCTTGATGGCCTTGCTTCTTTCTGTGATTTATAGTAGCTGACAACTTAACTTGGGTAAGACTAAGGTGATGGTTTTCAATAGTCTTAAGACCTCTCACCTCCATCTTTTTCTAGGGTGTTGAGGTTGAGATCTCCTTTTCGTTCACATAGCTAGAGGTCAAGTTCTATGGCCCTCGCTTCAACATGAGACCTGCCCTACGACCTCGCATCAACAAAGAGTATGCTTCATTGGCCCTTATGGAGAGATAGTGTTTACGACATCACTTTTAGGGCACCACGTACAAGATGAGTTTTATGGATACTCTGGTTAGACCGACAGTGCTCTATGGGTTAGTTGTTTTGGGAACCTCTATTGGAGTCTGATTGGGCTTCGGTTGAGCGGGTCCAGACCCTTCTTCGGCGCATCATCAGATGCAAGCAATCTACCCCTCATATTATTGTCCTTGCTGAGTTTGGTGCCCACCTTTCAAGCTTGGTACCATCTTTGACCTGATTTGGTTTTGGTTCTTGCATCGTCTTTGGTGTTTTGTGGACTCCGCTGAGGGACGACACAAATATTCCTACCTTGCTTATTGTTCCTTGGAGGCTATTGAGGTTTCTAACTCCTCACGTCGGGCTCGTTGCTGGTTTGCTCAGGCTTCGACTCTTTTGGGTTTGATCGGGATCGAGATTGATCGTCTTACTCCTTACCAGTACTCATTGAATGCCCCCTCTCATCTCCTTCTGTCTTGGCAGGAGAAGAATATACACATCAGAATGGACATTTGCAGGCAGTATATCCACACTACTTGGGTTAATCCCCTTGAGGGGCTTCGCCCAAAGATGGCTTTCTTTTTTGAGCACTTTCTCGAGATACGAGAGGAGATCATTGTCTGTCCTTACCTTTCTCACCGCTGGTCGCATGTACTACACATCTACCTTGGCTTCTTCAGAGTGGGATCAGATTGACTCCGCATTCAGACCGACCATCAGATGGTTAGGGAGGACAAGATTTGCCAGCTTTGTAGCATGACGCATTTCATTTTCCACTGCCCTATCTACTATGAGATCAGAGGGAGATTCTGCTGCTTGTTCAGGGAGACCCAATCTCTCTCCTTCTTCAGGTACATTGATTAGAGGTGCCTTGCGCTTTATCTCCAGGAGGCCCTGAGACTTCAGGACCACTCTCTACAACATGAGCTCCCCACGAGACAACACACCAGTTAGCTCATCACCTCTTTCTTCACGATGGCTTCTCCTTCACGTGGAACTAAGCGGCAGCTTGGTCCCCCTTTTGGCCACACCGGATTTGTGAGGCCTCGCAGGGATTCCACCCAATAGCAGTCTTCTTCTTCCTCTTCCAGGGGTCTTTAGAGACAGATTGGGGTTCCTTGTCGCCCTATGGCCTATCCTTCAGTTCTGGATTTTTTCTCGTCTGCTTAGAGCTTTTTGTTGTTTTGTTTTCTCTCCTCAGGCACCGTTTGGTGTTCCTGCTGTGGGCTGGTCACCTGCTTTGTTTCGGCAGTCCCTTGGACCCCAACAACAGCGCCAAATGTTTACCATCGTGGGGTAATAGAGACTAATTGCATCCTGAAAGTAAAGTACTCAATAGGAAATGTAAAGAGAACATAACATCATTATATTCATATCATAATCATCAGTTACAAGTATATATCTGCATCACTATATCTGTGTCTTTCCACAAGGGAAGAATGTATACATATAATGTTTGAGGGGATGCGAGCGAACCGTCGCATTTGTGTAACTCCCTCGGACGGGCTAACCATCTAACTACCCATTTGCCGGACAACATTCATCTTATCTTATCTTATCTTCAAACCAATTCACACTATGGAATCCCTTAGAGAATCATATAAGAATTCTTTCTTGAATCAATCAATTGTTCTTGATGGTTTGATGATTTTTGAATGATTAATATAGACTGATTGAATTGGTGGAAGAATAGATTGTTGGCCTGTTTGCTTGATTCTCATTTGATGTTTGATGGATGATTGAATGATTTCCTTTGATTTGATGATTTGATATATTTAGTGAATGATGATTGAATGATTGCATAATTCATAGAGTGATGAGTGATGATTGTATGCTGATTTGATTTATTGGTGAGTGATGATGGATAAGTGATTCTTGAATGTTTGGAGTGATTTCTCCTTTATACTTAACTGGTAAAAGGGTCACCACCTTTCATAAGAATTGAGTCACAATTTTTCTTTGTTGCCTTCAAGAATAATATATTATTCCCCCAAATTGATCTCCCTTAGATGTCCTCAATTGAAACCTTTTTCCTCTTTATATCTTCCAATGTGAGGGAAAGTCACACCTTTTCATCATGTCCACCCCTTGCAATGGTCACAACCTTTTACAATTACCACCTTTTGAAAGGGTCACAACCCTTCATCATTTTGCCCCTTTGGGAGAGTCCCAACCTTTCATAATTACCACCTTTTGAGAGAGCCACAACCCTTCATCATTTCTGCCCTTTGTAAGAGTCACAATCTTTCATAATTACAACCTTTTGAGAGAGTCAAAACCCTTCATCATTGGTGCCCTTCGAAAGAGTCACTTTTGTTTCTTCCCACTCCTTTCCTCTTCCATTAACCCTTGCTTAATTTCTAGTCTCCATTCTTTCTTCCTTCCTCCTTCCCTCAATGAGTAGGTCCTCCGTTATAACTCTCATGGTAAACATAGGGTCACAACCTTTTCTAAGAATATCTCTCTTCATAAAGTGTGATGAATCCTGCTGGTTCAACATCTATCCAACCTGTGACCTGTCTATGTTTTGGTTTGGTTTTTGCAAAGTTTTTTTTCTTTTTTTTGTATTTGTTTTGAGAATATATGCTTTTTTGGTTTTTGAAAATAATTGATAAAAAACTGATATGCTTGCATAGAAGAAACAACTGAAACTAATTTTCAGAACAGTGCACTGGAAAAGCTATCTTATTAACTGAAAGATAGATACAAGCATGAGGAATTGACTTATTAAATTCTGTAAATATATTGCAGCTAAAAGAAAACCTGGAGTCCAAACAAAGCACTTGAAAATTGCCAGAAACCCTTCAAATTCAGTATGCAATGCACATTTATTGCTAGATGCCCAATACTGGATAAACAAGAGGCACAAATTCTAGGCGATTTAACCTACAAAAACGCCCTGGCTGGGGGTCTCACGTGGGACCTAGAATGAGAACGACTGCCTTGGAATTTAATAAAATCCGATTCAAAAAGCTACGAACTCCTACTACTAGCTGCCCTTGATAATTGCTTGCAATCACCTCTTATTTGATTCACCGAACACCCTTATTTATAAAGATCAAGCACAATTATGACTCTTGTGTGACGCCATCACTGGAACACAGACTTCAATGGATCTTTCACTATCTCAGAATGCTGAAACTATGAAAAAATTCCATTCTAGAGCTTGATAGTTGAAAACCCTTGCACAATTTCCAGAGACATCCAATATCAAAATCAAATAACCATAAGCATAATGAATCGATTTTCTCTTCTCAGCTTTTATAATTCCTTCATTGAGCTCGATACATGAAGCTTCTCATGTAAGTCACTTTAATGACATATATGTTTGCTTTTGTTGTACAAGTTGACTTTATTATAAAATTATAAACTCCTTGGTTTGGGCGCCAATTTAAATAACTCATTTAATGCCTATTAATGATGTCTTTTGGCCCCACTTTATCAACTTTATAATAAGCTTTTATAATTAATTTTTAATAAAGTGCAACTTCATTAATAATTAAATTGTTGGCATTAAGGGATGGTAACCGGTACATGGCAAAAGAGGTATTGTCATTGATTGGCAAAGAGGTGTTGACATTTGTGACTAAGGACACCAGTGTTGGATCTGTGAAGCAAGACTGAAGACAGGTACAACTGACAACAAGTGTGAATAGAGACTAGTTTGGCAATTGGTGACACTGTGCAAGAATGAAGAGACTATATCTGTTCATCAGTGCAACCGGTCACCAAGGGAGATACAATCGGTAACCGGCAACAGAAACCGAGGTAAGGATGCAACCAGTATAGCTAGAGGAAGGGAAGGTGACAGGTCAAAGCTCTTACCTGTGCACAACTTAAGGATCTTTATCGATCAAGTGAAGACGTCATCATGATAGATGAATCGGGGAAAGCCATAGTCAACAATCAGTTATCTAACTCTTTGACCGGGAGTTACTGCACTAAATCCGGTAGTCTTTGAGTTATCAAGACAATCGGTACGAGGCATGATTGAAGGTTTTAATGCCGGAGTTTGTGGCATTAAATCATGGAGATATCTCTTGTGAAAGAAAGCTTTTGATACACATCTGTCGTTTTGTTTCATAAAGCAAATAAAGCATAGCATGCATCAAATGTTTTCTCAGTGAACTAATACTCCACTAGGTGATGGATCCGAAGGTGATCTTTAAACAGGTCATGCATGAGAAAAGCAAATAGGGCAAGAAGTCTATATATTCCTCTGCCTGACAAGAATATAGTTTTCCCTCATTCTGCCAAAGTAAAGAGTGAACCTGTACGCTGAAGAAGCTAAGGTGAAGAGAAAGGAGAAGAGGGAAGAGTGTGCAGAGAAGCACAACAACAAAGGAGGACATATCTGTAGCGATCGATGCTGTTTCTCAATTGAGTATAACAGAGATCTTATCAGGCTAAGCAAAGCCATTTCTAAAAGGTCAAATTCTCTATTGTTCTCTAACAATTACAATAACAAAATCCTAGTATTTTGGGTAGACATTAACAGGTCCCTTGTACTAAATCCCTTAACCGGGTGACATCTGTTCAGGTGTTCTAAGTCCTCTAACCAGGCAGGCTCTAATAGGCCTTATTGTATTAAATCCCTTAACCGGGTCACATCTAACAGTGCGCTTGTAATCCTTTAACAAGGAAGGCTCTTAACAGGGTGCACTTCAGAAGAGTGCAAAATTTGTGAGGTTTCCTCACACTGTGTTTTTCTCCCGATTTGGGTTTCCGCGTGATAAATTTGGTATTGCTTATTGATTGATTGCTTGATGCTATTTTTATGCTAGAATTTGTTTTGCTTACAGTTGTAGTATACTACATCAGATTTGTTCTAAAGTTTTATAGGTGCTGATTCACCCCTCCCCTCTCAGCACCGGTTGGGACTGTCATAAATAACATTAATTTGTGCCATTAACTCATTTCACTAAGTCAATTGGAAATCAGGATGACCACTGCATATGCCATGTGTCCAGGTGCCTTGCCAAAAGTAGTAATTGAGCAAACATGACTTACTATAAATAGTAAGTCCCCCAATCTACGCCAAACAACAAATCTGAAGGCCTAGACCTAAATCCAAATAAGCTCTGAAGATAAGTGATGTTCCTACTGCTCAGGTAACAGCTAACAAAGGACCCTCAAATCAAGTATATTAGCCCACGAGGGTCGAAATGATGGCCTAGCCCCTCAACAATTGATACTGACTAGAAAGGGGACATTACATAAAGAGGTGTCCTTTCTCACTTAGCTGCTGTTTCTACCTTAATTACCAATCTGATTTTCTGTTATTCTGCTAAATATGAATGGCTGTTTTATTTTCTGACTGCAGCTATATTTCATAACTCTCTTGTTTGATCAATCCTCTTTTTCATAATGATTCTCCTAATTGATTTGTTCTTCTTGTTATATCTTTGAAGGAGAGTGATGCATAGTGGTTGGCGGTGTGGTTGTAAAGTTCTCTCCAAATAGTTATGGTTTGAGAGGTTTAGGCACTCCTAGCCTACTAGCCTCCAAGACTCCAAATAGCAAATATTTCCCAAACAACCCAAGCACCTTCCAAATTACCAAGGTTGTTGTCTAAGGTCTAAACAAGATGGATTCACTATGTTTCAATCAGTTTTGGGTTCTTCAACAACACCCAACACCCAATTTCCTCAAACAGTTTACTAGGCCTAATTGGTTTCCTAGTAGGTCACCAGTGACAGAAATGTGGAGTTTCCTCACAACTTTTCCAAAATACTCAATAAACTATTTGCATATTCTGACACCCTTTTCACCATACTAAAACATATCAAAATCCAGACATTGGTTGTTTTGGACAATTTTATAAATCTTCAGACTGCGCCCTTGTTTCTAGCACAAAATAGGGTCAATTTACAAAGCAAGTGTGAGTTAAACTTACTCCCAAACACCTAGACTTTCAACAGTCTCTTGTAATGACTCAAAACCAAGGAAAATGAAATCAATTTGGTCCTCAGACCCCTGCAAATATGAAACCCCCAATTTGGTATCCAACAAGCCCTCAAGGCTAGGGCTCCTCAATGTACCCTTTCCAAGCACTTCTAGGCTTAGCCAATGGTTGATTCACCATTCATACACCATGTTAAGACTATCCATGTCATAAAATATACACCTCCTTCAACTAGATCAATGGCTGCTGCTCCCAACCAAGCATTTTCTTCAAAGTTTCTTCCTCAAACTTGGTGATCACCCTGTCAAATCAATGCCTTTGCAATATATCATGTTAGGATAATAATATACAAGTCAAATACATATCATTCCATGAGAATGAGTGAGAACATTCATGGAATGATGCCTTTACATTGGGATTTTGTCAACTGTTATGGGAAAAACAGTGACAAAATGTAATCAGTCAGTATAAAGGAATTAAAACTGAGGCAAATGAACCTTCAGAGCATTCAATGATGTTTAAAATGATAGTGAGAATACTCCTAATGCCTTAGAAACACTACTCCAACACAAAATGGATTCAAAGCATGCAAATAACATATGGAAAATGATCAAAATTCTGGGATTTCATTGCATTTCTGAAACAGTCTGTACATACTCCTTGTCTCTGCCGTCAATGGTTTCTCTTAACATTATAAGGACTCCTATTAACTTCCCCAACCATATTTGATTGGTTGGATGGACTAGTTAAGCCTAAAACAAACTAAATAAACTTTCCCTCTAAAACTGTCCTAGCCGTTAGAATTCAAAAGTTTGAATTTCTAACTTTCATTTTATTGTTGATTTCATCAAATTAACTCCTCTAATTTTATGGATTCAATCTCTAATCACTCCTAGGACCTAATTGACTTTTCCTAATCAACTTTAGATCCCATTTGGCACTATTGGCCACCCTTACATCATTTTGGTCCTAAGTCCTTACCAGGACTTCTAGGACTTTTAACATTTAAATCAAATTGTTTATTACAAATTGCCATTATAGGCTTCAAAATTTCCCAATTAACCTTTAGGGATTCTTTAGATCCACTGACTCCATTTGGTTCCAAGGTGAACTTAGGTGTTTGCATAGGTGCTCCTGCACCAGAGGGAAAGTCACAACTTTTCATTTCATGCATGTTATATTTTAATTGCGTTCTTTTATTTTAATTTTAATTTTGTTTTTATTCTTTATATTTGGATTTTATTATTATTGTTTATTGTTATATCTTATTTCAAAAAGGGGACATTACAAAAGCTTGAAATTTAGTTTTCAACTCACTAGAGTGACACTTAAATTGACTGTTCGATCAGCTAGTCTATCTAATTGATTGATCTTGTCTTACAACTGATCACTCCTAATTAAAGTTGTTGAGACTGAGTTAAATCCACAAATCACTCAAGTCTTGAATGGTTAATTGGCTGCTGATCTCAAACAAGACTGCTTGCATATCCAGGCCTTATTCTCTTATATAACTATGTTCTCTCTGCTGATCTCTCTG
This sequence comes from Chamaecyparis obtusa, assembly GCA_027943335.1. NCBI lineage: Eukaryota > Viridiplantae > Streptophyta > Pinopsida > Cupressales > Cupressaceae > Chamaecyparis > Chamaecyparis obtusa. The sequence continues at coordinate 881,954 of BSBK01000903.1, read as the reverse complement.
ATGTACACAGGTCTGGATCTGCTGTTGTTGCTGTTGTGCCATCACCATGAGAAAACTTGTCTGCCACTCAAGCTGTCTCCATAGGCTTTCATCATGATTCATTTTGCTTATCTCTTATATGAGGTTCAAAAAGCATAAACTCCATAGGCCCTTCTTTCTTATACAGTAGTTAGAAGGTGGCTTGTCTGAATACTGCTTTAATGGAGCTCCTTTTGGCTGTGAGTGCTATTTGAATCCTCACCACCTACATGTAAGTCGAACATCGCATTTTGTATGGTGAATGTTGTTTGGGATCTTATTTGAAGGTACTGCCTAAACCACGTGTCTTTAGGTAAGAAGGATTCGTTGGGGGATTGCTCACTAACTATATTGAATTCTATATTACTTGATCAGCAATGTTTCATTTTATAATTAATATTGTTGATTTTGTGAGGATCGCTGCAAATGTAATGGCACTGCCTGATTGTATGTGTTTTTCAAAGGCATCAATCTCTCTCTTATTTATAATGTGGATGGGACAAGGATAGACGTGTCCCTTCATGGGACATGTCTATTCATTAACACATACTCTTTTAATTAATATAATGACATTTATATATATATAGTATTTCTAGTCTTATTATATTAATTTCTCTAACACAATAATACTTTAGATATATATAAATTTATATCTCATATATATATATATATATATATATATATATACACACAATAATATTCTCTCATAGGTTTATCCGACTGAAGCTACCAAGCATCAACAAATATGACTCATTAATTGAACAGGGGCAGTAGAGCTGTGTCATTAATTGTTATACTAGAATTTACTTGGGCCGCATGCATAGTTTTTCAGATGTGTTATGTACTACACTATAACTAATGCAAAAGTTGCAAAACTTTGTGATGGATTGTTCTCTGAAAATGTAGCTTACAAGCTACATGCATGACATGAATACAAGGTAGTCATCATAATTAGCTTGCATTTGAAGAGAAAGGCACATATTAATCTCGATGCTAACTGTTCGATTACAAAACTAGGTATTTTCTACTTACAACAATATCGATTCTTCTTATACCAAGACCAAATTGGATGTTTATAGTTTAAATACAATCATCAAATTCAATATCTTATGAATATTGAGTACTAGCTTTGCAATCTTGGTGATATTCCTTATAGGAGGTATTTAATAGGCTCAATACTTTACATCCTTTACTCAGTCCTTTATCCTTCTAGAGTAGACTTTCTTGCTATTTTCCACCTTGAAACCTCTTTACTTTCAGTGTCCTTATCCTTCTTACCAAAAGTTACGAGTAATGCTTGAATGCTTTATGAATGGTTCTTGAATGCATTTCTGCAACTATATATGGTTGAACGACTAGTTGTTTTTGTTAAATTATTGTGTGTTCGTGTTTAATATTCAACAAGACAATCATGATATATATATATACACATATATATATACCTTATAATAATTAATATATTGAATCGACTGTCTAAACTAAACATGATTAACGGTGAGGAAGTCACGTATATCGTGACTGGCATATATTAAAGGGAGTCACATATACGTAACGTGACTGTCATATATGAACAGTCACCGCAGCATCGTGACTGTCCTATTTGTTATCTATGCCGTCGGTTATGTAACTTAAGTTACGCTGGGATAAATCGTTAACCATATGTTATAGTTTTGTTAATACGAACAGTTATGACTTATCATATATGATAAGTCATGACTGTTCATATTGACATCCCTCAGTTCCAATATATATAGTTATTGTATTTTGTAGAATCAATCAATAACCAAGGCAATTGTATTCTACTGCATGCTTCAGCATATATATCTTATCTCCTGATTTATAATTCCTTAACATGGTATCAGAGCCAGTTTTTTAAAAGGAGATAAAAATCTATATAATCTATAGTTGAGCATATTCTTAAAACCTTCGAAATTGTTGAGAACAATTTTCTGAAATGGCCCATTGCATGAGAATGGAAGATAGGTTAGAAGGACCTTCAAATTTTATATCTTGGAGAACTCGGCTCACCTCTCTTCTTATGGAATTTGAGTTAGAGGAGTATATAGAGAAAGATATTAAAATACCCGAAGATAAGACAGAGAAAACAACATGGAAAAGGAGAAACAATAAAGCCAGAAAACTAATAATTGATTCTGTAAAAGACTCAATTCTTCCTAGCATATCTAGAATTACCAGTGCTTTTGAAATGTTTAGAATAATTCAAGAGACATTTGAGATCAACAATGCCAGTAGAATGTTAACTTTGAAAAATCAACTTCTAAATATGAAAATGAACAAAGAAGAAACTATCACTTCTTACTTCTTAAGAATCTCTAAAATAAGAGACCAACTGCTTTGCATTGGAAATACAGTAGAAGATTCTGAACTCACTCTAATTGCTCTCAAAGGCTTACCCACCTCATGGGAAACCTTCATTCAATGTATAAGCACCAGACCACCTTTACCTAAATTCGAGAAACTAAAGAACGATTGTACCCAAGAGGAATCTGGGCTAGCTTCCAAAGGAATGGGGTCTAGTAATGGAAATGAATTACAAGCTCTCCACATTAAAAGCAACAAGAAAACATCTCACAAAAGGAAGAGAAAATTTCAGACAATCAAACAATGGGAAACAATTCAATAAAAATGATCTTTCCATGGTAAAATGTCACAAATGTGACTGATACAGACATATTCACAAATATTTCCCTGAAAAACAAAAGATACAAGCAGCCCTAGCGGAAGTAAAAAAAACTGAAATTTCTCTACTCTTCTTGGCCTTAGCAAGTGAATTAAATTCTAACAAAAGTTCGTGGATAATAGATAGTGGTGCATCCAGACACATCACTGGATTCAGAGATCTATTTGAAACCTTCTCAGGGAACTCTTCAGAAGAGGTAACTATTGGTGACAACTCCTCTTATCCGGTAAAAGGAATTGGGACTTGTTTGATAAAGATAAGAGATGGAGTAACTCTACAGTTGAAAGAAGTTTTGTATGTACCAGGAATTAAGAGAAATTTAATCTCCATTTCTGGACTAGCTGATCAAAGATACAGGGTAACCTTCAATGAAGACAAAGTCTTTCTCTGGACTAAAAATTCTAATATAAAAAATGCCATTCATATAGGGAACAGAGAAGGTAGCTTGTACAAGCTATGTAATGAACAAAAGGTAGCCCTAAATCACAATGTTCATCAAAATAATGAGATTTGGCACAAAAGACTAGGTCACATTAGATATAGTGCCCTTCCAACATTGTCTAAGATCACCTCTGGCATACCTCCCTTGAAATCTGAACTCTAGCATTTGTAAGGGATGTGCATTAGGAAAGAACATTAAAGGATCGTTTCCCCCAAGTGAACAGAAGTCAAATAACATTCTAGAACTCATTCATACTGATGTGTGTGGTCCTATGTCTACCCCTTCCTTCTCTGGTGCCCTATATTACTTAATCTTTGTGGATGACTATTCAAGGAAATCATGGATATATTTTTTAAAACTTAAAGAGTCAAGTGAGGTTCTAGCCAAATTTCAAGAACTCAAAGCACTAGTAGAAAATCAAACCAGTAAGAAAATCAAAATTCTTAGATCAGACAATGGTGGGGAATTCACCTCTGAAAATTTCAAAAACTAGAGTATACTGTAGCTTATAATCCTCAACAGAATGGAGTAGCAGAAAGGAAGAATAGGACCATCATTGAAGCAACAAAGGCTATGATCCATGACCAAAATATTCACATATCATATTGGGCAGAAGCCGCTAACACTGCAGTTTACATTCAAAACAGATGTCCTCATGCTATACTAGAAAACACCACACCAAAAGAAGTATTCACAGTAGTCAAACTTGACTTAAGTCACTTAAGGGTGTTTGGCTGTCTGGTATATACATGTACCAAAAGAGAAAAGGACAAAGTTAGAACCTTCTGGCAAGAAAGGTATTTTTCTAGGCTACAGTGAGGACTCTAAAGGATACCGTATACATATACCAGGTCAGAAATCAGTAGAAATAAGCAGAGATGTTAAATTTGAAGAAAACTTCCTATCTACAGAAAATGAAGATAATATTTCCACAGATTTTGATAGAGAGCCCCCAATTGAGAATGAGAGGGAGGATAACAATTCAAACATGGATTCAACACCTATAAATAATGAAGGAACAATCCCTGACTTTGAACCTTCTTGCTCAGATAATGAAAATAGTAAAAAGAGACCATTATGGGCTAGAAAAATGCTTGAGGAGAACAATGTGGAACCAGCACAAATTTTCAGAGAAAACAAAAGAACTAGAACCCAAAAATGTTACACTGCTCTTCTAACTGAACTCTCAGAATCTGAACCTGTTAGTGTTGAGAAAGCCTTATCAGATCAAGCCTGGACAGAAGCAATGGTTGAAGAATATTAGTCCATTCTAAAAAATGATGTATGGGATATTGTTTCCAGATCTAAACATAAGTCAGTTGTATCATCAAAATGGTTATTCAAAATCAAATATGCACCAGATGGGAGTATTGATAAACACAAAGCTCGGTTTGTTGCAAGAGGTTTCTCACAGAAAGCAGGCATTGACTATGAAGAAACTTTTGCTCCAGTAGCATGATACACATCTATCAGGACCATACTTGCCATTGCAGCCTCTAAAGGATGGAAAGTACATCAGATGGATGTTAAGACAACATTTCTAAATGGTAAAATTGAGGAAGAAGTTTACATTGAACAACCGGAAGGATTCTTCACCCATGACAAAGATAAATACGTTTGCAAGTTAAAGAAAGCACTCTATGGAGTTAAGCAGGCTCCCAGAGCATGGTACGAAAGAATCGATCATTACTTGAGCAAATTAGGGTACTCTAAGAATACTACAGAACCTAATATATACTTCAAAAATGAAAAAGGTGACATGATAATTCTAGTTCTCTATGTTGATGACTTACTCATTACAGGAGAAGACTATCTTATTGATAAATGTAAAAAGGATCTAGTAGCTGAATTTGACATGAAGGATATGGGCCTACTTCACTACTTCTTAGGTCTGGAAGTCATTCAAAAGCAAGATCACATTCTTCTAAGTCAAAAGAAGTACATCTCTGACATTCTAAACAGATTTGGTATGGCAGATTGTAAACCTTTAGCTACACCCATGGAGACAAACCTTTACAAGTTAAAAGATGAAGCAGAAAATTCAGAACTTGTAGAAAATTCAGAACTTTACAGACAAATAGTTGGATCTCTTATGTTTTTGGTAAACACACGTCCTGACATTTGCTATGCTACCAATGTACTAAGCCACTTCATGTTTGAACCCAAGCAGATACACCTAATGGCTGCCAAACACATTTTGAGATATCTAAAAGGTACAAGTGAACTTGGGCTAAAATATGACAAGATTGAAATCCAACTTCAAGGTTATTCAGATTCAGATTGGGCAGGAAGTTCCTCAGATCGTAAGAGTACCACAGGAGTTTGCTTCAGTTTGGGTTCTGCGGTAATTTCTTGGTTTAGTCGGAAACAATCTTTTGTTGCTTTGAGTTCAACAGAGGCTGAATACATGGCTGCATCCATGGGAGCTCGAGAAGCAGTATGGTTAAGAAAATTACTTTTTGACCTATTTGGCAAATCCTTAGTACCTACTCTTATTCATTGTGATAATCAGAGTTGTATTAAGCTCTTTGTAAATCTTGTTTTTCACAATCTGTCAAAACACATAGAAATTCCATATCACTATGTGAGAGATATGGTAGATAGGAAGATCATTAAACTGGTCTACATCAGTACTGAAGAACAAAATGTAGATATCTTTACTAAACCTCTTGCAAAAGTAAAGATAGATTTCTTCAGAAGGAAAATTGGTTTGATCAAAATATGAATGTAATTATTAATGTACATTTTTATTCATGAATAAAATATTGAAATATTTCAAAATTGTGAAGATGACGATCTTCTGTGTATATAGGTTACTATGTCAAGGTGACGATCTTGACAATAGTAACCAGGCTTCAAGGTCGACTCCCGTAAGGGTTTGTCTCGGATAGGACCAGACATCTTGTTGCTTATGTTATTACTTGTTGGGTAATAAAGTTGTTAGGATCGACTCCCGAAAAGGGTTTGTCCTGGATAGGACCGGACATCTTAACATTTTTCATTATTACTGTATAATAACTCATCATGATCGACATTTTTAAGTGTCTTGGATTGGGCCAAATATCATGATGTGAAAAGTTCTACAAATTCTATTAAACTCTCTCAAGAGGGAGTGTTAAATTATTGTGTGTTCGTGTTTAATATTCAACAAGACAATCATGATATATATATATATATATATATATATATATATATATATATATATATACGTTATAATAATTAATATATTGAATCGACTGTCTAAACTAAACATGATTAACGGTGAGGAAGTCACGTATATCGTGACTGGCATATTTTAAAGGGAGTCACGTATACGTAACGTGTCTGTCATATATGAACAGTCACGATACTATGGACTGTTCATATATGACAGTCACCGCAGCATCGTGACTGTCCTATTTATTATCTATGCCATCGGTTATGTAACTTAAGTTACGCTGGGATAAATCGTTAACCATATGTTATAGTTTTGTTAATACGAACAGTTATGACTTATCGTATATGATAAGTCATGACTGTTCATATTGACATCCCTCAGTTCCAATATATATAGTTATTGTATTTTGTAGAATCAATCAATAACCAAGGCAATTGTATTCTACTGCATGCTTCAGCATATATATCTTATCTCCTGATTTATAATTCCTTAACAGTTTTTAATATGAAGTTTTGAATTCATATGCTGAATTGCTTCTCAATTGTTTTCTTAATTGATATGCTGATTTGAATGACTAGTTTTGAATCTGTAGCTTTGAATTCATATGATGAATTGCTTCTCAATTGATTTCTGATTTGATATTCTAATTTGATGGTTGGTTGATATCTGAATTGATTGTTAATTGGATACTTTAACTATGAATTTCTGAGTTGATTGAGTTTCTTGGATGATTGATGTTTGAATCGGTTTGCTGATTCCAAAATGAATTGATGATTGATTGCTTGTTTGTCTACTTTGTTGATTGATAGATTGCTTGAATTGATCTTCGCTGATTGATTGATCCATTTGATCTTCTTTATGGAAGAGTCTCCTTCTTTCTTACACTACAAGTTAATTTACTTGCAAAGTCACAGAGTGTTCTATTCTGAATTAATTTATTGAATACTTGTTTCCTTTATGAATTGATGATCAATTCCACGATTCTCTCAATAAAATGATTTGCCCTTTATATCCATTTCTTGAAGGAGTCACCACCCTTAACAAGAAATGAGTCACCACCCTTCACAAGAATTGAGTCATCTCTCTACTTTGCTGCCTTTGACATTTTTTTTTCTTAATTGATTGATTCAGTGATGATGATCCATGTATCCTTCTCAATTGAAAGTGTCTCAGTTGAATCCTGATAGCAATATCACAATCCTACATAATTACTCATTATCATCAATTGCTGTCATTGCCACCCTGAGGTGGATTTGCTTGACTTACAGTTATAGTTACCAGGTTTGAAAACTTGATTTGTTCAGGACACTTAAAAAGTCTGGAAAGTAAAGTTTATATAGAACTGAGAAATCCAGACCAAGTTTGACAAATTGAACCAGTCTGAAAAATCTGGATTTGGGTTGATTTAAATGTATCCAGATTTGAGCCAGATCTGGCTGAATTTGGTATTAATGCTAAGAATGCTTCCATGTTTGCTGCTTCCATGTTGCCGTCTTCCTTTCCTTGTTGTTGTTAAGCCCTCGTTACAATGTTCATTAGAAATGTCCTCTGACCTCCTCTCCTGTATCTTACCTTTCTATTTGCTGTGATCTACCTCATTCAGGATTTATGCATTGTCCATAGAAGGCATGTTGGTGTTGTTTCAGATGCTCAGAATGGCAGTAGGTCCTTTGCTATTGATTTGATTCACCAAAGTGTGAAGGTCAGCTTGACATTTGTACTTGAATAAATGGATCTGGCTATGTGCTTCACAGCTATGCCACATTGAAGGAACTCAACAAACTAGCTAGCAGTGTTATTCTTACTGGGTCCAAGTGTAGTAGAGCAATGATATTAGAGAGAGAAAATTTGTACTTTATTTGATTGGTGAGGTTAAATTTACTTTTGATTACACTGGGAATGACAGCAAGGGGGTTGTAATGGCTTGAATGTGTTCATGAAACCCCTCTCACTGCTAACTTTGCTTTGCAAAGTGGATATATTTTTAACTCTTTCAATGATTAATTTAATATGTTTTTAAACATCTAAATATTCTGGCAAGGGAAATATCTCTCGATGACTTCAATGTTTTATGCTAAAAGCAACTGCCCCAGCAAAGTGCAGTATGAAAATGAGCTTAGCAAGTAGCCAGGGCAGAAGGAACTGATGGGCAGTATGAGAACTAAAGCATAAAATGTTTGAATTAATTGAGAAAACAAGAGTAAGTCCTTTTTTGTTCATGCATACACATTATAAATACTTTGGGATTAGCTAGTGTAGAAAGTGACATGTGCAGCAGCTTGTTAAAAGAAAATGTTAACCTCTAAATCTGTAGAGTCCTGCCTGCCTTTTGAGTGCATAAAACACATTCACTGCTCCCAAGGTTTTGCGGCACACATGTACTGTGTTAGTGAACAGTTTTTTCCTTTCTCAAGATTGATCTAAAAGGGGGCCCTTACTAAACCGAAAGGAAAATTAATCACAGCACTAACAATTGAGTTTCTTTAATAGCAATCTCTCTGCATATTTTCAAGGTGCAGCTGCCTCGCTAGTGAATATTCAATTCAATCTTATTCAGTAAAGAATGCAATTTATGGGTATTTTTGACCAGAAAATATTTAAGGCGAAGCATTCATTTCATCAACACAAAAGGAATGTGCAACTTCAAGATCATTCAAATCTGATTACCAAGATTATCCACATGCATAAACTAAAGATCTATATACAAATTCTCTCTGTTGCTTTAGACATGCAACTAACTCATATAACAACTAAGCTTCTTCAAATATGATTCATCTCCATAGGAAAACATATCACATACATTGATAAACAACAATATTTATCACTTTGAAAGCTTAAAATATATATATAAAACCGTAAGATCTCATATACATTCTATCATAACAGTTAAAAGGAACTAAAGCATAGATTTTCAAAAATAGTTTTCAAAATCTCAGAGAGCGGACCCTCTATAAGTCTTAAGTCTTTCAATATATAGCTATGTAGGGCTTGAAAACCAATCCAGATTAAAACTACCTCGCCAGAGGTAAATAGTTTTTAGTTAAAATAACTAACTAAGAGCATAAAGCAGGAAAAGTGGAATTGTGGCGTGAAACGCCTTTTGAATTTATCCAAGTGTCCTCAAGAGCTTAGGCGTCGAGGTTGAGACCAAATGGGCCGCTTTCCAATTCTCATACGCTGCAGTATATGCAGATATCACCTGCTGATGTGGCAGTCCAAGGTAAGCAATTCTCTGCTTCCACACCTCCTTGTCTTTCCTGATTTGTGCTACTTTCCCATCATGCATCTCCAGATGTTTTTGCTGAATCAGGAGCATCGATTCCATGCGTGCGACCTTAGAAAAGTCCTACACAGTCAGCGTTTTCATCTCTTTGAGTTCATCGAATCGTATTCGAACACTTTCGATGACCTTCTCACCCGGCCTGTTTGACTCCTCCTTTGCCTCAGAACACTGCTTATCAATCCAGTCTATATCACTCAGGATAATGTCCTTTATTATCTCCAGCTCCTTAAGAAGATCCTTGACCTCAAAGACTCCTTGTGCCATGGCTTCGATTCTCTAGTCAATGCATTCTTTCAGGACGTATAAGGTTTTGTCATCCAAACCTGGAACTGGTCTCTCTGCAAGAAACTTTTGCAGGCCGTATCCTTGAATCTCCTCCATCCATTGGATCTCTTTCACCTAGCTTCCTTTTTCTTTTTCCCATCCATCAACACTTGCTCCAACCTTCTTAATAAGGTTGTTGGCCTCGTTTTGGGACTGATTCAAGCAGCCTAAGTGTTTGACAACCTCAGATTTAACATACTCGATCCACCCTTTAAACGTTTTGGTGATGGCCTTATTTCTCTGTACTTGATCCAGGATTTTTTGGTTAACTGGGGATTTGACATCAATTGAAGCTGGCATCTCACTCAATGGAAGAGGCTCCGGATGCTGAATAGCATGAATGTACCGAGCCATGTTTTTCATTGCTTCCTTCATCTCTTGTTTATCCTTTGCGTCCTTCCATACCCTGTTAGCGATCTTTCTGTTGGACACTTCAAATATCTTCATATCCGTAGCTCTATTGTCTTTCCCCAAATCAATCTTCGACACTTGATAATCTTGTGCAGAAACTTCTTCATTTCCTTTATCATTTATTGGTTTTGCAATCTCTGCTACCCAATAGCTAGTATCATCGTCGAACTCAATCCTGGATTCTGTCTTAGGCTTTTTGATCTTTGGGGTCTTGCCCAAACATTTGCTCACCACATCCTCAATTGGCAGGGACAAAGGAACGCCACTTCTTTTCTTAGCAATGGAGTTTTCCAACCATTGTGGAGCTATAGTAGTCTTCTTCTGTGTCTCATAGCTGCTCAAAAGAGTGAGAGAATCCTTTGGAGTGTTTTTTGAACTACCCATAGATTGGTTGTCAGGCATACTGGGTGAATTGAATTCAGGAACTGGTTCTTTTTGTTGTTCGGCTTTAGGAGAATCTAAGTCCACTATGACATTGGAATTCACTACTGATTCCTTATCTTTGTTCTTTATCTTGGAACTTGAACGGGTCATCCGTGTGGTGGGCTCAACTTGAAGTTGAACTTGAACCTCTAGGTTAATTGGTTCAACTTCAAGTTCAATATTACCTATAGGAAATTTACCAACAACAGCATTAGTCGAAATAAAAGCTTTCTTTGAGGAATTTATTCTCTTGGATTTCACTTGCTTTTTAGAGGACTGAGGAATAATTCTAGGGGTCTTCTTTTTCTGAAGCCAATTTTCTGTCCTTTTGACCACATTAGCTGTTCTAGACTCTAGATCATCCTCCTCTGCTTTTGTCCAATCAACCTTTTGGGATAGGAAGGGCCTCAACTTGTTCAAGGAATTGAGAATCAAGCACATCCACTTCTTCATCTTCTTCAACACCATCTGTATCCAAATCCAACTTGAAAGTGATAATCTGTCTCAAAGTCATCTTGGACCACAATTTCTTTCTAACTTCCAGCTCATCTGAGCAATTAGCCCAGTAATCCTCAAGTTCAGGAATGTGCATAAATGTAGAAGGAACATTTAGGTTTGACTTGGCAAACCTCTGTAGTCAAAATTTGTTCTAGGGGTGTAAGGGTTTAAATTCAGAGTGTGAAACTCGCCTTCCATTGTCAGGGCATCCTGGAAACTCTTACATCTATAGTGACCTAATTCAATAGGAAATAAGACACCAGAGTACTTTTTGGAACTACCAGACTTTCGTTCAATAATAACCAATTGCCTGCAAATCTGCATCAAAACCACATTATCCAGACCGTATCTGGGTAGTCTCAGAGGTTCTCCATCAAAAGCCCCAACCCTAATATAAGTGAATCTAGGGAATTGGATAAAGTAACACCCATAAACATTTACTACTTGCATAGCTTCCTCTGTGAGTCTACTATTTTCTTTCCCGCGTAACCCAAAGACTAGCTTACCTAGGAATATATCATTAATTGCTTTGAATTCTTTTGTAAATCTCTCACTCTGCAAACATGTGTAGTAATCATAAATCTTCATGCCATTGTTCCACGGCTCACGAGGAAGATCTTCCTAGTTTTTACAACAGGCAAGAACATATATAAGGTAGGAAGTCATGTAGAAAGGGGTTAAATTGGTTACATTTAGGAGTTCTCTATGAAGTTTCTCGGCGATTAAGTCGGCCCAGTCAATAAACTTTTCCCCTCCCAAAATCTTCTGAATGAAACAGTACATCCAGTCTTCCCAGTGGAAGGCATGTTCATTTCCCTTAACTCTGTTTAGAAGGAAGACAATGTCTGCAATTTTCTTATGGAAATGCTCAATTTTAAGGGGTTTGGGCAACCATGAGCCTCCCTTCTCTGGTTTTGCCAACGAGCTTTGAGCAATCAGAGAATTGTATCTTTTCTTATCCTCGTATACACGAGCCGTTTCTGCATAAGTCCAGGACTCGTAGGGTTCTCTGTGAGGGATTTTAAGAGCTGCTATGAGTGTCACTCGGCTGATTCTTACTAAAATTTTCCCTTGAGGAATCCTTGATGCACCTACTCTTAGCATCGTATTTATTCGCACATTCTAGCACGAGCTCAGGACATACTAAGGTTGGGGGAAATGCGGCGGCTTCCATTAATCCGCTTCCAGCTAGCTTTTTAGAGAAAGATCCCTCTGACGCATTACTAACCCTATCGTATAACTCCACTAGACTAACATTAACCAGAGAGGTGTCACAAATGTATGGGAGTGATACTAATAAACGGGTTGTGCTTTCGGCTTTCGGAAGCTTTGGGCGAACAGAGGCATCTTAACAGAAAAGAAGAAAATTTTCACAAAATATAGCAACAATCTTCTTCTACAAACTGAAAGTTGCAAGGAGGAGGATAACTCACCAGTTGTCTGCGCACAAATTCTTTGCAATTTCCTTACCACAAACTCCACTGCTTCCTTTCTTCGTAAGCACATGATAATCAAATGCTAATAAAAGCTTCAATTTATTAACAAGGCTAGTAAGAATCCTGAATAGATTTTTGCAAGACGGTTGTAATAAATGCATTTATGTAGAAATCATTGATGTGACATATTAAGTCCTTTCTCATTCAATTTCATGCAAATCGGCACAAGTTTCTCAGTTCCCAATAACGTCTCCTGGTTACCACACTCTTCACAATAATGACCCTTTTTCACTGCACCACCAGCTGTCATATCATAATTCTGCATGCTCGTACTGTCCCATCAAATCCGGTAACTTAGCATGGCAACATTCCATAGTTTTGATTTGATAACCATGTTTCTTGAAGGAAATTTCCTTGCGGAAGAAAAGACCAAAATTCCCGAATATTCCATATCTTGGACTTTACACTTGAACTTGAACTTGACAAAGTTCAAGGTTCAGGTTCAACTTTGCAAAAACTGACAAACTGACAACTAGGAACGGGCGGGCAGAGACACACTAACTTACAACAGATCTTGAACTTGAACTTGAACTTGACAAAGTTCAAGTTCAACTTCAACATAGAACTTTTATTGACGAAAACCGTACCCGAGAGTGAGGAAAAAGGTGAGGGTAACATACTGTATAACTGACCCATCTCTGATGACTTACTCCAGAAAAAACTTGGGTGCCCCAACATTTCGTTGTAGATTAGGCCATTTATACACTTTTCTAATCCCCTTAATGTTATTGGAGAGAACTTTTTTGTGCTCTGTGCCTTCTTTCCCAAACCCTTTCTGCCCTTGCCATGCCCATAAATCTCAAATCTCCATACCTCTAATTGATTGAAATGCAGCTTCTATGAGTTTTTAAATGTCAGATTGTTATTTGTTTATAGTGATCAGCTTGCACTCGGCACCTGCTTATAGCCGTCAGATATAGACAGTGCTATCATCTAACTTGGTTGGAATCAATACATGAATTTATAGCTGTTCAATTGTCAGATGTAGGAGTTGATTGAGTACAAATCCAAGCTGCATATAGGAGTTCTTTATTCTTTTCTTTTAGTTGGCTACTTGCCCAAAAGGTCAAAGTCTACAAAATTATGTTTATTTTTTTTAAAATATTTTATTATTGTTCTCTTAAGTCTCATTAATAAGAGCTTTCAATACTTTTAACATGGTAAACAATTGCATGGTATTGTTTTCAGTCAGTTCAGTGTACATTTAGTTTTTTTTGATCTTTTGTATTAGGTGCTGTTGTTCTTAGCAAAGCCATGTTGAGTTTGTGGGTTCACTTTCACTATAGATTTTCTTGCATATGTAAATGGCTAAGGCAGGGACTAGACACTTAATTAGAAATATAAATGTAGCAAATAATCAATTTTAGTGATATTTCATTCATAGTTTAAAACTTTAAATGTTAAACATTTCATAAAGCTAAACATGTGTCAAAACAAGTGCTAAGAAATTTAAATATAGTAAAATAGATATCTAAAATATCTATCTAAATGACACTGAGAGATGACAATTTCAAGGTGCTAGTCTATCAATATAATAAATTCAGTATGGGTGCCTCAATACTGATATCTATTGATGTTTGTTAGATGTATTTAAGATATCTGTGCTAATATTCAACATCGTTAACTCCCACGGGTATAAAATGTGAATAGTATGTAAGGTAAATGAATAGTACGCAAGGGGTAATCTTAAATGTGTTAAGCATTAAGCCATACAATATGAAAACAAGTACAGATTATCATGCAATGGAAAAGGCCATTAAATGAAATGGAAGGAGCTGAAAAAGAACAAAGTTGAGATGAAAATTAGGATGCGAGGGTAAAATGCAGTGAAACTCGAGGACGCGCGCCGGACCCAAAACCTAGGATTACTTGGTGCAGGAAAGTCCCAGGGACGGGTACTTGGAGTACCCAAGTACCCCCACCGCCGCCCTAGTGTCGCCACACCGCTTGGGTGTTTCATCCACTATGTTAAGAGGAACAAACTTGCCTCTAAGAGAGCAGAGAAGTGCGTGTACAAAGGGAGCCCAACAGCACGATGAGATGTAGAGCCAGAGGATCCATCTCAAATTGATGAGGACGAGATTGCAGCAGAAACAAATTTAGGGTTGGTCGGTGTTCCTTTGGCGGAACTTGAGCGTGAGTCCAATAGTTCCAGTGATGAGGACTTTGGCTTGGGGGATGATTAGAGGCCTCCCATCACTACATTTTGTCATTTTGACATGATTTTGTACTCATTTGGATATTGATCATGATTCATATCATGCATAATGCTACTCATTGACCGCTTGGGTGCTTAGGGATGTTAGGGGTGCTTGGGTGCTTCATCCACTCTGTTAAGAGGAACAAACTTACCTCTAAGAGAGCAGAGAAGTGCACGTACAAATTGAGCCCATCAGCGCGATGGGATGTAGAGCCAAAGGATCCATCTCAGATTGATGAGGACAAGATCACAACAGAAACAGATGTAGGGTTGGTTGGTGTTTCTTTGGCGGAACTTGAGCACGAGGAGTCCAGTAGTTCCAGTGATGAGGACTTTGGCTTGGGGGATGATTAGAGGCCTCCCATCACTACATTTTGTCATTTTGACATGATTTTGTACTCATTTTGATATTGATCATGATTCATATCATGCATGATGCTACTTATTGTATTCATCTTTATGATATAATTGATATTTGATAGAACTAATATAAATCCTATTTGCTGATAATTTGAATTTCTTTTTGAATTTTGATTTTTGAATGTTACTATTGGATATGTACTACGTTACTATGTTGAATGTTCAATGGTTCTGGTTCGTGTTGCAATTTTGCTATGTTATATTGAAACATCATTTCATAAGTAGCATTTCAAGTTCTATATGTATAGTATGCAGCAACCCTCCCCCCTGCCCCCTTGTCGCCGTCTCCCCGCCGTCCCCAAATTGAGGCCCTTTTTTTCCCGTCCCGGAAATGCGTCCTGTCGACCCCCCACGCCAGTGTTACATTGGTAAAATATGTTTGTATCAGATCTTGGGTCAGAAGAGTCACTGCATCATTATCCATTGCCATAAGAATGCTGATGCAAGAATTGGTAATGTGGATAATAGAGTGGGGTTTTATGGGCTTGGGCACATAAATCACGGAGGAGAAACATATGACCTTTGAAACCTCTCTGAACACCAAGGCCAATGAACCTTGAATGTAGAGAAAAATGTAGTAATGAGTGCTTGCCTATGTGGCCTGAATCAGGAACCATGGGGATTAGTGGGCCTTATATGCGAAACAAACCAACATCTATTTTTGCCGGAATTGACAACATCCATAGGGTGATTAATACATTTAATGTCTGAATGGGTGAAAGCAGGTGACAAGTTTGGTAGCTGTAGGGGTCTGCTGCAATGACTTATAGACGAAGTGATTGCCTTTTGAAAAAATGGAGTGATGAATCTTTAATTAGGATAGTGGAAGAAAATGGATAGAATATTAGCTTGAATCTTTGTAAATAATGATACCTTCATTGAATCTCATAGAGATGAAGTGCTCCTGGGTATTTCTTGGAGGGAACAGACAATGCAGTTCCTGTCACTATTTAATCCAGTGGTTAGTCTCAATGCATCTCAACTGTCAAAGGGGGATCCTTAAACTGCATGATCAATGATGCTGGACATAATATGGTTGAATGATGTAGCCATCCACAATTTGTAGAAAATGTTCAACATAGAAATTCAATTTGGGGCTGGGATTCTGCAAGGAAGAAGTTCAAGTGGATCGAATGTATTACTTGTATATGTCCTCTTCGACTTCTCTTTTGCTGACCACTACAATGCAACATGGCAAGCAGGGGCATCTAATGATTATCCGAGGGGAGGAAGTTGATTAATATATATGTTTATAGATCAAGGAACAAACTGGTCTTAGATCACTGACAATGTTGTCTAGTGGGACACGAAGCAATCCTGTGTCAAGGTCTAAGTGAAAAATGCATTAATATATAATATGAACAACGTAATTACAAGGTGAATGCAGCATATCATCTAGTATATTGGTGTAGCTTATATTTCTGATTCTTCCTTGCACATCTCTGTACTTGAATGCACTTGACTCATATTTAAGGGGTGTAGATCTCACCTGTATTATTTTTGTCGTAACTGTAAAACCATTTTTTGAATGAAAGTACATTCAGATAATAGTGAATTTGGTGCTTCAAGAATGAAGAGTCTATACCAGTTATAGAGAACATGATGAAATATTTATATGAATCATGGTGCCTGGAAATTGTGGTGTAGACAAAAATCCATCATCAATAGAAAGTACAACAATATGACCCCCTTTCAGTACCTTTAATCACTAAAGACTAGAAGAATCTGACACAGGTTGTAATTATTATTGACATTAACATAAGTAGGTGCCAGCAGTATACAGGAAGGTGTTCAGATAGGCTTTCTTTCTGCCAGCTTTGTGTTCAGTTTATCTACTCTACCCTTGTTTCTTTTTCATGCATCAAAACTTCTGGCTGGACAGAAAAACTTCCCCATTTTTCATTCAACTTATCCTGGAGTTTTAAAATTTGATCCTTTAATAGAAATGCAGTGGGCATTCTAAATACTTAGTACATTTTTTATTTTTACAATTGTTTTTGCATTTGTAATTATTGTCTAGAGCTAACAGGAGAAATTGCTAATAAGAAATTCTTTTTGGCCCGTTGTTCATTAAAAATCAATCATCAATAGAAAGTAAAACAATATGACTCGGACTGTAATAATAAGTAGATCCCCTTTCAGTATCCTTCATCACTAAAAACTACAAGAATATGACCCGGGTTGTAATTGTTATTGGCATTAACAGAATTACGTGGAAGAAATACACAAATAGGAAAGTGTGCAGATAGGCTTTCTTTCTGCCCGCTTCATGTTGGGTTTATCTACAGAAAAAATTCCCCATTTGTCATTCAAATTATCCATGGGTTTTTAAATTTGATCGTCTAATATGCATTGGGATCTCTAAATACATCTAACATAGCACATTTTTGCAATTATGTTTTTGCATTTGTAATTATTGTTTTGAGCTAACAGGAGAAATCATTAACAAGAAATTCTTTTTGGTCTGTTGTACATTAAAAATCAATGTTTAGCTGCTATGCCTGTGAACTTGCTTGATTGCAGATTTTTCCTTTTCTTTCATCCTCTGTAAAAATGTAACTCCATTTTACTATTCATCTCACTTGAGGAGTTTTGTCTATATTGTATTAGTCAAAGGAATTTTGCTACATTGATATCTTTTTGTCTGGACATGCATTGGAATTTTAATGGTAGTACGAGGAAATGTATTCAAATGGGTACAGATATATCATATGCATTAAACTTGTAACATGTGTGGGTTCAAGTTTTTCCTTTTCAAATTATAGTTTAAGCATATTTGATTTCTTTATGTGACTTTTTCTGACTGCTACAGATTCAGCTGCGATTATGGATCGACGAGACACCAGAGTTGGAATTGAATATTATGTTCATTACTTGGATCGTAAGTAACCTTATCTTTTACTATTTTTTGATGTTTTAGAATTTTAATAAATTTTTTCAGAAAAATGAATTATAACTTTGTATTTTCTTTTCATGCGAATTGACACCTTCAATTTGCAACATTTATAGACATCTTATATCAAATTAGGGGGCCTATGAGCATAACTCAGATCTATGGCATGTGATTTCTAAGTATGGTGTCATGAAGGCCCCTGAAGTATTCTAGTACACCTTCTAGAAGGCTTATGTCTGCACCATCCAATATGGTATCATGATAAATTTCAAGGAAATTTACACAGTGTGTGCACTGACATTGTGTCTTCATAATTTCCCTGATTGACATCCCAACTAACGATAAACTAGATTAACTTAGAAAAACTTAAAATCTAGAATATAGCCAACAGTGATGTTGAAACTCGTAACTAGGTGATTTGTCTGGTAAACCCTAAAGTGGAAATAGCCAAATGTAGCTCATGGGCTAACTGCCAAGGATGTGCAGGCCCATCTAAGATCATCGAGTAGGTTAGACTTAAAGGCAGCTTTTAAACAAGCTAATGGACCTTTAGTTACAGTAAAAGAGCCCTCAGAGAATGTCAGGTTGAGGGAGAGGAAAATGAAGTTATAATAATACCCACATGTAATGAAACTGGTCAATTGAATTTGGAAGTATAACTATTTATGATAGCAAGACTAACTCAACACAAATGAATAGGAAGATGACATTCTGATGACACTGTCAGCAGAAGGCATTGCACAGAGAAGATACTATTGCTGCAGATACTGTTGCAAGAAGAAGCAAAGAATCTAAGTTGCTGGTTTGTGTCTAGGGTTTGAGTATGGCAGTTTGTGGTATTTTCTTTTTATCCCAGCTAGTTTGTGTGGTGAGATATGCCATAATATTAGTGTATATCTAAAAAAATATTAATAACCATGATTCGTTCAAAATATACAAAATTTATTTACTGAACAGAAAAACATGGATATTTGATATTTCAATGTCAAATGTTAAAGATGAATGAAAATGGTGTATGTTAAAGCAAATGCATAGGTAAAATCAATGCAAATCAGTTTACTTAGCCAGAAATTGCAGTGCACAATTGTAATGTTCCTTTCCTAGGCACTTTCTATTTTTAGTAGGATTAGCCTATCAGCAATGGTTCCCACAGGCTAATACAGTGGATAGGGAATCCATCCAGAGACTAGTGGAACTTGTACGGGGTTATTTATGGCATTTCAGGAGCTCAGATCCAACTTCTTATTTTTTAGGAGGTATTGCTAATTTTTAAACATCACCAATGGGCCAGAGGTTCAGCATTTGATATAAGTTTTAGTAGCCAAGAAATGATTATGAATAAATATTTAAATATTAAAGTTAATATAAAATTAACTTTAATGTTTTATTTAAATAAATTAAAGTTACTTTATTATAAACAAGGTTTACATATTTAAGTGACTTCATGAATAAATTATAGTGTAACTTTCTTACTAAATTCTAAAGTGACTTTATAATTAAATAATAAAGTGACTTTATAAAGTGACTTAAATAATTCCCCAAGGTGGATGCCCATGAGGAGGTAATTTATTCATAAAATTTCATTTTGGAGAGTTGGGCTTGAGAGCTGAAGTAAGGGTTTGCACCAGTAGCTTGTGTAGATGAAATCCTTCACAGGATTGGATGCTTGTGGGAGTGAAAGATCTCTCTAGGGTGTTCTTGAGGTTATCTCATTTCAAATCAGACCATATAGCCCCATCAACAATAACCTTTCCATCAACAATTTAGCATCCTCCTGTTAGGTGTTGGATTTTGGTTGCCTAACAACCCTAGGCATCAAAAGAAATCAGGGATACTACTTCAATTATTGAATTATGAGATGTTGATTTGCTGCTTTTATAGAATGATATCAGATCTGCTATTATCATATGCTGATGTATATTGCCTGGCACGAGGTGTTGGAAATACGGTATGTTCAAAATTACATTTATTGCAATTGAAAAACCTAGGTTTGTTAAGATATTTATTAGTTAGCATTCAGAAGTTGTTCCTTGTTATTTTCCTGCATTTAGTTTCAATAATGAAAAAACCACAAGAAAATAAAAAATTGCCAAAATACAAAAAAATCTAGAAAATCTGAAATAATTTAGATTCTAGAAATTGCATTATTAGAACAGGGGGTTATTTCAGTGGTATCATAACTCATTTTCTCCCACCATCTTGTGAAAAAAGGATTGTTCTTTGATATGTGAGAAAGAGTTTCAAACTTACACTAGGTAAGAACATCATGTCCAATGGCAACCACCATAGGTTCCAGAGGGAGGATTCATGGTATTAACAAGGCCCTTCTAGTAATAGTGAGAGCATCACAGATGCCATGGCTGAGAAGGACAGAGGGCGTGCTGGTTCCCTTAGTCCAAATTCTCGTACAGAGCACAAATTTGATACCATGATGGACATGATGTCACAGTTGCTGGGGCAGATGAAACGATAGTTGGTTACACAACATACCTCCCAGCACACCATGTACAACGGTGAGTCCAGTGGGACTCAAGGTGGGAGCCATACTACTACTCGGTTTGAGCGTACTCATACTATAGGTTCAGTTTTGAGACCCTTATGGCCTATGTTTACTTGTAGGGAGACATCACCAGCCACACAAGAGCTAATGCCAAAGCCATATGGATCATTGCAGACAATATCAAGCTTTAGTATGCAGAGTGCATGACCCTTCCGCTTGAGATTAGGGACATGTTGTCATTGGAGCAGTTCCTAAATCAGAAGAGGAGATCAAAGAAGAACAAAGCGACAGAGCACAACGCACCTTGGGGTCAGAGGGATTTATAGCAGGTTGTGAGAAAGCTTAGCTTGCCACATTTTGATTGTAGTGACAAGTGTACTATGAGATCACGGGTCCAGAAACTAGACAATTACTTGTCACTAAGGCCTATGCTTGAGGAGGATGCGATTAAGTTCACTACAGTACACGGCATGGTGCACGAGTGGTGGTATGATGGCCTGGTGACATTGGGCCGTCATCTTATTACCACCTACGATGAGTTCAAAAGAAAACTAATTGAACATTTTGACATGAAGGATCTAGAGATGTATTTCAGAGAACTTGCATAGCTTAAGCAAGATGGGTCATTGGAGATCTTCATTGCTGATTTTCAGAGGTTGTCTGTGATGGTTCCTAACATTTTTGAGAGGAGGTTAGTAGTACTCTTCATAGAGGGGCTCATAGAGCCTTTATGTGGCTGTGTTAGGGCCTTTGAACCTTAGACTTTATAGGAGGCCATGAAGAAGGCCCGAAGTATGGAACTTGCTGCCCCAAAGAGCAAGTTCTTATGTAAGCCTTTTCTTAGCAATAAGGACAAGAAACATTTTCACAAAGGGTTGGACCAACAAAGGAAACCTTTTTAGAAAACTAATGATGAGCCACTCAATGACTTGGGACGCTAAAAATAATTAAAGTGCAAGGAGGTGTGGGATCCTATCCATAAGTGCCCTTTTAGAGGGAAGGCTAACAAGATGGAGTACTGTATACCGGATGTCACTAATTCTGAAAATTTTGACAAGTGTATTGAAACATGTGAAAGCGAAGCGAAAAGTGCATCTGCAGAGTCAAGGAAAGAGCAAGAAGATGATAACCTTATGGTACACCTCTTTAGCATTCAAAAAGAGGGCTCCTTCAGGATACGAGGAGTTTTGGGAGGACAACGAGAGATCACATTGCTTAATATAGGTGCTACTCACAATTTCATTGATGAAGGGCTTGTGGGTAAGCATGGGCTCAAGACAAAGGAGTTTGAGAGATTTAGGGTGAGAGTTTTTGATGGTTTCATTCTCGCATGCACTCGAAGGATTCTCAATCTTAATATGTGGTTTAGTGATTATGAGTTCCAGGTTGATTATTATGTTGTTGGCTTGGGTGAGATGGATGTTATCCTAGGTATGAAGTGGCTTCATGCGATTGAGGAGTTTTACCTCAACTTGCAGACAATGAAAATGAAGTACGAGGTGAATGGTAGGAAACATATGTTGAGGGGGATGTCCAATGAGAGCGTCTGTGTAGTTTCTTTGAGGAGGATGGAGTGATTGATCAGGTAGAGTGGGCCGCAGAGTGTGTGGTGATGCCTATAGTAGTGAAGCAACAGAAGTGGGATTGTCCTCCAAACATCCAAGGCCTTTTGACGAAACATAGTAAGATGTTTAGTGATAGACCACCGGGTAGACCACCAAATAGGGGCATATAGCAGATTATTGAGTTGGAGGGTGCAAAACTACCCCATACAGGCACCCTAAGTAGCTTAAGGACGAGATAGGGAAAAATATTAAGGAGTTGCTTGAGATGGGACACATTCGACCTGGCAAGAGTCCTTTTGCATTGGTTGTTTTTTGGTAAAGAAAAAAGATGGAACACTTCGCATGCGCATTGATTACCGTGCCCTAAACGAGAAGACTATAAAAAGAAGGTATTCAATCCCATGCATTGATGAGTTGATAGATGAGCTACATGGGGCATATTTTTTCTCAAAAATTGATTTGAGATCCAGATACCATCAGATTTGAATGAGGGAGGAGGATGTGGAGAAGATAGCTTTCTGTTGTCGTTGTGGACAATATGAGTTCTTGGTTATGCCTTTTGGTTTAATCAATGCACCTGCTAATTTCGAGTCCTTTGTGAATTGAGTTTTTCAACATAAGTTGAGGAAGTTTGTCCTCATCTTCTTTGATGATATATTAATTTTTACCTGTACTTGGGATGAGCACTTGAGCCACGTTGAGGAGTTGTTGAGCATATTTGATAGGGAAACCTTGTACACCAAGGAGTCCAAATGTGAGTTTGGTATGACATAGTTGCTATATTTGGGGTATATCATCAATTAAGAGGTGGTCAAAGTTGATCCAGATAAAATTTGATCTATTGTGGACTGGTCACCACCTACGAATCTCACTTAGCTGAAGGGGTTCTTCGGGCTTTTTGGTTTGTATCGACACTTCGTCAAGGGATTCTCGCAGTAGGCAACACCACTTACCGACTTGACGAAGAGGGGGGATTCTGCTAGACAAATTAAGCACAACAATGTTTTGAGCGATTTAAGAAATTGATGAGCTCATGTCCCATTCTTTCCATATTGCATTTCACCAAACTATTTGAACTAAAGTGTCATGCTTCAAGAGAGGGCATCGATGCAGTGTTGATGTAGGATAAGCACCCAATAGCATTCGAGAGCCGGA
The DNA here is from genome assembly GCA_027943335.1 of Chamaecyparis obtusa. Lineage (NCBI taxonomy): Eukaryota > Viridiplantae > Streptophyta > Pinopsida > Cupressales > Cupressaceae > Chamaecyparis > Chamaecyparis obtusa. The sequence goes on along the minus strand of BSBK01000903.1, from coordinate 858,468 downwards.
AGTTGAGGGGTTAGAGAAGAGCTATAGTATATATGATAAGGAGATGTTAGCCATAATGCATGCTTTGGCTAAATTTGGGTAGTATTCAGTTGGTAGCAAATTTGTTGTTAAGACAGATCATCATAGCTTGAAACATTTCTTGAATCAATGTGACCTCAATGGACTACTAGTAGAAGTGCGTGAGTAAGCTACAAGCTTACGATTTTGACATTGTCTATGTCAAAGGTAAGAAGAATGTTGTTGCGGATGCATTATTGTAGATGCCACATGTGTGCTCCATTGGAGAGATTATACCTAATTGGAGAGTGAATTTTAGCTGAGTATTCCAAGGCCTAGCAGGCCTTAGGTATCATTAATGGTACAATGCATGATGACAGGTACTCCATTGTAAATGAGCTTATCATTTGCAAGGGGAGAATTTTTCTGGTGCTAGGATCAGAGATGCAGAAGGAGATATTGAGAGCCTTTCGCGATGTTCCCATGGCGGGACACCCAACATACTTCAAGACTTACAGGCAAATTTAGGAATGATTCACATGTAGCCAATATGTGAGAGAGTGTTTTATTTGTTAGTAGAACAAATAGGAGCACTCCTTTTTAGTAGGTTTACTACAACACCTACCCATTCCTAATCGGAAGTGGGAGTGTATTTCCATGGATTCTATTACAGGCTTGCCTAAGGCCCAGAGCAGGGACTGTATCTATGTTGTGGTGGATAGGCTCACGAAATTTGCTCATTTCTTTCCGATTTCAGCCACATTCACAACACAAGTTGCTGATTAATTTTTCTTGGAGGTATTCAGGCTTCACGGATTGCCACGAAGCATATTGAGTGACTGGGACAACAAATTTATGAGTCACTTCTGGCAAGAGTTATTTAGACACAGTGCGATAGAGTTTACTTTGAGTACGAACTACCACCTGCAGATGGACATGCAGATAGAGATTGTTATTAAGTGGGTGGAAGGATATCTCTAGAACTAAATTGCAAGGCAACAAAAGGCATGGGTTAAGTGGATACATTTGTGTGAGTTCTACTATAATACAACTTATCAGTTGTCTATACAAATGTCACCATTTATGACCCTCCATGGCTATGAGGCACTGAGTTTCTTAGATTTTCTACTTGGGGATAGTAGAGTGCTTAGTGTGAATGATGTACTGTAGGAGAGTTTGAAGAATGTTTAGAAGGCACAAAATCAGGAGATGCAGCATGTGGATTGGCAAAAAGTTAAGTGTTCATTTGAGGTGGGTGACATGGTCTATTTGATGCTGCAACCTTATTGTCAGTGCATACTCAGGAAAAAGGGAGTTGAGAAGTTGAAGCCACGAGACTATGGACCTTTCAAGATCTCCAAGAGGATTGGAGAGGGCAAACTGTAATGTTGCCTTCCTAGGTACTTTCTATTTTTAACAGTATTTGTCTACGAGCAGTGGTTACTGTTGGCAAATGCAGTTGATAGAGAATCCATCCAGAGATTGGTGGACCTTGCAAGGGATCATTTGGGGCGTTTTAGGAGCTGAGATCAAACTTTATATTTTTAGGAGGTACTAGCATTTTTAGACATCACTAGTGGGCCACAGGTCCAACATTCGATATCAGTTTCAGTGGCCAGGAAATGATTAAAATTATCTTTAATGCTTTTTCAAAATAAATTAAAGTTACTTTATTATAAAGTGACTTTATGAATAAATTATAAAGTGACTTTAAATAATTTCCCAAGGTGGATGCCGATGAGGAGGTAATTGTTTATAAATTTCATTTTGGAAAGTTTGGCTTGAGAGCTAAAGCAAGGGTTTGAATGGACAGCTTGTGGAGACGAAATCCTTCACAGGACTGGATGCATGTGGGAGTGAAAGATCTCTCATTTTAGGGATTGCAGGAGAGCTTAATTGAATTCATTTAGCGAAAGATTGAAGAGTTTTTGAAGGCAGATTTGAAAGAAATGAGTGATTGCAGATTTGAGGTGATAGAAGGTATAGATTGAGGGAAGCATCGTTTTCTTGACCAACTCTACCATACCTAGGCAGGCTGTCCTATTCTTGCATGAAAGTAATTGCTCCAAGGAGTGTTGTGGATTCTTCGGGCAGATTTAGATCAGATCTCCACACACAAACGAGACCATACAGTCCCATCAACAATAACCCTTCCATCAGCAATTTATCGTCCTCCAGTTAGGCATTGGATTTGGGTTGCTTGGCAAGCCTAGGCATCGGAAGAAATTAGGGATATTACTTCATTTCTAGAATTATGAGATGTTGATGTGCTACTTTTAAAGAATGATATCAGATCTGCTATTTATCATATGCTGATGTATATTGCTTGGCATGAGGTGTTGGATATAGGGTATGTTCAAAATTACATTTATTGCAATTGAAAAACCAGGGTTTGTTAATTTATTAATTAGTTAGCATTCAGAAGCTTTTCCTTGTATTTATTTTCAATATATGAAAAAACCACAAAAATAACCGAACATTGCAAAAATACAAAACAAAATCAGAAAATCATAAAAAAATTCAGAAGTTGCATTATCAGAACAGGGGGGATATTTCAACCATCAAGATATTAAAATTATCAACACTCTACCTACAAATAATGTCCTGTTCAATATGTCATACCCCCGCCAATCTAGGAAACCGCAACCTCTATATATGAGATCATAGCCTTGTTAAAAATCAGATTGCAGTACTTAAAACTTAGTCCTGGGCTGATGAAATAAGAGGGCAGCGATTCATTCAAGGAGGTTGATTAAGTCTGAAACAAAGAATATCATTGAACAGCAATTTGTTAGGAAGTCAATTAAAGAATGTAATAAAGACTACCTAGGGCAGAGGATTACCAGAATAAAAGGATATTTAATTAAATTGAAATTAAGATTCCAGGCCAGCCTTAAGATGAATGGTAGAAGACAGAGATGGTGAAAAGCCGTCTCTCCCTCAAATGTAATGATATAAGAGGGAAAAACAAATCATTTGGAGGATTACGATATTTGGGATTTGGAAAATAAATCAGAAAAAAATGTTTAAAAGAAGAAATAAATATAGATGTCATAATGATACTTTGCATAAATTGAATATTTGATTATTGTAGTAACTATTTTTTTTCTATTTGTTATAAATATGTGCTAATAGATTCATATAATAATCTATGTTGAATTTAGAGAAATGAGTTGCAAATAGGAAGGATGGCCAGCCTTTTGGGTTCATGAGAGGTGAAGGAAGACTGGCCTTCCCGAAGATGGAATGGATGACCAGTCTTCTGTGCTTGGTCACCAGGAGGTGGAATGGAAGACCGTTTTTCCATGCTCGTGGGCCAAGAGGCAGAATGGAAGACCGGCTTTCCATGCTCTTGGATTTGATCAAGGACAACCGGCCTCCAAGGTGAACTGAGGGATGGAAGGGCGACCCACCTCCCATGCTCTTGCAATACAAGGGCGACCAACCTTGAGACTGTAGTTTGGAAATGTTTCAACTAATTTCTAATGAGATATCATAGGAATCCACATTGGAATTGCTATTTCCTTAATTAGATTTTAATATGAGTAATGTTCATATTATATCATGATTTGTACTAATGATTAGACGAATTAGATGTTATCTTGGCTCATGATTTAAGGTCAATTTTTAGTGACTCAAACCAAGAATTCTCTTAAAAGGGCATTTCAATCGGTAAATTTATATTCTAAAATGTATTACATTTCTTATTTTTAATTGTAATTTTGGCTTTAGGGCAAAATTTAGGAATGTCCCAAAAGAGGACATTACAGAGTAAGGACTTTTTGTTTCATTGCTAGGAAACTCTATGAACAAGAAGGTGGAGTGGACCAGCCACCTTTGATAAAAAATACTACAAATCTTTTCACCATGCAGGAGATAGATATGGGTATTAAGAAGTTGGGAGTGGGTAAAGCAAAAGACCTAGTTGAGCTTCAAGCAAAGTATCTCAAGTGGGGTATGAAAACCCTTGCACCACACATCACAGAAATCTTCAACAATATCAGCCATGAGGGGTTTCCTAAAGATTAGACAATCAGCCTTGCAATACCACTTTTTAAGAGTGGTGATGTCAACAATCCGTCCAACTACAGGACAATAATGATCAATCCTCTATTTGCAATTTTTTTTGGCAGCATTATAGAAGCTACGATCAGCAAATGGGTGGAAGAAAACCATAAGCGTGCAAAAGGGCAAGCTGGTTTTAGGCCACAACACTCGACGGTTGATCACTGTGTCACTTTGAGGCACATTATCGAAAAAGAGTGGGAGAAAAAGGAGGAGGTTTTTTGTTGTTTCGTTGAATTTAAAAAGGCTTTCAACACTGTCCCTAGGGACAAGCTTTGGCTTATGATGGAAGAATTGGGGATTCCTACGCATCTCAGAGCTGCTGTTCATAGGATGTATGATGAGGTGAAAGTCAAAATCAGAACCTCAGCTGGCATTTCAGAATGTTTTAGGAGTGATATCGGGGTCAAACAAGGTTGTCCTTTATCTCCTACTTTGTTTGGCTTATATATTGATAAACTTGAAGAGTGGTTAAACATGCAAAATGGTGAGGGCATCCAATTAGGTGAATTTGTAATAAAGCTGCTCCTCCATTTTGATTGCCAAATCTGCCTGTGGTTTGCAAGAACATTTAGTTTCTCTTGAGCGCTTTTGTAGGACGGTGGGGATGCAGGTCAATATCAGTAAGACTAAAGTTATGATTTTCTCTAATAATAAAAAGCAGCATCAAAATGAGTTTTATTTTGGTGGCAGTGTTCTTGAGGACGTTGTGGAGTATAAATATCTTGGCATTGATTTTAACAAAAATCTAAGCTGGGCAGGCTGCAAGAATAAAAGGACATTAGGTAGTTGGAAGGCATTTTATGCTCTTCAAAACAGGTGTCGTGAAGTGGAGGTTTGGGATTGGAAAACTATTCAAACCTTGTTTGGTCTTCTTGTGCTGTCGGTTGTTCTTTATGGGTGTGAATTATGGGCCAGCAACAATTCAATAGCACAATGGAAGCAAATCGAGGGAATCCAAAAGCGTTTGATCACAAGCAAATTTAAAATCAAAAGCACCGTCCCATATGTTATCATGCTAAGTGAAATGGGGGCTGCTCCTATCGAGGCACTTGCTATGGTTCGCCTCATAAGCTATCTAAAAAGAATCGAAAAAATGGAAGGAGATAGATGGCCTAACGTTGTCTTTAATGATGCATTGTGTAAACGAAAAAAGACGTGGATGCAACAAAACATCAAGTGGATGAGTAAATGGAATATCCAATTCAATATGTGCCCCACAAATAACAAAGAAATTAAGGTCTTCGTTATGGAGAAATTTTACAAGAGAAATTGGGGTAATGGGCTCGGAAGGAAGAAAATATATTATATCAATGAGTTCAACCCCGCATGTGATCAACTCCAAAAAGCGTATATAGGAGCTAACATTTCTTGGAGAGCTAAATTCTTATTGCTCAGCTTAGAACCAACTCTCATCAACTCCGCTGTGAGACCGGGCGTTGGAAGAGGCCAAAGGAAGCTTGGGAAGACAGAATTTGCATATTTTGCAACTCTGGGAAAGTGGAAACCAAACATCACTTTATTTTAGAATGTGAAGCCTACAAGGACATCAGGGATAAATTTGCGGATACTATATCTGATAGTTTTTGGCATAACCTATTCAGCGAGGAGTACATTGAGAAGTTAGGCGGGCTCATGATCAATTTGCACAATAATCAAACCGAGTTACTGAAGTCAGCTTAAGTTGCCTTGCTGTCCCATAGGCTATAGTTAGCCTCGTGGACGTTAAAATTTTATCTATCTATCTATCTATCTATCTTGCAATTACTCAACTACCAAACTATTTGGGAACCTCAGAATATTCAATATACCTCCCTTTGCCAACGTTTTATAATCCAAATGACTAGTCAGAGATCACTTGTATCTACCCACCCCCACAAATTTTTCTTCCTATGCGAGAAGTTGGCCAACCATTTGGTATTTGCAATGATGATATTTCATTGACATGGAAATGCTTCTCAGGTCATAAAACAAGTTTCTTTGCTATTTCTCCCCGCACAACTCCCCGCAGCATTATCTCATATTCGGTTCAATCATTTTTCCGCCTTTTTAAACTAATACTCCCATAACTAATTTCAAAAACATAATATTTTGTCTGAAAGCAAATATGATAAACTCTTACTGCTCAGTGTCATCTCACAGTCTGTGTTTGATATCTTTTTTATTTATATTTTTTTTAGGGTTTTGTTTTGTTTTATACCACAGGTACAGCAAGGTTCTGCAATCTGTGGGTCTCCCTCCTGTACCCAGTATGAACCTGGTCTGGGTACACTACGAACACTGCAACACAGAAAGGAATTTGTTAATATGGAAAATATTTTTTTTAATGCCTTGCTAAGGTCCTCAATACTTAAGATTGTGAGTAATGAGATGCCCAATGTGATTGAAGGTTTGAAAGGAGAGATAGTGACAGATGTGATAGTTAATACTATAACTAGTGGTTGTGCAGGATTCAATCACAGAAAAATTTGAGTCAACAGAGAATGTCATTCACACAAAAACAGTTTGTATATGAGTGACAAATGTGACAGAACAAAAATACCCAAGGGAATTTTTGTCAACACTCAACAATATAGAAAATGTAAACAATCACGAGAATACTCAAGTCTTGCAATGGCATACCACAAGTTGTTCAGAACCAACAAAATGAAAGAAATATTTGAGTCTATGTTAGGGAAATACCAACTTTCCATCAAAAGCTTGTCAGATTACAATAGAAAATATATGAAATATAACAAGATGGGAACAATTAAGAAAAACTTTCAAGTGAAATTTTTATCCTTAACAGATCAATACTGAGAGGTCCATGCCCTCAACTTACAGGAAAGACAAATTTCAGTCTGCTAGACAGGCACTACAGTGGTATGCTTGTTGATTACAGACTCTTTCTGTCCCAATTAGAGGATCAAAGAAGCTCATTTATTTGCAGGAATCACTTCAACAACACCACTAAGCACAGTTTTGTACAAACTGATGGTGAGGCATGCTTTCATCATTGATCTGATAGTGATGGACCCACAAAAATGTGCAAAATGCATTCACATATTATTAGCAGAATGGATCAACTTTCATAGGCTAGAGCCATTTAGAATAAATGTAGAGATGGAATAACTGGAAAAGCAATATCAGAGACAGCCTGAGGTAAATTTCCAAGGATCAAAACTTAGATGTTTGGTGAGTGTGAGATTTTTGGACTGATTTAACATCATAGAATTAAGTGAAAAGGAGAAATTGTGAAGAGCCGAACTGGCTCCTTCTGGATTTTTCTACTAAATTGAATTTGATTGCAAAAAATTCTTACCCAAATGATAATTTCAAATTGAAACAATGTCACAAAATTCCCACCAAACTCAAATATATTATGCCAATTGAAATGAATTTCCTTGATAGCATTTATGAGTTTTAATTCACAACACAACAGTATATATAAACATATATTTAATGTCAAAATGAAAGCACCTGGCAATTCCGCCACCTCTGTGTATGAAAAATTCTTCAGTTAAATGCTACGTCACAGCCTGGTATGTAATGGCGGTTCTTTGTGACAGTCACGTGCCTCTTGAATGCTGACGTGACTGGCCCTATGAGACTTTGCGGACCCCTGCAGCAACTCGACTGCTCTCCAATGCAAGCTGTAAGGTATAAAAAGGGAGGCCCATGTATTATCCACTGTACGCAGCCTGCAGAACTTGGACTGGCTGTCGCGTGTGGAAGGAAGAGGCTCAGAATACAATCGCAGGGCCTTAGTTGAATGGTGATGGCCTCTAGGAAGAGCCGTAACAGCAAAATAAGAAGGGACGTGGCTTCTACTCACCCCACGTGGCTACCAATTCCACACTCAGCACCTTGCGCGAGGAATGCTGACCCAGAATTAAATTCGAATCATTTCATTGATGCTCAGCTTGAGAATAATTCAATACTTCCTTGCAATTTTGTAAAGACCTTCACAATTCCATCATGAGATAATTTTTTTAAAACTTCTAGAATAATTCGCTTTGCCTGTAGAATAACTTGCACGAATCCAGTATACCTCAGCACTGGTAATAATTAATGATCTCAGAGTCAGAATTAAATGCTTGCAGAACAACAGCTGAGAAATTCACCATTCATTGGTAATGGCTCAAATCCCAAGATGAGGAATCAGTCCTCGAAACCCTAGCCAGGTTTTGTCTCCTTCACAAACTTCAATAAAATAATGATTGCATAAAAGATAACAAAAGTGCTTTTTCGAGTAGAATAGATAGGCTTTTTGGAAAAAGCACTTTTAAAAATATTTTCACTAAATTGGCTTTAAAAATAACCCCACTTTATAACATAAAGTTATAAAGTTATATGTTATTAAATTAAATCAAAATAATTTAATTTAATAACACATCTAAAATAATAGCCACTGAACTGTCTGACTGCAATCAACGAACTTCTGACAAAGCACCAGGACCAACTGCCCAATCAGGAATAGGCACTGCCCTGCCAGAAATAGCCACTGCTAAAAATAGACTTACCCAAAATAGTAAGTCCGTCCTAGAAACTCCCAGAGACCCTCAAAACACACTGTCAGCTCACGAGGGTCGCATTGATGAACTGACTATGCTCAACTGCAGAGACTTGCTAAATCGGGGACATTACAGAAATGAAGACAGGACAACTGTGGAAGACTATTTTGAGGAAGTAGATATGGATCATATCTTTCATCATTATGCTCCCTTCATCGAGTATCTCATTAATGATCATATTGCAAAAAATACTCATGAAGCTTGTCCTTAGCTCTAATGATTGGTATCAGACTAGAAGGATATAAAACAAATTGAATAGACTACTGCTGGACAGTTTCAGGGCAGAGTTTATTTATTCCAGGCTTTTTACCGTCCAAGTAATGTTGTTAAGCTAGGAAACCATGGGGAAAAATTGCATGTTAAGATTTCAGATATACCAGATCACACGTTTTGGGATTCTTGGTACATGTAAGGGATCTGTTCCAAATTTTTGGTTGACTTGGATGGACTGGAAAAAGAAAAGAAAAGGAAGAAATTTTATTTTTGTCTGCAGGAGACCTAATTTTATTAGTTGGACTTGAAACTAAATTCAGGAAAGATAAAAATGTGCTAGAATGACAAGAAGCTTAGGCTCTAGACAGTATCTAATGACAAATCTCATAAATAAAAGGTGTAAACTTCAGGTGGTCAACACACAGACTATATATTCTAAATATGAGTACAAATAGTCATACTAGGCTATGGCCCTTAAATGAAATGGAACAAGGAGATGAAGAACTTAATGAGCAAGAAAGTCTTCTAGATTCAAGAAGTAATATGTCAGAATGTAGGAAGTCTTAACGATCAGTTATGATAATCTGTATTTTATGCCATTTTATTATTATTTAAAGACTTTACTAATTCTTTAATTTTTTCTGCTTTCCATTTGAGGTAGATCAAATATGGTGGTGATAATCTAGGTTCTTAAAGTATGGTGGCAAAGCTGAAACTGTATTGTTTGTGCAATATTGATGTAGAAAACAAGAGACTTGATGAATGGGTTCCATTTACAAGGATCAGGGATCCAGTTTCAGAAGATGGGCATGGAGTCCAACTAGAAGCTGGAAAAAGGCTTGCCCCAGTGGCTGCTATGGGCATATCAATTACTGGGGGGCCATGCTCAGCTGATGCCAAGTTGGATAATTCAGGTACATTGGATCGCAAGCTGACTCGAAATCTAAAAAGGCGCTATGATGAAATACACAATGTACAAAAGGTATGTCCAGAGAATTGTGTTCAAGTATAGTTCCATGTAAAATAAATTTATGTATATTTTTTGTTATTTTCTCGTGCAGATAGGTTGGAGATTAAATTGTTGTAATGTGAGTGAAGACATAGAGTTTCATATGGAATCTTTTTCTTCCTGGTTTGGTTTAACCATGCACTGGTTGGCTTGCTTCTCAGAGTAAAGAAGAACTCACACCCATGGACCAAACACTTGAAAAAGAGCATGAAGAGAAGACAAAAGTAAAGAACATTCAGGTTTTTCCTTCTGCTATTGGATTCTGAGATAGAGTTGTTTGATATTAGTTTGTGGGTTTTTATGTTGCATCCGTTTGAGAGATATGTATGACTACTTATCTCTTAGCTACATCTATGCTCTGAATTCATGACTAATGCTAACTACACATCTCCTTATTTGGTCTATCTATTCTTGGTCCTGTCCTACTCTGTGCATGTTACAGATGTTTTTTTCTTACACCAGGAATGGTGATTACAAAATTGTTGAGATTTATGTAATGATTGACAAGTTGCTTCCTGAATGTGTGGTGGGTCTTCCCCATAAATTTCATGAGATAGCGCATGTCCTTTTGTGTAGAGCTGTAAGGTTGAAACACACAGGGTGATGACAAGGCATTTGTAAATCTAGGTGCAATGTGGCTTTGGGAGGGGCTGCACAACATGTCAAATAGTGTTGAGGTGATGGTATGACTTGGTATGGATTGCATGGTGCTTATGGTATCTCTTTAAGTGCAAAATATCCCATCTCATGGCTTTTGTCGTTTGTTTGGAGGAAGAACTACCAACACTAAAAGCTAAACATGCAACTCTTAAATATCTTATTGATGACTCTGAATTCCAAATGATTGGAAGGCATCTTACCCTTGTTGGCACGATACCTGAACCACACATGGGAGATATGAGCCATCTCAGGTGTGATGTAGAAGGTGAAGCAGGTTTTATCTCTTCAGCTGTGTCTATGCAAAGCTTTCCCAACGAACTGCTGGAACAATGCATAATTTTGGATACGAAATCTCAAATGATGAATCTAACAGGTTGATGGATAGTGAGTAGTGAAAAATGGAGCACATGAAGGGTGTATATATTTTGTGTACTGTCTCCATAGGGTTGAGGCAATTAATGTCATCAGCCTCTAAGATAGTGAAGGAAATAGCATGCATGGCCAAGGTGGCTAGGTGATTTTTCATATGGTACTCCATCTTGGTATTATAATAAAGTATATTTCCACATATTTGTTTTCACATAATTTGTCATGTCCCCATAAAAATAAGAAATCATTTAATTTAAGGGAAATAATAATTAAAATAAAGAGAACAGTTCAAGACAGCGATTCTGTAATATAAAAGATAATTAGAATGTCGTTAAGGTTCAGAAGTTGTGACTCTCAAAAGGGAAAATAAATGAAAAGGCATGACTCCTTTCTCATATGGGAAGATATAAAAGGGACAAGGATCCATTTGAAATGGCATCTAAGAAGGATGAAGGAAATAAATAGGAAATAACTAATAAGTGTTTATTAGGAATCAGGAGCACACATCTGATTTAAATAAGAAGTGCAGATCTGATTGTAAAAGGTTGTGCCCATTTCAAAGGGCAGAAATAATAAAGAGTTGCACTCTTTCAAGGGTGCTAATGGTGAAATGTTGTGTCTCTTGCCAAAGGGCATTTATGATAAAAAGGTGTGACCTCTCCCTCACATGGAGAGATAAAAATGGAAGTTCATTTGAGGGAAGGAGTGATATGGAATGAAATCGGAAACTTATCTCTTCTTTTAATCCATAAGGATCAATATTTGAGAAGAGAGGAGAAGACATTCAATCAATTGGAATAAGTGATAGATATCTGAATATAAGCAGCAGATCAGACTGCTAAAGGCAAACAACATGCTTATATACTGATATAATGCATAATGATTCGGCTGACTAGGATTCGTCTCTTATTTGTTATGAAGCAGAATATAACACATTGCTACTGTTATCTATCTATCTATCTATCTATCTATTCATTCTATAATACATGAGATATTAGTGTACTCGTAGCCTAATCCTTAATCACTTACTATAGCCCCTTAAGAGCATAGGTTGGTATTGTTGTTAGAAGTATTGTCATTGATGCGTAAGGGATTCATTCTTGTATAGACAAATCTGTCATTGATGTCAAGTAATTACACTAGATTATCCTAATTGATAATAGCAAAGGATAAAGAAAAGCATTGATTGAACAGTCAATTAAATGGTTAACTTGAAGTTTTGATAACATTGAAATGACAATACATATAGACAACAATTTGTCTTGTTGATCCATAGTATACAACAGGTTATATATAGAGCAGCAAGGAGAAATGAACAGCGATCTTAAGGCATGTGATTACATTCTTAAGGCAGCCATTAGAATCATTTAAGACAGCAGATACAAAACTTGAAAAGGCAGGGATAAGAAAGGATAATAAAATACAGAGAAGTGATTAAAGATATGAATGTATGCAGCAATCCATAATAGCTAAATTCCAAGTAGTGACGGTGACTTTACCAAGACATAAATTGAAGTGGTGATTTATGCAGCGATTCATAAAAGTGGAGATTTATTACAGTTTGCAAAGGCTGTGGTTACTGTGAAGGCAACGATAGCAATTAAGGTGTGATTTGTCTCAAATAAATATAGAAGCAGCGATGGAGTACAAGGATACAGCGATATTATGAGTCATCAATAAGACAAAAATTAGAAAAGACAAATTTGGTTTGTCTTATTCAAAGACAAAGGAAAGCCCGATAAGTGAAAAAGGTACGAATAGTTTGTGTTGAAAAGAAATCATATGAGACAAATATTTTTTCTTTTTCAAATGACAGATTTGACATATGGCAAGTGATACATGTCAAGCGGAGAATTAAGAAAGGTGGTGAATTAAGTTTATAAAGGACTCCAACTGTATGCAGACTCCTCATTTGGTTCGAACAATATAAGCCACAATGGTTTGAGATTACAAATAAATAGAAGGAAGCCACGTAAACACATACGCTTATGCAAGTCAAGCAAAGAAAACGTAACACATGCCAGTGATAGAAGGGAGCACATATGACAAGTTTGAATATTTAGCAGTGATGAAAAGCTGAATATATGCAAACGTTCATTACATCAAGACAGCAACCAAAATGGTAACAATAATTCAATATTTAATAGAAGCAACAGATTTAAATCAAATATCATTCAAACACAATAAAGTCAACGATACTGAAGACAATTCATCTCAGCGATTTGTTGTGAGAAGTCAGCAAGACAAATGCCACTCAGCGTAATGATCACCAGTCCAGATTGTGGTTCTTGTATCGAAGACATTCCCAAACACACGATATGCAATGAAAAGCTTATGGAATAGACACGTAAAGCATTGATAAATAGCGACTATCAACAGCGAATAAATATGGGCAGCAATAGACATGGGGCAAGTATAGTCGTTCAGAATTATAATGGAGCGGTTTTCACCATAGTTTGCAAACTCTCTGAGTACTCTCCGAGTTACCGAGTACTCTCTAATTTTTTTGCTGGGTGAGTTTTCACAAGTTTAACTCTCTATTTTATAGACACAAAAGACCATGGGTAAAAAATGTTGATGCAGGTGAAATGTTGGTTAAAATGCATTTTTCACATGTCATTTTTGCAATGAAACCATGCATTTTCTCTTTCGAGATGTCAATTTTTAATTTAATACATTTTGTAATTGAATTTTACGAATGAAATATGTTTCTTTAAGAGATTTTATTTTTTTAGCACTTTCAAGTTGCCGAGTTTTTGCTGAGTTGAAAATTTTGGGCTTGTCGAGTACTCTCTGAGTCCAAGTCTGCAAACTATGGTTTTCCCAATGACAGCCATTACACAGATCAAAGACTGCAATGGTGTGACTTTCTTAATGAGAAAAGTATGCAGCGATATTGATTAGTAAGTCGAACTAAGAGACAAGTCAGCAAATGAAATACTCAGATGAAACTTGGGTGCGATATTTCCTTCGGATGCGATGAGACAATAAAATGTCTGTTGTTAACAAACATTAATAAAGAAAGTATTCTTAAAAAATGTGACAGACAGTAATATGATGTGTCAGTCTAACTGAGTCAGAAAATTTATGTGGAGCGATTTCATAAAAGCAATAATTCATTAGTCTAAATCAGAAGTAGTATGAAGGAATTATTTTGTTTAATATACACAAACATTATAAAGCAGCAAATATTAGACACTAATCGATTCATTTATATGAAGATCATTAGTTATTAAATGGAGAGGTGCAATATTAATCAAAAGATGGAAAGGTGTGATTAAAAGAAAGGGGGCACACATTCTTTTATTTAAGCCATCGATTTATGAGAAAGTATGAGTTGATTTTATTAATTTCAATAAGAGTTGTAAGTGAAAACAACAAATGATAATTAAAAGACATATCTCTTAATGAAATGTCTATTCAAGAAGGCATGACTTTTATTGAGGAGATATAGGCATAAATAGAGATTTAGGTTGAGGGAGATGTGGAGGTATGTGTGAATGAGTAGAGTGTGTGCTGAGAGTGAAAAATAAAGTATATATATTCAGATTTATTGGTCTGATGTATATATGTGTATCAGAATTTTAAGGAGCATATATGAATAGATAAAAGACTAAAGAGTTCATACACCAAGGAAGAGAGCAGCGCATTGAAGAAATTTTGAAGGGGATATGAGAAGACAATGATCACATCTATATAGCAGATTTATTAGAAGATTTTTACCAATACAGAGTCCATCATCAGTTGAGACAGCAACAGCGTCAAGGTGGAATTTCAGATTTAAGTGAAGTTGGTGCTTTGCTTTTAGGGGTTGGTGCCTCTTCTAGGTTGGTGCCTACAAATTGTAGGAGTTGGTGCTTCCAATGAGTTGATGCTCATAAACTCAGGGGTTTGTGACTCTAGTAGGTTGATGCCTAGAAACATTGTAAAAGAAGAAATATATAAAAACAATTTTTGCCGTGGTTTTCTCCCGCATTGGGTTTTCACGTAAACATTGTGTTATTGTGATCTTATGAGCATAATCGTCAATTTTAGTTATTGATGCTATTGTGATGGATAAAGTTTAAATTGATAAAATTCGTTGTTATATTGATTCACCTCCCCCTCTTAGTATAACTGTGTGCTCTTCAGTTGTGTAGGGAGAGGCAGAGTAAATTCTCACAAGGAAGGTGAGTCCCAAGATGGGCAAGGACATGTATTTCCAATGCCTTGAGAGAAATCCCGAGATGTCTATGAACATGTGTTCCCAATACCTTGAGGGAGCCTACTTGTAGATTGATGTCCAAATTGCCCTATGACAAGTAAATCTCCATCCTCCTTAGGGTTGATGTTTAGAAGAGATGTAAGGAATCAAGGCATAAGTGTATTAACTGTCAAATGTACTACAAATCATTCATTGTTTCTTGATTCAGTTCAATCTAAATGCATAGTTTTGTATGTTAATAATTGGGAACATTACATTTACTTGCACATTCCAAACCCTAGTTAGGAATTTTATGGTGAATCAAATAAAGTCTCAATAGGGGACATTACATAATTCAACTTCACATTATTCACTTCTTAAAATCTATTTCATATACTTGATATAAAAGTTATATGATAATGCTAAAATATTATATCATTCTTGATAATGAACTAAGATTGGATAGGTCAAATGTAATGTCCACTTTTGAGATACTTATGAAATAGGGACAATTACCTTACAAAGTCAATTGCAAGAGACTTCTTTCCTTCAAGTCTCAGTTATTACTATGAATTATGATCTATGATACCAATTATGAATGTCTAATTTATGCAATTGATAAGATATATATAGCCAATGGTAATATTAGTTAAAGAACTATATATATAAGACTGATAACAATTATGCAAGGATGAGCGTGGTGTTCCATATGATATTAGCCTTCTCTGATTTGATAATGGAGAGTATGCTATATTATCTTCCTATCGCTTATAGTGATGAATGCTATTTCTGATTTGACTTTACAAACTTGAAAATGTTCCTAACATCGCATACGGTGATGCAATTGCTATATCATATTTCAATGCTTAAATATATGCAATGTATACATATTGATAATATCGCTTATAGGGATATGTTTCTATTTCAGATGTGTAGATATATTCTCGCAACAATGATAATGGTGGTGTGAATGATCTTGGCAATATGTGCTTGCATCAATGATGGTGTCTCTTATAAATGCTTTCGAACTATGCAACCGAAATATGCCAAAAAGGCTTATGCTCAAGTGAGCAGATCCAATGATGGATAAGAGATTAAAAAAAGGTTCTGAATGATGCTTGAGGACATGTGACAGATGGCCTTCTTATAGCTTTCAATATGAATGGATTGCATGTCCTCATGATTGATGAGACACATGTCTTTCCCAACGCCTCTCTTCTTAACAATCAATTTATTCATATAATAAGTACTGATTAGTTTATTACTGTTGATGTTTGTAGCTTCTATCAGATAAAATAGTTATCACTCATATTAATATTGTGAGAACAGATTAATTTATGCTCATACATATACATATCAATATATATAATAATAATAGTTATTATTATACATATTGATATATATTCATACATTCTAAATTGAGAAAATTAATATTAATATATTCTCACATTATTAATATAATTAACTAATTTATTCATTTCTTAAAGATCGAATGACATCTAAACTTAAATTTGGTTATCGATCCTACTTAACATTATCACCGATTGATATCGGTTGATTTAATCTTTTATATGGTTCACCGAGTAGTATCGGGTTTGTATTATTACCGATTAGACTAGTATCGGCTACCATAGATTAGTGTTTGTCATAAATTAAACCACCGATATGATCTGTTATTATGCATTGGTATAGGTCTTATAATTAGCGTGAGGACATGTTAATGGAGAGACATGCCTCCACACGTGGGGACATGTCTATCCATTAGCATGTCCTCACGTATATTTATATAGACTTAAAATGATCGAATGAAAACAGAGCATATACAAAACACCAACGCAAAGTTAATACATTCGATCTGCAATACAAGGATTTGACAATGTAAATATTGTGCATTTTATAGAATTAGGATATCATATATATATATAAACTTTGAGAACATCATCTTATCTTTGTACTGCAATTTGCAAGATTAAAAATCAGTTAGTAAGCATAAAGAATAAATATATTAAAATCACAATCCTTCTTTTATCAAATCTGATTAACTTTAACAATTACTAAGTTGCCGGTTCGGGTTCCGGGATGGATTTGGGTTCGAGAATCTAGTTTGTGGATTCGTGAATTTTTTTTTCCCATTATGATTCGTATGGGTTCGTGTATATATATATATTTATATTTACAAATAAATAAGAGAAATATACATAATTGTAAACCTAAATCATTTCATAGTATAAATCTATGATGCTTGATCATTGATCATTGCCAAATGTCAAAGTCTTCATAACTAGGTCTTAGGTAGTCTTTGTTGGTGGCTATTTTCAAGTCTCTAGGTCCGGCAAATGAGGTTTGAGTGATTTTGGCCTTTTGGGAAGTCATGTTTGTCTGAGATTTGGGCGAGAGCTAAGCTAAATCTGTTATAGAGATGGGGTCGAAACCAAGTGATTTGTGATAAAACGAGTTAAAACCCTTTGAGAATCCTTTTGCTAGCTTCAGTTTGACCTTAGAAAGCCATGATGGATTGTGGGAGGTAACCCTGCTAAAGGCTTGTTGAATCTTGAAATTTGGCTAAGTTTGTGGAATTTTTCGAAAACCCCCAAAATCTAGAATCTACATCTTAACTCCTATGAAGCTGGAACCTATCTCAAACATCCTAAAAGTATTTATACAAATATAACTTAAAGTATAAGTTTGATTTAAATAAATGAAACTTATACTTAAATGTTATATTTGTATAAATCCTCCCGCCCCTAAAGGACCCAGTGTGGATCCAACAAAATAGAGAGCAAAATGAGAAATGAAATATGTTTGGAGGCCCATAATAAGGGTCGTTTTAGGGTTAGATGAAAAAAATAAATAAAAAATGGCATTTTAAGTGGTTTGGACCCACTTAATGCCTTCATAGGCCGAGGGTACTTGGGGTTTCGCGCGGATCCGCGCAGGATCCTCGAGGGTGCATGGTGGATCCCGCCGGGTCTGCGCCGGATCCGGACAGGGTTTGTGTTTGGACCTGGGGGTCCGGCCTTCGGATCCGGACGGACCCACAGGTCCAAACATGAACCCTGCCCAGATCCGGTGCAGACCGGTCCGCGAATCCGGACCCGGACCCGATTCGTGGGTCCAGGGTCCGAATCCGGTAACGTAGGTTTATTATTATAATTGCTGTATAACCCTCTCTTATTGTTGTAATCTGAAGGGATAGTTATTTATCGATGGCATTGCTTGTGATTGCTGCCACTTATCTTGATGATTATTAATCAATTTGTTATGACTAATCATTCGATTAGTTGTCTCCTCCATTAAATCGATATTGCTTAATACAAGTCGCTGTCTTGTAGCTTTAAATTGATGCTTTTAATCTCTCCCAATGTACATGCCCTAGTCGATATGTTTATCTTCTTGCTGTTATCATTGACGGTTGACACTCGTTAATACAGGGTCTAAGGGATGCTTATCTTCCATCATTTATGCCATATTTGATCTGCTTGTTTCATACTTGGTATTGCTATTATGCTAATGTTTAAGATCATCTTCATTGATTCACTAAAGTTCCATGCCTTATTATCATCCTTTTATAATCTTGGTTGATCCTTAACATGATCTTGGATCAAGGCAAATCAGATGCTAGTATTGTTGTAATCTCCCCTTCTCTCTTGTCAGGCATGGTCTTGCTTTACAATTATCCTCAATGGATGGATGGACCTGCACATGAGTCAAAAAATTTCCTTGCGCAACAAAGTCAGGGAAGTTACTTTGCGCAACTCTCTAGCTCAACTTGGCGGCTGGTGACTATCTCTCCCATTCTCACTTCCCTCCTAATCCTTGGGAAGAGAGTGTAACTGGGTTACTTGGCTCCTCAAGGTAGGGGCCTCTTGGGGTTCTAGCTGCCTTTTTGATCGTCCTTGAATGGCCCTTACAAGCCATTATGTTTGCCATCTCATTATGCTTCATCTCTTCCCATGCCTTATTGATACACTATACTTTAGGTATATCCATCCTATCATTATATACATATATCATTTATATTATAACAAATGTATACTAACCTTGAGAAATAAGTTTTCACTTGCTTAATCTATCCCAGGAATGTAATCATCAAAATTCTATTGAGAATGTCAACAGATATTTCTGATTATATAATAATCACAGGATTAATATTTTGTATAGAGATATTCGTTTTAGCATCTGCTGCTTGCGTTATCTGATCATAAAATATCCTATTCCCTGCTGTTTCTGATCTTAACTGTTAACTCCTGCAACTATGGTGCTGTCTCTGATTGGTAGTAAATTGCTGGTAACCTGATTATGGCAATTTGGGCTGTATTTAATCGATGCAGATCCAAAATAAAGAGGAAATAAGTTATAATCTTATATCCTCAATGGATGATTTGAAATGACTCCTCATATCCACATTCTTGCAATGATGAAGCATATTGAATGGGACATGTCTTTATGTACCTTCATAATTATCTCCTTTCAAAACAACTATAACCAATGTGTAATTTGCTCTCAGTCGGTTCTTCTCATAATCGTGCCTCTTCAAGACCAATGGGTTTATTACCTGATGCTTTTCATAATTGATCGCTTCGTCTAATTTGTATTTGTTGACAATTAATTGTCCTCTTTATTAAATTGATATCTAATGTTGAGAGACTTGGTCGATATGGTGATTCTTGATATAATTATTATCTGTCATTGACCACATTTGTACGTCTTCTGAAAATCAATAATTGTATATTATCGTTGATTTAGAAAATTGTTTTATTTTCTTTAGTAAGGCGCTGACTAGTCTCAACTGATATCATATTGATGATGTCTTATTAATCATTGTGTTTCTTATTTGAATTGGTTCTTGTGCTGTTCATAATCCTTATAGAGGATGGACCCATTGTGCTAATATAATGAAATTGATTAGCAATAATATTAGTGTTGGCATTAAGGGATGGTAACTGGTAAGCTAGCAACTGGTACATGGCAATAGAGGTATTGTCATTGATTGGCAAAAGAGGTGTTGACATTTGTGACTGAGGATATCGGTGTTGGATCTGTGAAGCAAGACAGATACAACTGAAAATAACAAGTAAGTGCAAGGAGAGACTGGTTTGACAACCAGTGACACTATACAAGAAAGAAGAGACTATATCTGCTCATCAAGAGCAATCGGTCACTAAGCAAGATGCAACTGGCAACCGAGGAAAGGATTCAACCGATATCGACTACGCAACCGAGGAATGGATGCAACTGGTATAGACAAAGGAAGGAAAGGTGATAGGTCAATGCTTTTATCGGTGCACAGTTTTGGCGTTCTTTACCAATCGGGTGAGGACTTCGACATAATAGATGAACCGGGGAAGTCTTAATCAACTGTCTGTTATCTAACTCCTTGACCGGGATTTACTGCACTAAATCCGGTTGACTTTGAGTTATAAAGACGATCGGTACAAGGTGCGATTGAACGTTTTCATGTTGGAGTTTTTGGCTTTAAAACATGGAGTTATCTCTTGCGAAGGAAAGCTTTTTGACACGCATCATTGTTTTCTTTCGTTAAAGCAGATAAAGCAAAGCATGCATCAGATGTTTCCTCAGTGAACTAATACTCTACTGGGTGATGGATCCGAAGATGATCTTTAAATAGGTCGTGCATGAGAAAAGCAATTAGGGCAAGAGGTCTATATATTCTGCTGTCTGGTGAGAATACAGTTTGCCCTCATTCTGCCAAAGTAAAGAGTGAACCGATATGCTGAAGAAGCTAAGGTGAAGAGAAAGGTGAAGAGAGAAGAGTGTGCAGAGAAGCACAACAGAAAAAGAGAACATACCTGCAGCGACCGGTGATGTTTCTCAGTTGAGTATAACAGAGATCTTATCAGGCTATGCAAAGCCATTTCTAAAAGGTTAATCCTTTTATTGTTCTCTAACAATTACAATAGCTAAATTCCAGTATTTTGGGTGGACATTAACAGGTCCCTTGTACTAAATCCCTTAACCGGGTGACATCTATTCAGGTGTTCTAAGTCCTCTAACTAGGCAGGCATTAATAGGCCTTATTATCTCAAATCCCTTAACCGGGTTGCATCTAATAGTGCATTGTAATCCTTTAACAGGTAAGGCTCCTAACAGGGCGCACTTCAAAAGAGTGCAAAATTTGTGAGGTTTCCTCACACCGTGGTTTTCACCTGATTTGGGTTTCCTTGTGATAAAGCTGGTGTTGCTTTGTGGTTGATTGCTTGCTGCTATTCTTATGCTAGAATCTGTTTTGCTTACAGTTGTAGGATACTACATCAGATTTGTTTTAAAGTTTTATAGGTGCTGATTCACCCCTCCCCTCTCACCACTGGTTGGGACTGTCAATTAGTCAGCTATCACAAACTTAATCTCCCATGTAGAGCATTATCACTGAGGTGGCATTTCCATTGTTGTCTTCATAGTAATTGGTTATTGATTTGTATGGCTTGACATAAGTCACTGTTATTAACGATGATGACCACTCTTAGTCATTGTTCCAAGTCTTACGTAGTATTGAAGATTCTCAAACTCTCGACCCTTGCCACCGTCCACAAAGGTAGATGAATTGCGGCTATAGAGATCACGTACTCACCGTCCAAGGGTTGGCTACTGATGTTTATCATTGATCCAATATTGGTTGTTGTTTATTAATGTATGTCAGATTGTATTGATGATAAGGATATGATCACAGTCAACCTTCGGTGACACTTTATTTGAGACAATAGTCTTTGGATGTTATTGTCCTTGTCAGAGGAAGTCTATGAACTTACAAGGTCAATGGGATTAACTATTGACAACTTCTCAATTCACTTGAAACTATATTGAATAATGATGGATCTTTCGATATGTCTTGCTATGATTGACCAAGGCGCAATATCTTAAGCTTTCATATACCGATTGATCTGAAGTAGTCAGTTGCTCATTGCCTTCTATCAATGCTCAATACTTGATGGGTGATGTGCTTCTGCATGATGACAGTGATGATCGACTTCATGATCTCTCCATTGAATGTCTATAAGTGATTGGCTTATAATGGTGTAACATTTATATGTCTTTGCAATCATCATTCTATCTTGTATGCATGATTGTTGATTAGGCTCTTTGCTTTTCTTATATTACAACGATAGTTCGTAATGGATGCTTATGGTGGTATTTATGTCATCTTCTTGATGGTCATGATGATTGCTAACTTTATAATAAAGGCACCGATGTATAAGATTATTAACTTAATCTAGTGAAGATGCTCAATTGATTTGGTATAATAGAAGTATCAAAGAGGACTTGTCCTTAAGATGTACACTATCTTCATTTAGTATAGTGATTATTGCTTTGTTGCTCAGATGGTGATAGATTCTAACTCATCTTCATATCTCTTAATGCTACTAAGGGAAAATCATTGTTAGCCACAGATTAGTCATTAATAATAATATGTTATTGGTTGTTATGGCAATGTAATTACAAATGGTTTCTCGGGCAGTTGTAGGAACCGACAATTGGTATTCTCAACCAATTGTCGGGTGCTTTATATATGTGAGACTGGCCTCAAGAACGGGTTACTTTTTGTACGGACATTACATGGAATAAAAGATACATCCTTTTGCCAATATTATATGCAATGTGTGAATGTTGAATTATTGTTTTTCATGTTCTATTTGAATCTTTGTTTACTTTGTGCATAAAACTAGATACCCCGTAGGGAGTAAACATTTTGGCGCCGCTGCCTGATTGATCCTAGAGATATGAAGGAAGGAAAACATGTGTGATGGCGGAATAATGGGCCACACATTCAATCAACAACTACTAGTGAATGACAATTATGTCGATGATAATAGGGAAGTGACTTGAGAAGATCAGTTGGCAGAGGATTTGGTCCACACGTGGGAAGTTTCGGTTGATTAGTATGTGCAGCAAGAGGCTGAGGAGAGAGTGGTACCGGTTGACATAGTATGTGCTGATTTCACGCGGCACACTACAATATATGATCTTCTGGGAAGCCTTCCAAGGTTGTTGGCTCACAACTTAATTAAATTCCAAGAACGACAAGAGGAGAAGCAACAGGAGCAATGCAGACAACAAATACTACTACGATGCAAGGAGAGGGATCAGAGGGAGGAAGAAGAGCGTGACATACAAAGATGTCATACCTTCGACAATTCCACCAATTAATGCCCCTTTTGCCAAACTAAGACAAAAGAAGACGTAGGAGAGAAAGAAGAGTAGAGAGAAGAAGTATCAGTGAGAATATCTCTTTGAATCAAGGAGTAGAGCGAATGATGACAATGGTTACAGAGAGGTGAGAGCCCAGTGGCAAGGAAGGCGGGACACAACGTACGTAGCACGAGTGGGAGGAGATTGCTAGGGACCTACCACTCCCCAAAAAGGTAGGAGAGGATCCTGTCACTGGGCAACTAATCCGTTCGTACAAGTAGTGATCTCAAAGCCCGACTTCAAATAGCATGAACGGTTAGTGCACTTTGCACACGACGAAGACAACACAGAAAGAAACCTCGAGTGCAAGATAGCTGAATTATTCCAAAATACTCTATTGGGCATGGAGCACTTATGCATATAGGAGGAGCCAAGGATAGGGTGGGCGAAACCAAAGGTTTCGGGGAGAAGGGAGTATCGGTACAAGGGAGGGGACCGCCGGTGGACGTGTTGAAAGTTCCCGTGTGGCTGAGAGTGCAAGTGAGGCACATGAACATGGAGAAAGAGTCATTGCATTCTGGTTCGACACATGGTGCCAATCGAGCTAGAAAGATGAACACTGCGAAGAAGCAAGAGCTCCCTAAGTTCATGAGGGATGGATCAGAGGATTTTGCCTGCCATTGTAAGACTTGTGTGACCATCAAGGAGGCCAATGGTGAGGATGATCATGACTATCGGTTGAAGGCATTTCCCGCCACCCTACAGGGAATCACCTTTGTTTGGTACACAGACTTATCAAGAGCACACAAAACAACATGGAATGATTTGAAGAGCACATTTGAAGAAGAATTTAAATTGCTACCAGATGATGACGAGATAGTAACAAAAATCTATAACACAAGACAAGGAAAGAATTAGATTGTATGGGCCTACAATCATATGCTGAGAAAACTGCTTGGTAAGTTGGATAACCAGCCAGTCAATGGGTTGAATAAAAGGTGGTTTATCAAAGGGTTGATTCCTTCTTTGTGGAAGAAAATGAAGTGATACTCTTCGTACTTTGATGCCTATAATCAGGTAATGGACATCGAGAGTGAGAACAAGACTTCCCAAGGGAAGAAAAAGGCCAACGATGACGATAGTACAAAAGCAAGCACTAATGGAGAATCTAAGACCGTACAGGCCCTCAAAAAAGACATGATGTGGATGATGGAGCTGAGAATCGAGAAAGAAGGTGCCAGGGATGGCAAGGAATTGTGGTGTACCAATTGCAAGGTTGAAGGCCACACAAAGGTGAATTGCCCAAAGAAAGCCACACAAAGGCAAATTGCCCAAAGATGTCCTTTTGCGACATCTGTCTAGTATTGGGACACTCCATTAAGGAGTGCTCGCACATCCTAAAAGACAAGAGCACCCAAGTGCTCTTCACCCAAGGAGAGTAGACAACTCTAACTTCACTGGCCACGCTAGCCAGAAACTCTAATGCCTCCTTGGGTGTATGCTGCAACAACCAGTGAGGGAACAACAACAATAATAACAATAGTAATACACCCAGAAGCTGGATCCAATACGACATGGAAGAGGGACCCATGATCCAATGCCAGAGATGTAACGAGTGGGGTCACTTTGCACAAGATTGTCAGAGCGGGCAAGGGGGTGGAAGTTTGCAGTGTAAATGGTGTGGTTCGGGCAACCATGAGGACACTGATTGTCCAAAGCAAAATGGGGTAAACATGCTGGACATAAAAACCTCAGAGGAGGTACTGGCAATTGTAGGCTGCAAGCCAAGAAGACGACATACCCCTATCCTCGTACAGAGAAGGAAAGGTTGAGCAAAGCCAAGGCCGACATTGAATGGGCAATGGAGGAGGAATAAAGAACGTCACATGATATTGCCAACACTCCCTTACGGTTGTCATCCGAAAGGAACATCTTGAGACCAATGTTGCAAGCCACCATACTTGTACGAGTATCAGACCTTCTGGAGACCTTGCCACAATTGAAGGTAGCCATTATCAACATAGTTGGTAACAACACAAGTGACTGGGATAATGGCAAGTCGATGGAGGAACAAAAGGACGGTCCCACCATTGACCCCATGCTGCTAGCGGTAGGCATTGGGAGGAAAATGACCGTGGTAGAGATGGAAATAATGGGACGAATACTAATAAATACTATTGTGGATGGAGGTTATGACATGAGTGTACTACCAGAGGAGACGTGGAGAGCTCTCAACAGGTTGACACTCTAGCCGCCAACATTCCATTTGGTAGATGCCGGCCAGTATCACATCAAACCAATTGGAACGCTCATGGCCTAGTAGGTAATCATCAACACCCAACACTTCTTGGATTTTGTTGTCATTGCATTGGAGAAGAAGGCATATGGTGCCCTTCTTAGAAGGGGCTGGCTGATTATGGTGAAGGCGAACCACATTAGGAAGAACACACTCTCCATCGAGAGTGATGGAAGTATGTAATTGAGTTGCGGAACTAGGCTGTCAGCTAGGAGTCAGCATTAGACTTAGAGTTCGAAGGTGAGGAATTTGATAGGGAAGGAGGGATGGCTTTACTAAAAGAGGTGACTATTCAAAGATCAGTGCTCCTCTTAATGGGTCGGCCTTAACAATAAGTAATTAGCTTTAACAATTTCTGATTTTATTTTAATTTATCTTAACTCGATTTAATCCCCTCTTTGAAGTTGTTTGTTAAAATAATTGCTTTAAAGAACGCAACGCTGCCTTTACCAATAGTTTTTTTTCTTTTAATTCCCAGTGCTCACTTAGATTGGACGATTTATGTAGTTGGCTATTTCTAAGTAGACTGCCCTCCATAAATATTAACTTCATTTGTTTTCATATCCATAAAGTTTGGCTTTAAGCATACAAGAGCGGGCCATGGTTTTATTTAATTTATTTTTAGTTTTCCTTGTACTGGTTGGCCAGCATGAATATTAAATAACTTTGTCTTAGGCACCAAGCATGGGGTCGGCCCTAATAGGTATAGCTTAAATTTTATTTCCATAAGCTTAAATTTATTTCCATAAACTGAGTCGGCCAGCATAAATGGCAATTTGTCTGTCATTATACAAAATTCTTCAAAGCAGGTTGGCCTATATAATTCTGTAATTTCTCTTCCAAAGTCAGCCTTAATCAAATCTGTATTAATCCATTTTCTTATAACATATAAATTACTGCTTTTTAGTTTGGAAAAAATGCCTTCCATTAGATTCTTTATCACCTTACAGATTTGGCATCTCTTTCCTTGCTTGTTGACGTTATCCTTAAGCTGTTTCTTAAACTCCTTTAACAAGTTCATGCTGAAACCGTTCTTGATATGATTTTGACATCAATGACAATTTTTCCAATAGCCTCACTTATTCATGAGAGATGATGAATATCTTCTTGACATCAATGACAATCTTTCCAACAATCTTACTTAGGAAGAAACTCCAATCGGACCATCTTCTTGTACACGCACCTGCTTCTGACTATATTTATGTAAAATACAGCCAAATCCTATTTCACTTAGTCATATGCCCTGATTTGAATGGCATTCCTATCCTTGTACCATTACTCACACTATCATTTCTCTAGGTGACTACTGATATAAAGTGTGAATTTCAAATCTAAATGTACAGCATGAGTGGTTTGGTAAATTTGTGAATTTGTGTGTACTCCAGAAAGGAGGCATTGGTTTAAATTTAGAGGAGCATAAGGTATGTGAAGCTGCTTGAACACTATATAAGGTAAATAGAAAATTAATCTCATTGTGGACTTCCTAAGGGAGGTTTGATATCCCAAATGGATTTCTCACATGGTGGTGATCAGAAAAGCTACCTTTATCATTACCTTCAAGTATAAAACCTATGGATGGTTTTGAATAGTATTCAATTGGGACATGACGTTGGAGTTCTAGATGATATATTTGGAGTCTGAGAATCAAAGGGAACATCCCATCTTCATGACTGGACATCCTGCTGCATTTGGTTCATAAAATTGAAAAAAGGTGAACGTTTAAGGAAGAAAATGCTAAGACCCCTTAAAAACCTAAAATGTGGAGGAATGTCATTGCCGATACAGCACAATGTATATACTTTTATAATTCCAGCTGCTTTTAGTTTGTTTAAGTTTTTTTCATAGTAGTTTCCCCTCGCTCTTCTTGCTAGCCCAGAGATTTGGGTAGATGTTGTCTTTGTCCCCATGTTCCCCACTCCCTAAAACTTGGAGAGACACTAGTTTTCTATTGCATCTTTCGATAAATACCCCCTACTCTCTGTTTTGAAAAATGGCATACCTGTAATATTATGCTCTGCCCTTGTTTTCATAGTAATTTTAATTTGGGTTTATGAACGGATCACATTATTTTTAAATGATTTTTTTCCAAAATGTGAGACAAACACTATTAATTTCAACATCATGTACACTACAAGCATCACTCTAGTCATAATATATGAAAAAAATTAAAATCTATGTTCCATGGGGACATGGCAGGAGTTTAGCTGATATCTCTTATGTGGACTTGGGGACTTGGAAGGGATCCTCTTTAGTAGGATGGGACAACTTGCTTCATTTGGAGCATAAACTTAGAAAAAATAACTTTTAAGGATAAGATGCTGAAAACTCTTAAAAAGCTAACAAGGGGAGGATTATTATTGTAAACTCAGTATCTTATTTTTTTTTTCAAAAATTTCATTTTCTTTAAGCTTCTTTATTGTATGATCATGCAAAAACCTAAAATCAGTATTCCATGGGGTTTGGCCCAGGGTATAGGAGATGTCTCTGAAGTAGACTTAGGGACATGCAAGGGAAATCCCCCTTTTCAGGCTGAACAACCTGCTCAATTTGGAGCAGTAAAATAGAAAAGCTAACTTTTAAGGATAAAATACTAAAAGCCTGTAAACAGCTTACAGGGGGAGGATTGTCATTGGATATTCAGTATATTGCATTTATCTTTTAAAATTTCAGCTGCTTTTAGTTTGTTTAAGTTATTTTAATAGCTGCTGCCCTGATCTCGAAAATTGAGAAATTTCTTGCTTTCTTAAAATTATGTGCCCATGTCCTTGTGTTTCTGTGTCCCTGAAGCTTATTAGTGAAAGAGTCTTTAAAACTAGCAATGGAGGATATTGGTATGCAAAGACAATTTTCAATCACACTTATAGTGGATGACTTTCCTGACAAGGAAAGCAATGCAATCTACTTACAATGTAATACAATTTAAGATAACAATTATTACTTAAGAGCCAATAATGGTAACTCCTACCAGTTGGTACCCTTTTATATTTATAATTGCAATTTAAAATCGCATATTTTTGTATTTGATATATCTTGTTTTGCTTGGAAATTGCATCTTTTCTCCTAGAACAGTTTGATTAATATTTTTGGGATGTAACAATGCTCACTCTGGGATAAGAATAGTTTCATTTTTCTGTTGTTTCTTTGTTTCTGTGAATATGTTTGGTCACTTTTATCTATATATGCATTAGTGTCCATTCTCTTTGCATGGGTAAGAATAATTAAAACACACTTTTTTAGTGACATTAGAATCCTCCTTAATTGTTTCAAACTGAGCACCGACTTAGTCTGATTTTATTCTGCTAAAGAAATGTTTTTTGAAGTTCAAATAATTATAAGTGTGTTCCAATTACACAGGTTGTGGAGCTTGGCAAATATGAGGTTGATACGTGGTATGTTGTTGTTTTGAAAATGTTTCTTACTATTTAGTTTTTCCTTATTTAGAAATGAAAGCTAAGAGTTGCAATTGAATAAAACAATTCATAAACCATCGTATAAAATTTTGAAAAATATTGAATTAGTATTATAGTTGGGATTTGGATATTTATGCCATTTGTTTGACAAAAAGAAAATTAAAAAATGAATTATTAAGTTTGATATATCCATATTGCCTAGTTCCAATTTATGTTCAAGTTCAACAATGACTAAAAGCAGGAGACTGTAATGTCTGGGATGAAGATTGAAAAAAAGAGATACACAGTTTTTAACAAATTTTCTTTATGAACATTACATTTTTCTCAAGAACGTAAACACTATTTGAAATATCATGGAAAAAATATTATGTATTATTTAAATAGCTTTAAAATATAGATATTTAAATTTTGTGGGATATGATCCGTGTGTGTTTGTGATGTCCCCATTTTGAAATTTAATAATAAATAATAAAAAACAAAATTAATGAATAAATACACAATAATAAATTTTATTATTAAAGTATCTACATTATTAATATAATTGTTAAGGTTTTAGGATCATTGCAAATGTAATAGCACTATCTCATTGTATGTGTTTTCCAAATGCGACAATCTCTTGCATTTATATTGAGAATGAGCCAAGAAGAGACATGTCCCTTCATGAGACATGTTTGTTCATTGATATGTAATTAATATAATGACAATTATGATTATATATATATATACATATATATAATATCTCTTGAGTATTATATTAATTTATCTAATATTTACATAATAATAATAATAATAATAATAATAATTATTTTATCAATTTAACTATTTAGTTATTGAGAATAATTATAATCTAACTTTATATATACATATATATCAATGTATATAGTAATATCAATTATTATATATATTGATATATATGAATATATATAATAAATCATTTCTCATAATAATCATATAGTCAATATTATCTATCTGACCGATGCTACAAATATCAACACTCTCTCTTAGCTACGAAGGATAAATCAATCCAATGTCAACACTTATGACACTTGGCAACATCAATCATATGATGTAAGCAATAAAGGCATCATCCTCAAGATGTAGTCAATAGAAACATAGTCTCAATATATGGATTGCCTCCATCGGTGATTCTATCCACAAGTTCTCAGGTGGATTGCCTCCATCGGCGATTCTATCCACAAGTCTCAGGTGGATTGCCTGCATTGGCGATTCGATCCACAAGCTCTCGTGTGGATTGCCTCCATCGGGGATTCGATCCACAAACTCATGAGCTTTGGTGTGGATTGCCTCCATCGGCGATTCTATCCACAAGCTCTCGTGTGAATTGCCTCCATCGGCGATTCTATTAAAAAACTCACGAGCTTTGGTGTGGATTGCCTCTATCGGCGATTCTATCCACAAGTTCCCGGGTGGATTGCCTCAATTGGCGATTCTATCCACAAGCTCTCGTGTGGATTGCCTCCATCGGCGATTCTATCCACAAACTCATGAGCTTTAGTGTGGATTGCCTCTATCGGCGATTCTATCCACAAGCTCTCGTGTGGATTGCCTCCATCAGCAATTCTATCCACAAACTCATGAGCATTAGTGTGGATTGTCTCTATTGGCGATTCTATCCACAAGTTCTATCTATTATGATCGGTTTCAGCCATCACAAGATGTCTATCACAATAGAAGGTCAAGTTATTGTAAGATCGTCACCTTACAATAACTTTTACAAATACAAGTGATAATCATTTGAAAGTCGTCACTTCCTCATGATTTACATAGGGGGTAGGCCCATTAAAAACATTCATGATTCATTAGTATAATAATCAATTATATCAAGATTACCTCAGAAGTGTTTCACCTTCAATAGTGAACTCCCTCTCAATCAACATGATCAAGATTGTCACAAGTTGACTAAACCATCTGCTCCCTCTGAAGCTCAAGTTTATCAACTTCTTGACCTCTTTTGAAATGTGAGACTCCCTTTGCATCTATTCTCAATCATCAATTCATTTACAGGCATCAAGTTATTTCTCCCTTGAATGTATTTATCTTGTGCTTCTGTCCTGAAGGTATGTTAGAGAGAGATTACAAATAGCTCACTAAACTATCTCGACCAAAAATACCAATGATAGAAGCATACAATATTTTAGTAACCAATAGTATGGCATGAATTACAAACACAAAAATTATGTGCATTAATAAAATTTGAAATACTTATCTTTTATAAAAATTCAAGTATTTCGTTTGTAAGGTGAGCCCATATAGAAAATATCATGCTAATTCATAGAATGACATCATCATTCTCAAACATTACTATAATTCTTCACATGACATATCTTGAATATCCAAAGGTTCTATACACTATCACAACCTTCAATCTTATTAGATCTCCCTTCAAGCAGTTAGGCTTTTAAAGAAGAAACCTCGCTCTTTTATAGATTTTTGCATAGACCCGTACACATTCGGTCATAACTTTTGAACCAGAAACTTTCTGTCCAATCGCTTTGGTGAGAGTTCTAAATTTGGTTTTCACAAACATATCCGAAATTTAGCAAAATCCAACGGTGCATTTGTGAGATATGGTCCTCGTACCGAGACTGTATTTTCTAAGACAGTCACACATTCACCATCAATAAACTACTCTCTTACATTTGCAACTTGGCTCTGATACCATGTTAAGGTTTTAGGATCATTGCAAATGTAATAGCACTATCTCATTGTATGTGTTTTCCAAATGCAACAATCTCTTGCATTTATATTGAGAATGAGCCAAGAAGAGACATGTCCCTTCATGAGACATGTCTATTCATTAATATGTAATTAATATAATGATAATTATGATTATATATATACATACATACATATATATATATATATATATATATATATATATATCTATATATATCTATATATATATATATATATATATATATATCTATATATATATATATATATAATATCTCTTGAGTATTATATTAATTTATCTAATATTTACATAATAATAATAATAATAATTATTTTATCAATTTAACTATTTAGTTATTATGAGAATAACTATAATCTAACTTTATATATACATATATATCAATGTATATAGTAATAGCAATTATTATATATATATTGATATATATGAATATATATAATAAATCATTTCTCATAATAATCATATAGTCAATATTATTTATTTGACCGATGCTACAAATATCAACAATAATAATAATGGAAGAGTATAATATATATAATATATTTATTAATGAACGGACATAATGATATAACAAATGAATAATAATAAATAAATAAGGATCGACAGTGAGAACAATAATATTTAAATATAAATAAAATAAATAATTATAATGTAAATATTATATATTATCATATATTTGATATATTATCACATATTATACAATAATATAAATATTTGATATTATCATATGTTATAATATAAATATAAATATTATATATTATCATCATATAACATTATACATATATTTAAGATATAATTATTTGATATATTATATATATTATCATAATATAAATGTGATATATATATATATATATATATATATATATATATATATATATATATATATATATATATATATATATATATATATATCTGTGTGTGTGTGTGTGAAATATATATATATGTGTGTGTGTGTGTGTGTGAAATATATATATATGTGTGTGTCTGTGTGTGAAATATATATATATATATATATAATATAATTTATTAAATAATATTATATATCAAATATTATCATAGTATAATATAAGTTGAAATATATTATAATATTTTAATACAATTTTTTTTTTATAATATATATCTAATACTAAATATAAATATATTTAATATCAAACATTTAATATAAATTAAAATACCAAAATTTAGTAAAAAAACATAATTTGGGTATTGAATGTTTTAATCAAGAGTCTTGACCTTAATGAAAGGTTGTTGCTTTTCTCCTCCCACATGAGTATAAAGGGGAGCATTGAATGTGCTCTAAGACATAGAATTTTATCCAATCATCATTGGGAGCTCTCACACAATCAACGATTTCATTATATGGAAGGAGATTACGTCTGCAATTAGTGAATCGACTCCACATAGCTGCGATGCCTTTAATGTTTTTGTTGAAGATTCATAACAATAGTTACAAAAACAATACCAACAACATCATAAGTGCCTGCATCAATTAATTCTTAGGAACCACGAGATACTCAGAGATATTAGATGCATTGGCAACCACATCATCCTTTGAGATATAACAAGAGGGATAGTGAAATTGGATAATCTACTAACAACCAGAGGGATAGTGAAATTGGATAATCTACTAACAACCAGAGCTCAGGATTCTCAATTGGGGTTTACAACAAACAATTTTATTGATGTGAATAGTCTTTGTACAACAACAAAGGAGTCCTGTGGTATGTGTAGTTTTAGATTATCACAACCATCAAGTCATTCTATGAATAGCAAAGGAGTTTGAGTTAAGAAAATCAAAATTATCTCTGCTATGTTTGTTCCCAAGTTTCATTCAAGTAAACTGTGGTAAGAGTCTAGAAGTAAGAAAGGTAAATTCGAGTAATATTCTATTGGGGACATTACAATTGAAAAGTCATATATCATATAGTGATCAAGATTCCCATAATATAAATTTGACCGATTGGATAATCATATATGATTATATTAAGAGGTATCAATTATTACCAACCTGAGCTTGATAAGTATTTTTTTAAAAGAAGTTTCTTGCAATTGACTGCTCGTGAGTTATTAGTCCCTAACTCTTAGGAATTAACATAAGGGGACATTTGAGTGGTATTAGAGCATAATCTTGCCATCCTGTGAAGAGTAGTTAATGCAAGCCTATCAAAGAGGGTATAAAACCACCATGAATCAAATGGCCAATGAAATGAGAACTTTGATGGAACAAATAAATCAAACCCTTATGAGCCAAAATGAAAGGTTAGAAAAATCAAACCAAGCACTCCTCCAAGCTTTTGCAAAACACGGGGAACTCATTGAATAACCTCAAGAATAATTCGTCAAATGGGAGGGACACAAGTTCTAACCGCTCGGAGAACAATAATGGGTCATCAATATTTAGGGTACCCAAATCACCTTTCCTACCCAAAGAAGATATATTGAGGTAGGAAGAAGGAAAATATCTGCCTACAAACAACACTATAGACAATGCTAGCTCCTATGCAAGTCTTGAGCTTGAAATTAGGGAACTCATAACATTTATGGAATTTTGTGAAGCACAAAGACATGGGACACCTAAGAAATCAAGGAGACATCCGAATAAGGATCTAAAACATAAAGTAAATAAAGTGATGCTTCCAAATTTTGACAGATTAGGAAAGATTATAGCTCATGCCTGGCTACAAAAGTTGAACACTTATTTCTCCTTGAGTCCTATGATTGAAGAGGATACGCTCCAATTTGGTATCCTCCATTTTGAAGGAATAGCACATGAATGGTGGTACCATGGGCTTCTCTCCCTAGGGCACCGAAATATGACCTCCTTTGAAGACTTCTCTCAAAAACTCATTGGTAGATTTGACCAACAATATTCTGAATGGTACTTCAAGGAACTTACACAACTTAAGCAACATGGGATAATGGAGGAATTTGCCATTGAATTTCAAAGACTTTCTGTCATGGTTTTTGACCTATCCCGAAGAAGACTCACTTATCTATTTATTGAAGGACTTCAAGAATCAATCATTGCTATAGTATATCCCTTAGAGCCACAAGCCATGGACGAAGAAACACAAAAAGCTAAGAAGGTTGAATGTCATAAGCCCTAATTGATGTATGTATAATAAAAATATATTCTTAAATACATATATATTCTATTTAAATATTGTTGTAATACTAACTACATAAATCCCTTATTTAATGTTTGATCAATAATTAATTATCTAATTCTATATTTTGATTATATCATACTAATATTAATATTTATTAATCATTGATATTATTCTATGATACAGTATTAATATTAATCAATATAATATTACGCATTAATATTAATCTATAATTAATATTATTTATCAATATAATATCAATCCATAATTTTAATCAAATTAATATTAATAGTTATCTTAGCGATTATATGTTATTAATAAATATCTAAATAATAATTAATAAATATCTTTATAATTAAATATGATTCATTTATAATCATACAAAATATTAAAATGAAGGTTTCGGTAAAATGTGAAAGAACCGATAGTTACAAGATTATTATAACTCATGAAAGAACCATATGTTACAAGATATTAATAGTATAAAGTTTGTAAATATAAAATTCAAATAGGATCTTTTCTAATTATTATGAACAAGCACTTTGAAAAGTCATGTCCCTCTTACGTAAGGGAAAAAAGATATATATTGAAGAAAGAAAATCATTCTTGGAGAGAAGTTGGATAGTAATAAATAAAATAATCATTGAGGAACTCTAAGAAATTAAAAAAAGAAGAAGAAAGAAAGCAGCAACAAATTCTCATAGCATGTGGAAAGGAGAGAATTTGGAGGATGAAATTAAAAGACAACATTTTGAAATATGGAAATAGGGTCATAGATCTTATCCTTATCTTAATAATAATAATAATTGGGAAGAAAATGATTCACGACTCTTATCAATATCTCCCACCTTTTTATTAATATATTTTAGTATGTAAATATTATATTTAAAATGGTAGGGGAGAGGGACCAGTAGTCGTGAGGGCTAACTTTGTCAACCTGTAGCCATTGCATGGAATATCGTAAGACCTTCATTTTTTTTAGAAATGTAAAACAGACACTTAACTACCTACAACTAAGGTTTGAAGGTGTGACTCATCACACAACTCGTTAAAATAGCATGCCTAGTGAAACGTGTCAAAAAAATGACATTTTAAAAATACGACCAAAGCTTACTCTAAAAATCCCTAGTAGTTGAATTTAAAAATATCATTTGTTATTCGTAGAATATTGTATTTCTATATAAAATATAATATATATACAACTTAAATGGACCAAATACATATTAGCAAGCATAAATATTTGTTATATCTAACTTTTATATCCAACACAAAAGGACCAATACTTGAACACAAAAAAATATTTTATTGTTATAAAAATAACATATTATTATATAAAATATAACTTATATCCAACACAAAAGGACTAATAATTGCACACTAAAACATATTGACAATCTCACACATTTCGTGGGAAAATACAAGACATTTGTTGTGTTCACCTTTTATATTTATGATAAGACAAATTGTTAATATGAAATACTCTAATGCATATGCATTGCTACCCCAATAGTTGTACACATAAGAATAGTATTTGTACACTGAGATGACAATACTTGTTTAAGTGAACATCTTATTTTATTAAGTGAGCATATTATTTTTTAAGTGACACACATATAATAGATAGCTATGATATTTTATTTGAGACAAAAATATATTTATTTCACTTGTTAATAAATTTATTTATGTGCTTTTACTATAACATTTATAGACTCTCATGTGTTCAAGTATTGGTCCATTTTTATCAACATTTAGAGACTTTTTGATTTATATGTGAGTAATTAAAGTACTATATATAGTTAAAATATGTGGTAAGACTGGATAATATACTCACAAGTGGGTGATCGAGTATTGGACTCCGCACAACTACTGGTCCCTCTCCCCTAAAGAACATGGAAAATATAGGAGAAAATCAAGGAAATAATATAGGAGAAAAACTATGATAAAATATAGGAGAAAAAGAAGGAAGTATATAGGCATTTCTAAGAAACAAGAAAGTATATAATATAAATACATATAGAAGGAAATTCAAGAATATAAATTAGAAGAGGTCAAATAATTTAATAATATATGTTAATAAGAGTGAAATAGAATTATACATTGGTTATGTTATTCATGCTTATTAATGTATTCGTAATATATAAGATAATAATATATACTTAGCTAATTATTTAATCACTCACTAATACAACTAAGCGGATAAGGAGTTTGTGAAGAGGAGAGTAATCCGGTCACATTGAGGAGAAGATTAAGGAATGAGAGCTTAAGTATGTATTATGAGTCAATAATTGTTTCTAAATATGATGATGATAGAGAGTTGGAATTCACTTAGTATGAAACAAATGTAATCGAAACCCTAATTGGGAATTTCTAGAGAAAATCAAGTAGGTCCCTAATAGGGGTTATTACATTGAATCAAATTCTTCAATGGAAAAGCCCAAGAATCTCCCATCTTAGATGCAACACAAGTATGAAGAGTTAAGGAAGGACAATAAAGGGAAGAAATGTTATGTGCCTAACAAACAGTGGAGTATAGAGCATCAATGCCAAGTGAGAGATGAATTAATAAAGAAGATTTTATGTTTCAAATGTAAAGAACCATGGATACATAACCATTAGTGCAAAAGAGGACAAATACACAAGATAGAAGAAGCTTATGATAAAAAACACCTAGCAAAAGTTCAAGGTTTGGTACAAGTGAGCAAGGAACCCCAGTAGTCATTTCCCAAGACAATTAGCATAGATATTCAAAGGTCAAGGACATTCTTAGTGAGTGTCAAAGACATTCTTAGTGAGTGTTAAACCAGATCAAGGGCATTCTTAGTGAGTGTCAAGAATCAAGGGCATTCTTAGTGAGTGTCAAGAATCAAGGACATTCTTAATGAGTGTCAGGAACATTCTTAGTGAGTATCAAGATCAAATCAAGGACATTCTTAGTGAGTGTTGAAACCAGATCAAGCCATTCTTAGTGAGTGTCAAGACTAGATCAAGAGCATTCTTAGTGAGTATCAAGACTACATCAAGAGCATTCTTAGTGAGAACTAGTACTAGTTTAAAAGCATTCTTAGTGAGTACTGAGACTAAAAGGACATTCTTAGTGAATGCTGAAATTCTTAGAAAGGAATGAAGGCAGATAATTAATATCTCCTGAGGTTCATCCATCAAAAGACTATTATAAGGTGAGATGGTTTGAGAGTTGCAGAAGCCACTCACATTGAATTGACATTGCTTGAGGGCAAGCAATTTGGGAAAGGGCGGATTGTGATGTTCCCATTTTGAAATAGAATTTAATAATAAATAATAAAAAAGAAAATTAATGAACAAATAAATAATAATAAATTTTATTGTTTATTCATCTACATTATTAATATAATAATGGAAAAATATAATATATATAATATAATTATTAGTTCCTGCCAAAGGAAGGAATACTATTGCAATCATTCAGTTTAACCTTTTGATTAATTCAACCAATCACAATACAAAATTGAAAAATTTGGGCAAAGTCTCTATAGTTTCATTTAATTTTTTATTTTAATAATTATAAAATTGTCGTTTATTTGTCTTTCTATTGGCCTATACTAAAAATAGTAGGGAGAAAAATCAAATTTCTTCTTTTAAAAATTAAATTGTAGAAAAACATTAATAACTGTGCACGTGTCTTAAGGATAAAAGAAACTTTCAAACTTCATCATACCCAAAAGCACGAGAAAACAAAAAAAGCATACTAAACTCAATTAGATTTTCTGTACAAATTATTACTGTGCATAAATAAAGCAGGCATGACTTTTAAATTTTTTCACTTAACAATTAAATTCTTCTTTCATTTTTATTTGTTTCACGTGTGGGAGACTGCATCACTTAAATTAAGCGAATTGACATAACACCCTTTTAAACTCTTTTAGGGGTAAAAGTTGTTAATTTGAGTGATCAGATCTTATATTAAATAAGCAAACAGTAAGCTGAATCAATTAGAATGAGAAACAAATAAACAAGACACAATTACCTTGGGAAAACCTCTAGATAGGAGGAAAAACCAAGCACCTAATTAAATCATCTATTATTGCCCTTAAATGGAATTACATAATTCACAGTTTGTTGATTTGCCGAGGATCATAGATCAATGAAGCAAATCAATATATTGCCAAAATACAGAAGTGAATAAATGGATCTGTTGTTGTAGAATTTGAGTCTTGAATTTGTTGTCCTTATATCATCAGATAGTAATCACTGTCTTGGCATATATTCAGATTTAGATTTGAATAATCGTCACCATTATGTTTAGATTCAGATTCTCAAATTGCTAATGTTTGGTTTGGTTTCTATGAAAGCTTTTTTTGGAGTCATATCATTCAAGACACTGTGAGGGCACCTGTTTTGAATGTAAACAACAGTCCTAGCTGCTTTAGCCCATAGAAACATCTGAAAGTTTTGATCATGAATCATTGCCTTTGCTGCCTCAACAACGGATCTGTTCTTCCTTTTAGCAATGCCATTTTGCTGAGGGTTGTAAGGAACACAAAACTCCTTTTTGATCCCTGCTTCTACACAAAAATCATGAAAGCTACCAGAGGTGTACTCACCTCTATTGCCAAATCTAAGTACTTTAATTCTTTTACCAGATAATTTTTCAGCTAATGTTTTTAACTCTTTGAATCTATTTAGGACCTCATTAGATTCTTTTGACTTCAGAAAGTAAATCCATGTTTTCCTAGAAAAATCATCTATGAAAGTTACATAATACAAAAGTCCACTAGGAGATGCAATAGACATAGGACTACATAAGTTAGAATGAACAAGAGCTAGTTTATCCCCAGATCTAGATTCAGTTTAATGAAATAAGCCTTTAGTGTTCTTTCCTATAGCACAACCTTTACATACATCATCATGAACGTGACTGAGTGGGTTAGACTTTTTTGCACGAACGGACAATGAACTCTGCATTTTGAAAACAAAATTCAGATTCAGATGTATTGTCGTTAAACCGTTCGGAATCGGAAGATGAAGTAAATTATAGTCTTTTAGGATTTTATGTCTAGATTCTAAATATATTTTTTATTTTTATTTTTGAATTTATTTGAATGATTTTTTCTTTCTTCTACGAAAACTGGTATGTTGCTGAAAATGTCATTTTCAAAGAGTTACATTGTTTTCATAGAGCATAACTTTTAAAAAAAAATAGATATCAATGTGTTTCTTTCTAATTTAGTTTTGTAAAATCCATACGAAAGGCATGCAATTAGTTTTATGATATTATCATGATTATTTCATATTTTATTAACATTTAAAGTTGACTAAACCGTAATTTGACATACCTTGACTACAGAGCTTATAACTTGTCGTGTATTTGTCCAATTTCATTTTTATTTTTTTGATAGAAATAGAACTTCAATATCTAGGGCATAGATATTTTTTAGAATTTTTTATTTATCTTGTTTACTATTTTTCCATAAGCGTCAAACACAGAGATAGACATACAGTGATATATCTATGTTTAGTAAAACTAAAAATACAAAGTCGTAATGAACTTAATATATATTAACATTATAATCATTGGAAAAAAATTTCTTAGTAGCACCTTACTAGATAGATAGGTTTGTCAAATGGATTCATTTGATCTGCCAAAAGATAAAGTCAATGTGATTTTTTGTCAGCATTTTAATAGGTGCGAAGGAGACTCAATTGTAGGTATGAATGAGGAGTATAGATGTTATATCAATGTTTTTTTATCTAAGAGACATTGAGATAACCATTTGTAATTAATTCCTTCAAATGGAACCTCTCAAGGCTTAAATCATCATATTTTATTAAAAATGTGTTATTCAACAAAATCCAGCATGTCTAAAAAAGCGTAACCCACTATTGTGGGGTCACCCGGATAGGAAGAGCCCGATAGTGAAGATGTCCAAGTCTCTTGTGCCATAGATCGCTAGACTCATGTGATGCATGAATGAGAGCTTGAAATGGTTTAGTCGAGAGCTTGTAGAGACTTTCAAGCTTGTTACCAATTACTCGTGCCGATTTGATATTGGAATTCTTAGGCCATGCGAGTACCCTTCCTTCTGGAAATGCAATCTGATAACCTCTATCTTCTAAAGCAGAAATAGAGATTAGATTCCTTTTAATTTCCGATACAAATAAAACATTAGAAAGCTGTAAGGAAATTCCAGAATCTAAGTTAAGAGAGGTGT
Organism: Chamaecyparis obtusa; assembly: GCA_027943335.1. Lineage (NCBI taxonomy): Eukaryota > Viridiplantae > Streptophyta > Pinopsida > Cupressales > Cupressaceae > Chamaecyparis > Chamaecyparis obtusa. The sequence continues at coordinate 817,560 of BSBK01000903.1, read as the reverse complement.
TACCAAAACCTCTTATAGAATATTGAGCATCATCACCTATGACAACATGAAGGTTGGATTCCTTTTCAGCCAGATCTGAAAGTTTATCTCTATAACCAATAATATGTCTAGATGCACCACTATCTATCAACCAAGTATCACTATCAGTAGGAATATTACTTATAAAGCAAAAATAAAAAGAAAATCTTCCTTATTTTCTTTGGCAACTTCATTTAGGTTTGCCTCTTGCTGATTGAGTTGAGCTTGACATTCCTTGGCATAGTGACCAAACTTGTCACATCTGAAACGTCGAATGTGTGAGAGATCTCTTGGCTTCTTCCTTGAGGAGCTAGCATCATGTGGTTTGAAATTGTTGTTCCTCTTCAATTTATTCTGTTTCCAATGACCACCTTTCTTCTTGACTGATTGAGTAGTAAGGACTTGATTTTCTTCACTATGAGAAGTCTTGATACGTCTTGCTGTAAGTCTAGATTCCTCTTGAATACAATTAGCACGAAAGAGATCAAATGTAGGAACTTTACCTCTTCCGCTCAGGCCTTGAATGAATGGTTCACAAGAGTGTGAAAGACCATTTAATGCAAACATGGCAAGATCCTTGTCCACCACCTTTCCATCAATGGCATTTAGTTGATCTTTCAATTCTGAAATCCTCATAAAAAATGCCAGGACTGACTCACCTTTCTCCATTTTGATTTGAAGCAATTGTCTTCTCAATGTAAGTGCCTTGCTCATGTTGCTGATCTTATACATTCCTTCCAACTATTTGAACATTTCTCGAGTTGTAGACATCTTGTAAATTATAGGAACAAGATGGTCTTTGACTGAATCTATTAGGCTCTTCTTGGCCTTAAGAGCATCCTTCTTGATTTGACGAAGCTCATCCAGATATGCAGGTGAGGCTTGTTCTTTTCCTTGTACAAACTCCAACAATTCATTTTCTTCAAGGGCAAGAAGAATGAGAAACAGATAAACAAGACACGATTACCTTGGGAAAACCTCCAGATAGGAGGAAAAACCCAGCACCTAATTAAATCATCTATTATTGTCCTTAAATTGAATTACGTAACTCACAATTTGTTGATTTTCTGAGGATCACAGATCAACGAAGCAAATCAATATATTGCCAAAATACAGAAGTGAATAAATGGATCTGTCATTGTAGAATTTGAGTCTCAAATTTGCTGTTCTTATATCATCAGATAGTAATCACTGTCCTGGCGCATGTTCAGATTTATATCTGAATAATCGTCACCACTATGTTCAGATTTAGATCTGAATAATCGTCACCATTGTGTATGCAAATGTAATTTGCTACTCCCAATGCAATGTTTTCTGTTAAGGTAAAATTGCTGGAGATAGATCGATCACAGCCAATGTGAATATGACACAGATGAATTTCTTGGAATGTGCGCCTAGTTCTGATCGCATATCATGAGTATATCGCAGGTATGAATCGTATGTATGTCCAGATCAGATCACATAATGTATATTGCAGAGGTGGATCGCTTGTACAAATTCGCTGCCTCACATGATGTTTCGCAAGTATGTTTGATGTGTTTGATTGATTATGCATGCGCCATTTATATATGAAGAATTTACAAATACAAGAGCAAGGATGACCCTTTATTTGCGCCAAAATAAAATGCAAGTTATATTCTCTTTGGGCCCATTCCAATACAATTTGCATAGGGCAATATTATTTAAAATTGCAATGTATTAAAAAATACAATAAGGGCCCGATGATCTAAATTTATATTTGATTTTAATCTTTAATTAAAATCAAATAGCTAGAATCCAATCTAGCTAAAACCAACAAAAGTTTTTAATATTTTGAGCTATGAGAGTACATGAAATTTAATTGAGAAGAAATTAAGGGATTTGTAAGATACTATGTTGATATATTTGCATAAAGTTTTAGTTTTAAATTCTATCTAACTTTGTTCATTAGTTGGATTAAAGAGTCGGAATAATTATTGATTTATTTAAATTTTAAGAAAAGATATTGATTTAGTTTTGTAGATGATTTGATGTTATTTAATTATAGATTATTATTTAATGATTCAATAGATACTTTGATGTCATATTTGATTTTGCAATGTCTTGTTATATAGATAATTTTTTTTTATTGAGGAAGATTGAACTCGTCAACATATAGGTACTGACAACATGGACTATGCCATTAAATCAAGTGCCCTTCAGTTTGTCATATAGATAATTGACATTTAATTCATTATGGATTGAATTTGTGTATGCATGATTAAGTATATGCTCACACCTTAGTTTTATTATTCTAATTTGTACATCTTAATGATAAATCAATAAGTCTTTAAAAATAATATAATTATTTTAATTTCAAAATTTGATAGTTTTTATTTATTTGTAATAAAAATAACTTATATTATTATAATTTCAAATTATAATGGCTTTTACTTTTCAACTTTTATTTTTTAAAATAATCTATAAATATAAATATTACTGAACATTATAAATTGACTGTAAAATATTTGACTTATATAAACATGTTTAAAAATCTATTATGAAATATTGGAGGTTTCACAATTTTTTCATTATTGTGATAATTATATTTTTTTCAAAAAGACTTTTTATTCTTAATTGATTATTTTAATGATAGAAATGAATAATTCACTATCATTTAATTCAAAAGTTGTATTTGTTATTTATATATTTCTTAAAATGACATAAATATTTATGCTTTTTTAAAGTTTGATAATTTTTATTTTTTGGATTCTTTTTCCAACTCTCACTATCATTATATCTCTACTTGCTCTCATTCTCTCGTTTACCCTTCTATATATATTTACCTATTACGTATATCACTATCCCTTTTAAGTCTCTCTCCATATCTTCTCTCATTCTTTATTTTCATTTCCACCTACATATCTCTACTTTCCTTCTCTAACTATTGGCAGGAACTTTGACGCATTGTGTCTCTTGTTAATGAATGGACATAAATGATATAATAAATGAGTAATTAATGATATAATAAATCTAATTACCGGTTCGGGTGCGGGGACAGGTGCAGGTATGCAAACTTGTTACGTGGATGCGGGAATTTGTTTTAGGGGTTTGAATGCGTACGGGTACATGTGTGTGTGTATATATATATATGTATTATATACAAAAAAGTAAGAGAAATATACATAATTGTAAAACTAAATCTACAATTGCTTTATATATCCAAGATAAATTCTTTGTTAAGCATATATGTATTTGAATAAAAACACTCTGTATCTTTAATGTATTCCAATCAAAACTTTCAGTCTTCATGCCATCCACAATTTTCTAAGAAATTAATTGCACATATCATTCATGTGATAATTTCTCTCTCATAATGGTGGTATAGATTATTCCTTTCCTCCAAAAATATTATTAACCCACACACCTCTCTTTTTCAGGTTTATTGGGCCTCCTTTTATAGAAGTTTCTCTTATCGCATGGTTATAAAGAAGTTACAAATAAGTTTGTAACTCCTAAACTGATAGTGCTAGATCATTTCCATGAGATATTAAAATCATTAAAATATTGAAAGATATAACAAAATGTAATTGAAAAGAACTGGACAAAGCATTATTAAATTTGCCACCACTGATGTTTATTAAGACTACTTGCTTATCGTGTGAAGAAAATAACATCGTCTGGACGCTTTCTTTTTTATTATGCTCTACCTAGTAACTGAGAAAAAATAAATAAAAAGCTTTTTTATTAAGTTTTGGGCCCACTTTTATAAAGTAAGCCCGTAGGTGCGTTTGAGCTCACCTTGGGTGCACACCCAGCAATGTGGGTGTGCAAGCAAGTGTGCACACCCTGGCGCACCCACAGTGTTGGGCATGCAGCCTGTGCACACCCAATATGTACCCACACACGCACCTGAACCAGGTATAGGGCCTGTGGTTACGAACTCTGCAACATAGATTAAAATGTGAAAATAAATAAATAATTATAATATAGATATTATATATTAGCATATAATATATAATAATATATCATCATATAAATATTAAATATATATTTAAAATATAATTATTTGATATATTATCAGTGAAACTTGGGGACTTGCACCCCCCAAAAACCTTGAAGTACCCGTCTTAGGGACGTCCTCGCACCGGGTACTTGGAGTACCCGAGTACCCCCACCTCCGCCATTCCGCAACCATGCCGGCGGCAGGACGAGTACTTGAATTTCTATTTGAATTTTTATTTTTGAATGTTACTAATGGGTATGTTACTATGTACTATGTTACTATGTCGAATGTTCAATTGTTCTGGTTCGTGCTACAATTTTGCTATGTTCAAGTATTTCAATTTGGTATTTTATATTGAAACATCATTCATAACTAGCATTTCAAGTTCTATATATGTATAGTATACAACACCCGCCTTGCCCCCTCCCCCCTGCCGCCGTCCCCCCACCGTTCCCTCGCCGTCCCGAAATTGAGGCCCTTTGTCCCCCCGTCCCGGAAACTCGTTCCAGCATCCCGGCGTCCTGACGTACCCAAGCATCGGTGTTACACTGGATATTATATATATTATCATAATATAAATGTGAAATATGTTATATATCAAATAGATTATATATGATATATTAAATAATATTATATATCAAGTATTATCATAGTATAATATAAGCTGAAATATATTAAAATATATATCTAACACTAAATATAAATATATTTAATATAAATAATAATACCAAACATTAAGTATAAAAACATAATTTGGGTATCGAATGTCTTAACCAAGAGTCTGGATCTTAATGGAAGTTCATTGCTATTCTCCTCCCACACGGGTATAAAGGGGAGCATTAAATGGGCTCCCAACGTTTCATTGAAGATTCATATTTGCGGTTACAAAGACAATACCGACAACATCATAAGTGCCTGCATTAGTACATTCTTTGTAACCATGAAATACTCAAAGATATTAGATCCATTGGCAACCACATCATCATTTGAAATATAACCAGAGGTAGAGTGAAATCTGATAATCTACTAACAACCAGAGCTCAACATTCTCAATTGGGGTTTATCCGCAGTTACAAAGACAATACTGACAACATCATAAGTGCCTGCATCAGTACATTCTTAGTAACCACGAAATACTCAAAGATATTAGATCCATTGGCAACCACACCATCATTTGAAATACAACCACATGGAGAGTGAGATCTGATAATCTACTAACAACCAGAGCTCAACATTCTCAATTGGGGTTTATCTGTTAAATTTAAGTGATCGGATCAAAACAGAACAGATAAATAAGGGAAAACACAAGAGACAATACATTTACCCTAGGAAGCCTCTAGGAGGAATAACCCAGCATTCAGATCTGATTATTTATTGTTTTCAAAATTGCGATTACAATGACTCACAATAATATCGCAGTGTATTTGTTGAGGATCCTCGATCCATGAAGCAAATCAATATTTCGCCAAATGTAGAAGACTGATTCAAATCAGCTGTTCAACGTGAATGCCCATAATTTATTTGTGAAATCAGATTTCTGCCTAGATCTCTGCCTTGTATGTGTTAATATTTCAGACTTTTAAAGGAAATAACAATCTATAGATGATCTTTTAGAACTAAGATTTAGGCCCTTTCCAAAATATAGATAAACAGAAGAATAGATAACACTCGGTTTTGAAGTCTGTTGTAGAGTCTCCTTGATGATGCCTTCCAATCTACTGCAATAATTCAATCTCTATGTCTGCTTCAATTTGTCCTCCAATTCTGCTATATTTGGTCCTTCAATTTTTCTTTGTATTGTCCTTTAAGTTCACTATATATTGCGCTTTTGATTTGCTATTCTTCCTTTAGGAATGACTGCAACTTTAGTATGAAATGTTACTGCTATGGATCAGATTCGAATGGATCTATTTATCTGCTGTTATGATGCGAATTTATGGCAGACATGTTATGTTTTTGATGCTTTCCATATTCACAACATAACCATATCTTTATATGCATTAGGAGGTGTGACTCTTCAACATTAATGTTGTCGAGTTGCACAAGTAAGTCGTCCCTCAACCAATGTGCAAGTCATCCCTCCTTAATAAATAATATTTAATATGCAAAACGTCTCTCTTGTTAATATTAAGTTGTCCCTCTAGGACAATATAAAAATATTTATTTAGAGTTTAATACAATATTTATGAGATGTATTATATATGATTTATCTCATCATATTGATCTTTCCGAAAAGACAAAAAATATTAACACCCCCTCTTAGTCTCGAGGCAAGATCAAATAAATCTCATAATGTAATCACAAGATCTTTATCACACTAGATTTCATTCTCAATGAATATGGAATCATCAAATAAAACATAATATATATTCATAATGCATTCATACATGATGTAATTAATGTAATTAACCATTTTCAAGATGTCCCAATTTTGTAATATCATCTACTACAAGATGTAAGGTCATTCAAACATCGTTCACATGTAATGATGTAAACAATAATCACATATAGATCTCAACTTTATGTATTGCATTATCTCAAAAATAGATTTCAAATCTATGTAATCAGAAAATAAAACAATAAATTTCAAATCTATGTAACAATCATAAGAGGTATCATCAACATAACAATAGTCTTTAATCTATGTAACAATAGGTCTCAACTTATAAGATAAAACAATAATGGAAGCATCTTCACAAGATGTAAATTCAAATAAACACTAACCTCAAAGTGTAAATCTCCTCCTAATGAGATCCCATCCACAAGCTTTCGAAAGTCACATCCACGAGTTCTCTAAAAGATAGTCTTCATTGGTGATTCTAGCCAAGAGCCTCAATGCTCTAATGTCCGAGAGCCTCAATGCTCAAATATCAAGTGCCTCAATGCTCAGATATGCAAGAGCCTCAACGCTCAAATGTCAAGAGCCTCAACGCTCAGATATGCAAGAGCCTCAATGCTCAAATATGCAAGAGCCTCAACGCTCAAATATCAAGAACCTCAACGCTCAGATATGCAAGAGCCTCAATGCTCAAATATGCAAGAGCCTCAACGCTCAAAAACCTGCAAATATGTTAGTATAACAAAATACTCACATAATTATTTGATCATTACTTTAACATAACGAAAAATCATATTCTCAATGGAAAGTAATCTTTGATTTATTTACAACAAAAAATCTAACAAAGAATTAAAAAAAGGTTATAACATGACTTTTAAGTTCATGAAGACCCATATTTGAACTCCCTCTCAAGGTGAAGTCTAAAGGACAAGGTGTTCAGATTCTGATTCTTTTACTTCTGCAATAGAGGCTTGAAGATTGTTTCGATCAGGACAATTTGTTGCTTTGTGACCAAATTTGTCACATCTATAGCATTGTACCTTAAATAGATCTCTCTTTTAAATTTTTTTGTTTTGATAGTCTCCCTCTCCATCCATTATTGTGAGAGTTCCCTTCTTGCTTGATTTGATAATCTCTCTTTCTTTTGTTCCTAAAGTTTCTTTCTTCTTTGTCTTGAGATTTTCTTTTGAAGTCGTCTTTCTTTCTTGATTGGGAGTATAAAATTTGAAGGTCTTCTTTAATATTCGATCCTCTAGATATCAGTCTCGATTCTTCTTCAAGATAAACCATCTTTAATTTATCAAATTTAGGCATTTTAGGACGTGCATTGATTTCTTGAGTAAAAGAGTCCCACGAAAGAAGTAATCCATTAAGTGCTATCATAGATAGTTCCTTTTCATCGTAGGTGTGCCCAATAGTTGCTAATTGATTTCTTAACTCAGTACTTCTCATAAAGAATGATGTGATAGATTCTCCTTGACTCGTCTTGATTTGTGAAATTTCATTTTTAAGAGTCATAATTCTACTTGTATTATTTATTTCAAACATTCCTGATAATGTAGAGAACATTAGATAGGCTGACTCTAGATAGGAGATTGTGGGTATGATGTGGTCTTTTACGCTATCAATTAGAATTCTCATAGCCTTGTTATTACCCTTTTTCCATTCACGTGTTTCATCTTCATTCATTTCAGATTTAGGTGGATTTTCTATAATTGAATCTAGTTCTAGTTCTCTAAAGGCAAGTAGTATTCTAATTTTCCAAGATAAGAAGTTTGTGAATCCTTCAAGTCTATCTTCTTGTCTAACTCCACTTGTCATATTGAATTTCTTAGTTTTAAAAGTGTTAGATTGATTTCCTTAATCTAAAAGTAGATATTTTACTCACCAAGGCTCTGATACTATGTAAATATTTTAGACTTTTAAATGAAATAACAATCTATAGATGATCTTTTAGAACTAAGATTTAGGCCCTTTCCAAAATATAGATAAACAGAAGAATAGATAATACTCGGTTTTGAAGTCCGTTGTAGAGTCTTCTTGATGTTGCCTTCCAATCTGCTGCAATAATTCAACCTCTATGTCTGAATTTGTCCTCCAATTCTGCTATATTTCATCCTTCAATTCTGTTTTGTATTGTCTTTTAAGTTCACTATATATTGCGCTTTTGATCTGCTATTCTTCCTCTAGGAATGATTGCAACTTTAGTATGAAATGTTACTGCTATGGATCAGATTCGAATGGATCTGTTTATCTGCTGTTATGATGCAAATTTATGGCAGGCATGTTATGTTTTGACGCTTGCCATATTCACAACATAACCCTACCTTTATATGCATTAAGAGGTGTGACTCTTCAACATTAATGCTGCCGACTTGCACAAGTAAGTCGTCCCTCCTCAACCAATGTGCAAGTCATCCCTCCTTAATAAATAATATTTAATATGCAAAACGTCTCTCTTGTTAATATTAAGTCGTCCCTCTAGGACAATATAAAAATATTTCTTTAGAGTTTAATACAATATTTATGAGATGTATTATATATTATTTATCTCAGCATATTGATCTTTCCGAAAAGGCCACAAATATTAACAGTATGCACACCCAGATGATTGTATTGCAGCACTGAATTTATGCAGCCTGATGTATTGCTATATTGTATGCCCAGTTGGATCAGATCTATTTATATGCTTCAATGTGTTCGCTGACTGATATAACTTGCTCCATGTCAGATCGCATATATCAGAATTTGCCTCCACCATGAATACTAAATCGCAGTCTTGGATTCGCTGTTTAGACTCCCACCACAAATTCGCAGCCTTGGATGAATTCGCTGTTCGAAGGAGATCAGGTGGCAGCTGGAAGATATTCGCTATTGAGCAGATATGATTCGCAAATATGTTGCTGTAGTGTGTTTTTGCAATATCAAAAATCCTCATATATATGAGGTAGAAATATTTACAAGGCAAGGTCGGCCTCCAAAAATAATAAAACTTGGCGCCATAATTTGGGCCCATTAATTATTTAAATCTCCGATTAAGTCACAAGAAATTATTTATTTAATTCTCCCAATTAAATAAATTATTAATCCATCCATAGATAATATTATTTAATTCTCCTTATTGTATTATTTTAACTCTCCCAATTAAATAATTAATTCATTATTTTAATTCTCCTAATTAAAATAGATAAATTATTGAATTCTCCACTTAAATAATTTAATCTCTATATTATTTAATTCATTATTTTAATTTTCCTAATTAAAATAATGTGAAGTTATAATCCGATCTAGCTACCAAACATTAACATTATCCACAGTTACAAAGACAATACCAGCAACATCATAAGTGCCTGCATCAGTACATTCTTAGTAACCTTGAAATACTCAAAGATATATCCATTGGCAACCACACCATCATTTGAAATATAACCAGAGGGAGAGTGAAATCTGATAATCTACTAACAACCAGAGCTCAACTTTCTCAATTGGGGTTTACAGGAAACAATGTTATTGTTGTGGATAGTCTCTGTACAGAAGCAAAGGAGTCCTGTGGTATGTGTAGTTTCAGATTGTCACAACCATCAATTCAGTCTGTGAATAGTAAAGGAGTTTGAGTTAAGAAAATCAAAATTATCATTGTTATGTTTGTCCCCGAGTTTTATTCAGGTAAACAGTGGTAAGATTCTAGAAGTAAGAAAGGGATATTCGAGTAATATTCTATTGGGGACATTACAATTGACAAGTCATATATCATATAGTGATCAAGATTTCCATAATATAAATGGTATTGATTGGATAATCATATATAATTATATTAAGATGTATCAGTTATTATCAATCTAAGCATTATAAGGATTTTTGTTGGAAAGAAGTTTCTTGCAATTGATTGTTTGTGAGTTATTAGTCCCTATTTTTTAAGAATTAACATATGGGGACATTTCAGTGTTTTAATTTGCTAGAACATAATGTTTGTTAGGGGCCCACACTTTTAGAATGTAGTCCTAAAATATGTTTATAAGGCTTAACCAGAAGGTGTATACCTTATAATATTAATATTCATATAACATATTATAAAACATATTTAGGTAGTTAATACAAAAAAATTATCTTTAATATTATTTAATTGAGTAAAGAAATTATAAATACAAATGTGATTTTGAAAAGGTACGGTGAGTTTCCAGACATATGTTACCTACCTTCTCACCCTATATTTTAAGGAATCTCATTTAAGGATATCAAATGAGAATTTTAAATCAGGGTATGCCTAAAAATGTTTATGTTTCCAGACTTATTTCATAGTTACCGGGAGATGGGGGTACTTGGAGGCACAATTTTTAAAAAAATATAATTTGATAATTTCCAAAAAATACCATGAGATAGAACTTTGAAAATAAGTAATTAAAAATATCAAATCTTTTAGATTTCCACAATGCTTATGTTCTCTTGTATCCTGATGATGGATCACGGAGTGTGATCCGAAACGTCAATGGTAAAAAATTCTTACACAATTGAATCCAGAAACTTTGGTGAATAAAAAATGTGAAATATGAATATTTTAAATGACTATATTTGAATATTAGATAAAATTGCAATCAAATAATGTTACCTGTCTCAAATAAATTATAAATTTATTTGTTATTATTATTTTTAAATATGTATAAATTTAGTTTATAAATAATAACCTACTATCTATAATGCAGTGTTTCAAAATTGATATACAGTCAACAGTAACACGTGGAACTTAGAAATCTATAGTGATGATTTTAAATGATTCTTAGTAAATAATTTATGTTGTTTCTTAAGCTACAACCGCTCGATACAAAGCCTCTAAATTTAACCTAAGTAGACTACGGATCTAAAATTATTTATTAAGAAACTTACCAATTTAGTTGTAAATATGCAGCCGCTTGATTGCCTCATGCTATTGCACATTTTATTTTATGTTGTTTGTTTTTTATTTTAGAGTTTTAAGCACACGTTTTAGCAGTTTTTAGCATTTAACGTTTCTCCTTTCGTGTTGGGAGACCCCTTAGTTGCAGTAGGAGAATGAAGGAGAGTTGACATAGAGTGCCCAAAAGTCTCATGGAAACTCTGGAAACATTTCTGGTATCAGAGAAGATTCTGGTATCTGGGGCATTTCCTAGGGGTTTGGAGATGCTTCCCTAGTAACCCTGATTTATTTCTTGTTTTATATGTTTTATGTACTATATTATTTAAAATAATAAATTTGACTATTATACCTACATAAAGCTCAGTGCCGAACATGGTGTAATGCACAACAATATTATTGTTATGAACAATGACATACATATATTGGGCTGGATGTTGTAGCATAGATCTACAGCCTAATATTAAAAAACAAGCCACCAAAGTATTCACGAGTAATAAATAGGCCCATATTACTATTGAATTGTTAAAAAACAATCTCTTTTGGCCTCTCTAATATTTACAGGAAAATAATAATAAAAAGTTTATATTATTAAAAGACCCAATACATAAACAATAACCTCTGCGCCAAATTTTGGAGGATATATGAGCCATATCTTCCATTGACAACTTTGCGTCATGGATAAGATCTCAAGCAGCTTTTCATCGAGAGATGCTTCTCATACCTCTAGCATACCAAGATAAAACTATCATTTGAAATAGTTAGGGAAATGAGTGTCAAGCGTTTTAACGACACCCGATTCCACCTTTCACTCACCAATCAGCTTAACCTTGTCTTGATCCTTCTTCCTTCCCATTTTTGAACCCTTGTCGGAATTTCCTTTCATAATAGTTTTTTGTTGAAGCCCTAATAAGAGGGGTAGTTTACTTTCATCACATCTTTATTCTCTAGATCAAGAATAGTCTTTGAAGTTTCATTAGCCTCCTTTGAAGCACTTTGAACCAAATCTAAAGGGATAGGAACCTCCCCATTTGCTTGTGTGTACAAAGCTTCTTGGAGCCTTGTATCCTTCTTGATGTGCTCAAGATTAACATTCTTACAAACCAAAGAATTATCTTGCAACATAGGAGGAGGAATTGAGTGAAAAGACATTACAATGTTACTTGAAACCAACTCATGCAACTCCTAATTATTCTTGATGCTATTTTGATCTCAGTGCATTATGCAAATGTAGTCATTGTTGGTATGCTGAAATTTTGCATGTTACAACAAACTTCCTGACATTACTCCCTTGACCAGGTGAGAAAAGTTATTTGAAATTGAAGATTCACCTTTGAGCTTCAACAACTTTCCATCCTCATATCTTTGAAAGGCGATTGTATGATCATATTTTCTTTTGATTATGACCTCTCCATCGTCCAATAAAATTGAGTGTCCTTTTCAAAAAAGCACCAAGGCTTTGTGGAGAATGAAATTGTTGGTATGCTGAAATTTTGCATGTTACAACAAACTTGCTGACATTGCTCCCTTGAACATGTGAGAAGAGTTCTTTGAAATTGAAGACTCACCTTTGAGCTTCAACAACTTTCCTTCCTCATATCTTTGAAAGGCGATTGTATGATCATATCTTCTTTTGATTATGACCTCTCCATTGTCCAATAAAATTGAGTGGCCTTGTTGTCAAAAAAGCACCAAGGCTTTGTGGAGAATGAAATTCGGATGTCTTGGTGCCTTGAGTCGAATTGTCCTTTTCCCTTGAGGTCGCAAACTTCTTTTGTCAACTAGCTATACAAGTTCTGTGAAGAACCTGACTGGCTCTTCCTGAATTTATTTTCCTTAATTTGAAATAGATGCAATCTCTTTTATAATAACCACGTTAAATAAACAATTATAATGAATTTTCACCAGTTCCAAAAAGTAAGCCAGAACAAATGGAATTTTCGGTAATAACATTTATTAATTTATTTCATCTCAACAAACATATAAGCAATTAATTGATATAAGTTGGCACCTGGTAATTCCGCCACCTTGTAAACAGAATACTCCAATTAAATGCTGCGTCACAGCTTAGTATGTATTGACGTCTCCCTGGTAACAGTCACGTGACAATTGCAAAAATGCGTGACTGTCCTGTGCTCATTCGCAGGCCTTTGCAGCCTCAAGACACCTTCCCAAGTGCAGGCCGTGAGCTATAAGAAAGAATGCCGCAGCCTGTCACCTCTAATCGCACCCTGCTGAGGCATTCAAACTGCTAGCGCGTGTGGAAAGAAGGCTCAGGAAACACACGCAGGGTCTGGATGTATTCAAATGGCTCCAAGTAAAAAACCGTGTCAGCTGGGAAGGAAGTGGTGTGGCTTTTCACACCTCACGCAAGCTATCAAAATTCTCACACAGCACTTGCGTGTTTAAAACCAGGTCTCATGCATTAAATTCGAATCACTCCCATATTCATAGCTTGGAAATAATTCGCACTCCCTTGACAGATTGGAAAACCTTTCACAATTTTGTAACCAATTACCCAATGACAGATCACAGCAAATTCCCACTAGCTTTCAGAACCTCAGCATGAAGACTTTCGAAATCTTTGAGAACAAATCATTTGCCTGTAGAATAAACTTCATACAAATCCAGTATACCTCAGCATTGGACTATGGTCTCAGAAACCGAATTAAATGCGTACAGATCAGCAGCTGCGAAATTCACCATTAATTTGTAATGGCTCAAATCACGAGAAGAGGAATCAGTCCTCGAAACCCTAGCCAGGTTTGTCCTTTCTCACAAGCTTCAATAAAAAATGATTTCAATAATGGATGAGTAAAGTGCTTTTTCGAGTAGAATATATAGGCTTTTTGGAAAAATCACTTTACTTTTATTTTTTCACTTAATTGGCTTTTTAATAGAACCCCACTTTATAACATAAAGTTATAAAGTCATAAGTTATTAAATTAAATTAAAATAACAACATTTAAAATATAAAGCCATTGAACTGTCTGACCGAGATCAACGAACTTCTGACAAAGCCCAGGTCCAACTGCCCAACCAGGAATAGGCATTGCCCTGCCAGAAATAGCCACTTCTATAAATAGACTTACCAAAAATAGTAAATCCGTTCCAAAGACCCTCAAAACCTACTGTCAGCTCATGAGGGTCGCATTGATGAACTGACTATGCTCAGCTGCAGAGACCTGCTATTTGGGGACATTACAAGTTCACATCTTTCTTGATGAAACTCTTCAAAGAAGTATCTTCAGAAAGTGATGTATTGCATGGCACCAGTATCTAGGACCCAAGCATCATAATAGGTTGAATTTTTTGAGATGTTGATATTCTGCATGGAAAGAACACATTCAATTTTTGTTGTACTTTTAACATCAGCAGCTTCAACATCATGGTTGATTACTTGGACTTTTGAAGTGAGACTCGTTAGATCACCATTCTTCAACTCAAGTTTGATTAACTTTACCTACAATTGTATGTGCTGCACTTTTGAATGGGAACCATACAAACCCTCCAACTATGGTGTGCGGCATCCTTGAATATGGCAGAAAATTACCGCATCAACTTGAGGCCCTTATCAAGACCATGTCTTTGAATGTTTATGTTTCCAGATTTATATTACTGCAGCTTCTGTTGGTTCATTTTTTCACGAGTCCATCACAACTGTTGAACTGCAAATCGTTTCAGATGAGAATATTCTCATCTTGCCTTGGCCATTCTAACCAGTTATCTTTTTTGGTTAATGTTGTAGCGGCAATTAATGTGATAGAATGCATTTTGCTATCAATGGGAGATGGATTGATTCCTTATCACTCCAAGAGCTCTCCTTTTTTATATACTGCCAGACCTCTTGGTATGTGGAAGAAGCCCATCCTTTTCATATATCTGTCAGTATGTAAAAGAGATTGTAAAGCACATGAAAGCAAGTAGGTACGTGACACATAGGAAGCACGGAAAATGATTAGAAAGAAATCAGAATATCTTCTTCCTCGGACACTTCTTAATCCAAGACATGTCTCTTCTTTTCTAGTGAGATGCGAGTTGATCCAGCTTTCATTCTAGGTGGTTGATATATATATTTCTGTCTTATTCTAGACTATATATTTCTGTCTTATTCTTGATTTGTCTTTCTTTTCTATTTGTTGAGAATAAATAGCGTCGATCAGATAAAATATCAATATAATAGATAAACTGAGATATATATGTATATATCAATCAAAGATCCAAGAATCGGAATCGGATCGGAATTGGCAAGGCCGAATTGAATCATGAATCGGCCATGAATCGGAATCAAATCGGCCACGAATCGGCAAATATAAAAAACCCTTGAAATTTAGAGATTTTAACAATTTAAAACTTATTTCATGCACCCTTTATTGAATATAACTTAAACACACTATAACATCATCAAATAGAAGCTAATATACATAAACAAGGAACATAAATGATAAATCCATCACATACATTACACGTAAAATGTAAATTGTAGCTAAAGTAAATAGAAATCATAGGATCGTAATGAGTCAAATCATAGAATGTACGTAAGATGAAGATCCATGAAACATATGTCTATCAGTATCTGTAAGATCTATAAAACTAAATCGTTTCATAGTATGAATCTATGATGCTTGATCATTGATCAATGCCAAATGTCAAAGTCTTCATAACTAGATCTTAGGTAGTCTTTGTTGGTGGCTGTTTTCAAGTCCCTAGGTCCGGCAAATGAGGTTTGAATGATTTTGGCTTGTTGGGAAGTCATGTCTATCTGGGATTTGGGCGAGAGCTAAGCTAAGTTTGTCATAGAGATGGGGTCGAAACCAAGTGATTTGTGATAAAACGAGTTAAAACCCTTTGAGAATCCTTTTGCCAGCTTCAGTTTGACCTTGAAAGCCATGATGGATTTTGGGAGGTAGCCCTGCTAAAGGCTTGTTGAATCCTGAAATTTGGTTAAGTCTGGAATTTTCAAAATCTAGAATCTGCATCTTAACTCCTATGAAGTTGGAACCTATCTCAAACATCCTGAAGTATATATATTTTATAATTTATACAAATGTAACTTCAAGTATAAGAAATTAAATAAATCAAACTTGTACTTAAATGTTATATTTGTATAAACTTACAACAAATAGGAAAGGCAAAAAAAAACATTGAAAATATTTGTGTTTTTTTTAAAATTTGACTTGACTTTTTAGCTATCCGCCGATTCACGCCGATTTCCCAAGCCGATTCAGGCGATTTTTTCACATGAATCGCCGATTCGGCGATTCATGTGAAAAAATTGGCTGAAAGGATTTCCGGCTCCAAAAAAATCGTTTCCAGTGAACCGGATCGCGATTCATTGGCGATTCTCGGATCTTTGATATCAATATATATAATAATAATAATAATGATATTATTATTATTATATATATTAATATTTACTTATATTATTATTATCTATTATTATTATTATTATTATAAATATATTGATATTTATTATTATTATAAATGTTCATTATTATTATGAGATATATAATAATAATTATTAATAATAATAAACTAATGTAATAAACTAAATTACATTGATCACGTTAATAATAGTTATCGGGCTATATAAACTCCCGAGTATTTGCATATATGTTTAACACCCGATAATTATCGGGCCTGCGCATATTAAGGACTCACAAAAAGTCACGCCTATCATAGACGTGGCTTCTCTCCTATTTGCTAGGATATATAAACACCATGTGCAAGGATATACTCAGCATTCAACACATAAATTTATCAGTAAGGAAGTTGAGATAATATCCAGCACAGTATAAAAACAAAGGTCTAAATTTCAGTATTATTAAATATGAAATTATTATATTATATATATATGATCTAATTTAATCCTTGATAATATCAGAGTTACTGATCAAATTAAATTTGAAATAAGATTAGTTTGCATTTACATGGTATCAGAGCCAAGTTAGGAAGCATCCTAGAAGCAACTAAACTTGAGAAATTCAGATTTAATATAAAGAACATTACATTCTTCCATGGCAGCCGTAATTCGATTTGAAGACAGGCTAGGAGGAAATAATTTTTCATCATGGAAATTCAGAATTATGATGATATTAAAAGAAAATAAAGTTGAGTCATTTGTGAAAGAAAATAAACCAGAACCAGAAAATGATCCTGAGAAAACAGCATGGACTGAAGGAAATGAAAAAGCCATGAAAATCATAGTTGATGGAGTTAGAGATCATATTGTACAAATTTTGACGAAATATGAAACAGCATATCATATGTTCAAAGCACTTGAAAGTACATATGAAATAAATAACTCCAGCAGAACCTTGGCCCTTAAGAGAGAAATCAATCATATAAGTATGAACAAAGGAGAATCTATCAATGCATACTTTATGAGGATATCGACTCTAAGGGATCAATTATCAACTCTTGGATACCAAATTGAAAGTAAGGAACTAACACTTATAGCCCTAGATGGTCTACCAAATTCTTGGAAAACATTTGTTCAAGGCATTAGTGCAAGATCAAAATTTCCAAAATTTGGCCGATTAAGATTAGATTGTCTTCAAGAGGAATCAAGACAAACAAAGAAAGGATTCAATCAGAAGAACATAGACGAAGATCTTCATGTCTTGAATGTAAATTCCCACAAGAAAGGAAAGAAAAGGTTCAGTAAGAAGAGGAAAAGTCATCATGAGAAAAGCTCTTCCAAGAAAGATTGTTCTTACATCCAATGTTTTACATGCGACCAGTATGGGCACTATGCAGTCAGTTGTCCTGATAGAACCAAGCAACAAGCATCTTATGCCAAAGTAAGAAAGACCAAAGGAAAGCATGAACCTGAGAAATATGTGTTCTACTCTGCACTTTTGAATCAAGTATCAACTAAATCCAACTCCTGGGTCATAGATGGTGGTTCATCAAGGCACATCACAGGATTCAAAGAACTCCTAGACTCCATGATAGAAGAAACTGATGAAGAAGTAGCAATTGGAGATGATTTTGCACATCCTATCAAAGGTGTTGGGACTTGCACTATCAAATTAAAATTTGGCATCTCAATTCAACTCATCGGAGTACTATTTGACCCTGGCATAAAAAGAAACTTGGTCTCCATATCCGCACTTGAAGATAATGGATATAGAGTAACCTTCATGGATAGCAAAGTGTTGGCATGGCCAAAGAATTCTACCATCAAGAAAGCTAAAACTATAGGACATAGGCAAGGTTATATGTACGAGTTATGTACTGAACCTAATCTAGCCCTTATCCATGAAGTTGCAGACTCTAATGAAATATGGCATAGAAGACTAGGACATCTCAATTTCCGTGCCCTATCTTCTATGGAAAGGTTAGTCACAGGTGTACCTAAACTCGAACTTTACAATTCAGGGGTATGCAAGGGGTGTGCCTTAGGTAAAAATACAAAGGGTTCTTTTCAAAATAGTACTAGCAAAACAAACAATGTCTTAGAGTTAGTCCACTCAGACTTGTGTGGACCCATGTCTGTACCTTCATTAGGAGGGTTTCTATACTACATAATCTTTATTGATGACTTCTCTAGGAAAATATGGATCTACTTTCTTAAATGTAAAGAATCACAGGAGATTCTTAAAAGATTCAAAGAATTCAAATCCCTTACGGAAAATTCTTCTGGGAGAAAAATAAAAACCCTAAGGACAGATAATGGAAAAGAATACACATCAGACCTTTTTAAAGAATTTTGTATAAGTGCTGGGATCAAGAGGGAGTTCACTGTTCCTTACAACCGTCAACAAAACGGCGTTGCTGAAAGGAAAAACAGAACAATTGTAAAAGTTGCCAAGGCCATGATACTTGATCAAAATATAGAAACTTTACTTTGGGTTGAAGCCTCTAGTACTATAGTCTACATTTAGAACAGATGGCCTCACTCCCAGATTGATGACAAAACTCCCGAAGAAGCCTTCACAGGTACAAAACCCGACATTAGTCACTTAAGAATATTTGGGTGTCCTATCTACATTCATGTACCCAAAGAGAAAAGGACTAAATTAGAACCTTCAGGGAGAAAAGGTATTTTCGTAGGCTACAGTGAAACTTCAAAAGCCTATAGAATATACGTGCCTGGTCAGAGACAGATTGAACTAAGCAGATATGTGATTTTTGAGGAAGATATAGCTTTTAAAAGGGCTAGAAAGTCCATTGAGTCTGAAATTCAAACTTCCCACATGGATCTAGAAGAGGATCCCACCCCTGAGATTCAGAGGGAGTGCCATGAGGAAGATAGAAATGAAGAACAAATCACGTCTTTGGAGAATCCTAAAAGAATACCACTTTGGGCTACCAAAACAATGGATGAAGCAAAGACTTATGCAGCTCCATCAGGAACTTTCAGAGAAAGTAAAAGACCTAAGAGATTCTCTAGTTATGTGGCATTAATGAGTGAACTCATAAAATCTGAACCTACCAATGTCACTCAAGCTCTTCAGCACCAAGTATGGAAGGATGCCATGACAGAGGAATAGCAATCCATTATAAAGAATGATGTATGGGAGATAGTGCCTAGACCAAAAGAGAAGTCTGTTGTTTCTTCTAAAGCAAGATTTGTGGCCAGATGTTTTTCATAGAAAGAAGGAATCAACTATGAGGAAACATTTGCACCAGTTGCACGATACACCTCAGTGAGAGCAGTACTTGCCATTGCAGCAGCCAGAGGATGGAAAGTTCATCAAATGGATGTAAAAACTGCCTTCTTAAATGGAACCATTGAAGAAGAAGTCTACTTGGAACAACCTGAAGGATTTGAAATTCACAATGCAAAATCACATGTGTGTAAATTAAAGAAAGCTCTATATGGACTTAAACAGGCTCCTAGGGCCTGGTATGAAAGGATTGACAAATACCTAATGAAATTAGGTTTCTCTAAAAATAATGCAGATCCAAATCTCTACTTCAAACAAAGCAAAGGTGATATATTAATATTATATGTTGATGATCTATTGATTACAGGAGAAGATCACCTTATTGGACAATGTAAGAAAGATTTGGCCTCAAAATTTGAGATGAAAGACCTAGGTCTCCTTCACTATTTCCTTAGACTTGAAGTCTGGCAGAAATCAGATAGTATTGTTCTAAATCAAGGGAAGTACACTATTGATATATTAAAGAGATTTGGTATGATGAACTGCAGACCTATGTCAACTCCCATGGAAACAAATCTTCATAAACTAAATGAAGCAATAGCAGATTCTCAATTAGCAGATCCCTCTCTCTACAGACAGATAGTTGGATCCTTGATGTATGCGGTTAATACCAGACCTGACATCTGCTATGTTGTAAATGCCTTGAGTCAGTTTATGTGTGAGCCTAGGGAGATACATCTTGTGGCTGTGAAGCATATGTTGAGATATCTTCAAGGTACCATTAATTATGGACTAAAGTATGAGAAGGTTGACTTAGATCTTCATGGATTCACAGATTCAGATTGGGCAAGAAGTGTAATTGATCAGAAGAGCACCTCCGAATGTTGTTTCAGCTTAGGATCAGCTATGATATCATGGATTAGCAGAAAATAGTCCTTAGTAGCTTAGAGTTCCACAAAAGCTGAATATATTGCAGCATCCATGGCTGCTAGAGAAGCAGTTTGGCTCAGGAAACTACTTGTGAGATTATTCAGTAAACCTCTGAATTCAACTATCATCCACTGTGACAATCAAAGTTGTATCAAACTGTTAGTGAATCTAGTATTTCATGATAGATCTAAGCATATTGAAATTCCTTATCACTATGTAAGAGATATGGTAGAAAGGAACGCAATCCAGTTGGAGTATATCAGTACCGGAGATCAAACAACATACATCCTCACCAAACCTCTTCTCAAGGTGAAAGTTGATCACTTTAGAAAGAAGCTTGGTATGATTGAAATGTAAATTTTTGATTTGTACTAATATATATTAAAGATGTTTAATGTGTAAACTTCTTTTTTCATGTGTGACTATGACTTTATGGGCCTACCCTTCCTGTGTATGTTTCTAAAAGGTGACGAATTTTTGGATAACTAACACTTGTATTTTAAACATTGTAAGGTGACGATCTTATAATGTTCTGTAGACTGATGTCATGTGACTTGATATCAGCAGTTATGGTAGACATTATGCGACGTAATGTCAATGCACATACCATAACTAGGATATATATACAAGGAGAATGTAATGTTCTCGAGCATAGTACATCCTTAGTATCACGAGATAGGTGATACTATTTATCACGAGATATGTGATAATTCATATCACGAGGTATGTGATATGTGATACTATTTATCACGAGATATGTGATAATTCATATCACGAGGTATGTGATATGTAATACTAATCATCACGAGATATGTGAGGATTTATATCACGAGGTATGTGATATATATGCATCACGAGATATGTGATGCATATATCATGAGACATATGGACAAACATTCACAAAGACCATTGTGAAATGTTTATCTTCCCTAGCTAAGAGGGAGTGTTGAGAATAAATAGCGTCGATTAGATAAAATATCAATATAATAGATAAACTGAGATATATATGTATATATCAATATATATAATAATAATAATAATGATATTATTATTATATATACTAATATTTACTTATATTATTATTATCTATTATTATTATTATTATAAATATATTGATATTTATTAATATTATAAATGTTCATTATTATTATGAGATATATAATAATTATTATTAATAATAATAAACTTATGTAATAAACTAAATTACATTGATCACTTATTTTCTCCATGTCTTCCTGGTCTTTTGTTCGTTGGTTAGCGTGTCATCTCTCCCCCTTTCCCTTCATATTTCTCTTGGGTGAGGCCTTGTCTGCATTTTTACTATTCTTCCTGGCACTTTCTCTATCTTGATGATGGATCACAGAGTGTGATCCGAAACGTTGATGCTAAAAATACGCACACAATCGAATCCAAAAATTCATAAATGTACATTAATAATAGTTATTCGAGCTGTATAAACTCTCGACTATTTGCGTATATGTTTAACACCCGATAATTATCGGTCCTGCGCATATTAAGGACTCACAAAAAGTCACGCCTATGATAGGCGTGACTCCTTGAGGAGTCACGTCTATCATAGACGTGGCTTCTCTCCTATTTGCTAGGATATATAAACACCATGTGCATGGATATACTCAGCATTCAACACAGAAATTTATCAGTAAGGAAGTTGAGATAATATCCAGCACAGTATAAAAACAAAGGTCTAAATTTTAGTATTATTAAATACGAAATTATTATATTATATATATGATCTAATTTAATCCTTGATAATATCTAAGTTACTGATCAAATTAAATTTGAAATAAGATTAGTTTGCATTTACACTATTATTACAGGTGTGGATTTGTTCTGGACTGAATCTGTCTCATGAGCTTTACTTTTCATTTCAATCAGAGCATTGTAATCTATTGAAGATTCCCATCTGTCGAGAAAGTTTGCATCAGGTTGTGATCTTAATATGCAGTTGTTGAAGAGCATGTTTGCCTGCTAGGGTAAACTTAGTATTGCACGGACATGATATAGGAAATATAATAAACACAGAATATATCAGAGAATAATAGATGCTTTCATTAATCATTCCAACGTATGAGTACATTCACATAATGATAATCTTCATAATAATAATTCCTTCACCCGTAGGTGGTACATATTTATCTACCCGAAGGGGTATGACCAAACGTCACCACCCAACACAACTACCTTTCGGTAATAACTAATTCCCGTCCGGACAACATAACTAATACATGACATAACAAAAAGTAGTCTTTCCGGCTAACATCATCCCCCCAAAAAAGAAAGTCGTCTCCGATGACTCACAACAAAAGGGAGATGAAATACACCACATAGAATAAGAAAATCACTGAGAAGGGGTGGAGGGGTGTCCCTGAAAAAGCTGGAGTGCTGCCCTCCCCATCAATGTTGCTTCGAGTAGTTCTTATTCCGTCACATCACATTCCTCCTGTGCCTGCACCAACCTTGTCTCCAAAGCACGCTTTTCAGCTGTAGCCTCCACAACGTCCACTAACTATTGTGCAAACGATACTGTCTCTCCTGCCAATCAAACCTCAATAACCACCTGTGCCGCCTTCTCCGTTGCCAACTCTTGGGTACGCTGAGCCAAGTGTTGCTCTACTACCTCCAACCGGGTGGTCAGCTCCTCCCGAGCTCTCTATGCATCCACCAAGATAGCCTCACGTCCAGCCAACACTTACTTTGAGTGCCTCAAAGCGTAGTACCCCTCTCGAAAGGCTTGCTCCAGTGCTCTCTCCACCTCTGGCATGTAGACACTCCATGCCTGCAGCAGCTCTGGGTCTCATCAACTGGTCACACTTCCCAAAGGCTGATAATTGAATAATTTCCTTGTGCCGTTCCGATGCCCCAAATCACGATTGTAGTGCACCTCAAAAATAAAATGGGGGTCTAAGGGGCAGCGCCCCCGCGGGGTTTTGGGGTACACCATTTTTGTTATTTTCTTCCGATCCCATACTCTTTCTGCCAACCGCTTATGTTTTCTTCACTACCTGCTTATGTCCTTACCTTCGGTACCATACGTTATTCACTGTGAACTGTTTTTATTTGTCGTCATTTTTTTTTAAGAACCTGCGTCATCTACCGGACCATGCGATTGAGAATCACCCTCCTGCTGCCACTCCTTGTCGTTCGTATGGTGAATTGTCACCGGTGACAGCCATCCTTTGGTGACTTCACCATTCGGTGGCTTCACCGTTTGGTGACTTCCGACTTTCTTCTCTCTGTTCTTTTTTTTCCACTGTATGGTTGTTTGGACCTTAGCCGTACGATGTTTTTTTTTTGTTCTTTTTTTTTCTAATAAATTCTTAGTCTAGTTCCCTTTCCGATGCTTCTCCGGTCGCCAATCTTGACGGCTCTCGAGTCGCCCACCTGACCTCTCGAGTCCCTTTTCATTGTACTTCAGCACTAGCAGGCCAGGGGAGGAACACATGTTTCGTGGGTTCTTATCGTGCCAACATTTTCTCAGTTGTTGTGCAACCTTCGTTGCCCATTGTGCTATCAATTTTCTTTCATCTAATTTATTGAGAGTGTGCAACCGCTCCTTCAAGCTTTCCCTGTAGCCGAGTCTGTTTTCAATGGCCAGCCAAAGGCTTGGAACCATAAATTCTACAAGGACCACAACCTCTTGCCTGTACATAAGAGGAAGGAGAATAAGGATTTTGAAGGCTGTAGTCATCCACCCAAGATTCCAATTGTCACAGACATGAATGATCTTAGGTTCCTCTTCCTTGTATTCACCGTACTCGGGAGGAAATGTTTCCGGCTCTTCCTCAATACTTAGTATATTGCATGCTGGTCGGAAGAGTTCGTAAACCTCTATTTGCCAGTGGAAGAGATTGTTCAGTGAATCTGCATCATCCTCTGAGTATTCCCCCAATCTTAGCACACCTTCACTATTCGGTTCCATTCCGTCCCTTCCTTCATCCCTTCGATCGTTTTCTTCTTCGGAGTTAGATTCTGAGTCTGAAGAAGAGGCTATCTCTTCACTCACCATCTAGGTGTGAAGGTTGATGGTGAACTTCCTCCCACCCATTCTCCATCGAGAGGGTGTTTTTCTTCCAATTGTGGTTTACCTTAACTGTGAGCAGCCACTGTCGACCCAGAATGGCATCATAACCCTTCTTTTTCAAAGGTATCACCACAAAGTCTAGTACAAATGGTTGCGAGCCAATGGTGATCTGTTGTGCCATCAACGTTCCGAGGGGTTTGATACCCTGCTGATCGACACCCAATAAGTTGAAGGTTGGGGGCCACAAGGTTGGCTTGCCCAATTTCTTCCATGTCTCCCTTGGAAGGACATTCACTCCTGACCCTCCGTGTACTATAGTGTCTGTTAGGATGGAGCCAAGGATGCCCATCTCGACGACTGCCGGGTACCTTCCGCTGTTTACAACAAGTATCATCAGGTCAGTTGCAAACCCTTCGGGGATGTCCGTACGTGTTGTATTTGGCTGCGTGGCCAAGTTCCCTAACAGTGTCGTTCCCAAGTGAGGCATGGTGTGAAGGAGGTCCTGGAGTTTCACCGGTACCTCTAATTGTAACATTTGTCTTAGAATGTTTTGTTCTGCATCCCTTCGGCCAGAGGTGGTGGCCATCTCCCATGTTTCTTTTTGTGCTTTCATCCTCTTCTCTATTTCTTCCTTACCCTCTTGTGTCCCTTGTTTTGCTTGTGATTGTGTGATGGCTAGTACCCCCTCGTCACTTCTCGTTCCCTCGATGTTGAGCAAGTTGACCCCGGATTTTGGGCAGTTGGCATCCTTGTGGTTGCCAGGACCACACCGGCGGCATAGCTTCTGCGGGGTGTTGCCCTTGTTGCAGTCCCTTGCAAAGTGGCCCCATTGATTGCAAGCTCGACACTAAATCATCGGCCGACCCTTGGAGTCGTATTGTATTTGACTCCTTGTGTTGGCGTTGTTATTTCCACTTCCGCCACCACGTCGGTTGCCTCCATACTCGTTTGAGGATGTGTTATTGTTAGTCTCTGCCCCTGATGTAGATGGTTGCTCTTGGGTAAATAGCACTTGTTGATTCCTCACCTTCATGTTGTATGGGCATTCCTTGGTGGAATGGCCCATGATCTGGCAAATGTCACAAAATGCCATTTTGGGACATGACCCCTTTGTATGGCCGCTCACCTTGCAGTCCGTACACCATATGTCAACTTCCCCCTTGCTGGTACCCCCTTTCATTATCTTAAACTCCATCATTCTCTCCATGTCCTTTTGGAGTGCCATGACTTTTTTCTTCGACTCGCCATCACTGCCACTATCATCGTCCGAAGTGTCATATTTGTCGGAAGAGGACTTGCTTCTTTTCTTCTTGGAGGTCTTCTGTTCGCTCTCCAAGTCCATCGCCCGGTTATAGGCATCTACCTATGAGGTGGGGGGCACTACCTTCATTTTCCTCCGTAGGTTAGATTTTAGGCCCTCCACGAACCATCTTTTCTTCAGGCCATCTGATGGCTGGCTATCCATTTTTTCGACTAACTCCTTTAGTCGGCGACTGTAAGCCCGCATAGTCTCTTTTTTCCCTTGCTTGGTTCCATATATTTCAGAGACGATTTCATTATCGTCTCGCAAGATCCTAAACTCCTTTTCGAATGCCTTCTTCAATAAGTCCTAGGTGGTCACTTTGCTTTTGTCTAAGTCAGAGTACCAATCGATTGCTACCCCTCGGAGGGTTGCCAGAAACTGTTTCATCCATTCTGCCTGGTCAACGACTCCATTCGCGAACCAAATTGTCTCACATGTGCGGCAATGCCGAACAGGGTCTTCTTTTCCATCGCCATGGAACTTGGGTAACTTCTCCGTGTTAGCCGCCATATTCACCCTCAGGGGTGGGACGGTGGTATGTACCACCTGTTGTGTTGCCGGTTGGGTCGCCGGAAGTATTTGTTGTGCTGGTTGTACGATAGGTTTGGATGGTCTTGCCGGCGTTGGTACCCCGGAAATGTTTGGTACTGTACCACTTGATGTCCTCAAACTACTGGAACCGTCCAAGCTTGGTGGGCTACTGTGATCTCCGTGCCCCTCTGTCACTTCAATACTCTCGGTGGCAGCGGTATCTTGAGCCTCCCTCCGTGCGGCTTCCTCGTCTTCCTTCCTTCAAGCTTCTCTTGCTTCCGTTTGTGGGGTTAAGGTTAAGGGCCCGAACAAGCTCCTTGTTTCCTCCAGGCGGTCGTCGTCACTTCTTCCGGCTTCCCGGTTAGATTCTTCCAGACGCACGCCTTCACTTACTCCCTTCGGTAGTCCTTCGGTGCGTCTTCTGAATCTCTCCCTTCGCTCGGTTTTCTGTTGTGCGAGTACGACAATTCTAGCGGCTTGTTCTTCTTCAAGTTCCTTCTTTAAATTTCTATTTTTATTCAATTGATTAGGCATAAATTCTATTGAATCATCAATTGTTAGAGCATGCTCTTTTTCAAAAACTTCTGTGATTCCATCCTCATTCGTCCTCACATTGATATTCTCCTCCAATGGTATTCCCATCCGTCCACTCATTCTGTCACTTGCCAGATTCGCTTGGCAACGGCGCCAGATGTTTGCCCGCTAGGGTAAACTTAGTATTGCACAGACATAATACAAGAAATATAATAAACACAGAATATATTAGAGAATAATAGATGCTTTCATTAATCATTCCAACATATGAGTACATTCACATAATGATTATCTTCATAATAATAATTCCTTCACCCGTAGGTGGTACATATTTATCTACCCGAAGGGGTATGACCAAACGTCACCACCCAACACAACTACCCTTCGGTAATAATTAATTCCCGTCTGGACAACATAACTAATACATGACATAACATAAAGTAGTCTTTCCGGCTAACAGAGCACGATTTGAATTTATTGTCCTCATTGTCCTACACACAATGTTTCTGAATATGACTGATTCTCACAATCAATTTTTAATCATAAAGGGATTTGTGAATATTACTGCCCTAGCTTGATAATGTTTCAATTTGGGTTTGACCATCATTGCTCTATGCCTTAACCAACTATGATAACTAATGTTTTTTCTTCTGTAGGAAATATGTCTGAGGTATCTACAAAGATACTTGACCATATAATTGATCAAATCTTAAGTGATGTCCAGGTTTGTTCGTGGTCCAGGTCTGTGTTCTGGTTCACTACGGGTGTGGACAGGGCATGACTGTTGAACCCTGGGTTCTCCATGTATGGCTTGTGCTAACACCCAGGGAACCACTGTGATTTCTAATATATCCACTGCAGATGTTGTCATCTGGAGCAGGAATTGGTTCTCGAGTTGATTAAAAATCTTTTTGTGACACGAGTGTAAGAGATTTCTGTTCCTGGCAATGGATTTCTTGTCTAAATGGGCTTGGGGCTGCAAGGGTGAAGGTTTGATGTTGCACTTATGTATGAGAAGTAATTGTTACTAGCTTCACATTGCTCCTGTGATAATTGTTTGGGAGATGGAGGAGAGTGCAGCATATGACCATCACAGATGCTGTAATTAGCTGTAAATAGCAATTGTTAGTGGCTTAACATTCTTAAAATGACTTTCACTAAAGGAGCACAAATAACAAAACAATATAAGGTGTAGCTTTATTTCCAAGAAATTGGAGTGCATGTACATTGTCTCATACAAGAGTTATTTGAGCCACGTAAAGCGAATTCTTTAAAAACTATACATGCTTTACTTTTTTGCACCTTTTAAATGCCCATTCAAATGGGGTTGCAGTTCTCAATATTGAAGGCGATATGATGTTATAAAACTTTTGTGGCTATTTTGTTTATTTTATGCATGCAATGCGATTTTGAACTTGATTCCTGTTTTTAGGCTGCAAATATGTATATATTTTTAATTTTTTGTGTTCTTTGTATGTAGTATGTACAAACCCAAAATGAACCCGATTCCCTCCTTTATTTTAAAAAAAATTATTTATACTGGCATACCTGAATATCAACCTGAATCTGAATCAATAACTTAGTTTTAAGGTTAACCTAATCTAATAGATCCATGCTATTGGATTTTGTCAAAAATTTACTATTGACATACTCTAGTTGAGCCTTGGGACAAGAGTACATACAGCATCGACCTATTGTTATTTCATCTCATATTCTTTGTTGCCTCACGATGACTCTGATGTAATTTTCTTTGTGTGGTGATATCATAGTTTGCTTTGATCTTCCATATTCCATGAGTTATCATTCCTTATATGAAGTGTTTTTTCTTATTGCTTGCAATTTGCAGGTACTACTCACCATATCCTGAAGAATACACTAATATAGACAAGCTTTATATATGTGAGTTCTGCTTGAAATATATGAAGAAGAGAATGACATATATGCGACACATGGTAAGTAGGTTCCTATTGACTGTTTTCACTCAGGTTATTGAAGATAACCTTCCATTGTCTTTCTTCCTAAACATTGTATTAAGCACATTGAATAACATATGCATATGTTGATTTTAGAGAAAATGTGCCTACAGACACCCACCCGGGGATGAGATTTACAGGACTCTTGTTGCAGAGCAATCTGTACCACAGTCAGAGTGTAAACAAGTTGATGAGTCTACAAGTCAGCAAATTAAAGTGTCTGAAAAGGGGGGGATGCACCAGATTCTTTCCGTATTTGAAGTAGATGGTGAAAAGAACAAATTATACTGTCAAGTATGGTCACCTTTTATTTTTATTTGCAAATTCTGCTTCTGCTGATGCTGTCATGCATTCTGAAGCTTAGAAACTTTCATTCACACAGCTGCTTTTATTTATTTGAAATTTATAGTCCTTCTTTCTTAAAGTTATAAAATTTCAGATTAAATATTATTGTAGCATTCTATTGTGGCATTGAGTTTCATTGTTATATCTATGTATGATGTTTCATGTTGATTTTCCAGATCAATGGGAAACTGATGTCCAATTATATTACATATCCAACTAGTTAGGAATACTTTTATATGGTTTCTTTTGTGCTTATTAAATTTTAAAATTTCTGCAGTTTTCCAACACTTGCCAGAGGTTTTGCAAATGGGGTAGCAAGCTAAGTGGGTTTGATCTTAGGAGAGACTCTGTGGTTAAGGGTGCTTGCTTGGAGATGTATTTGTTGAATATTTTGTCATTGATGTCCAAGGTTGATGATCAAGGTCATATAAATTTTGGAGATTACTCAAAGTAATAGAGAATTGGAATGAAATTCTTATCAAGCAGCTGATTTTTCATCAGATATTCATCAGCTTCTTTGTTGTCTGTTTGAACTACTTGGTTGTCTAACCGAGCTACTTGGCTACATGCTTGAGCTGGTGCCCACTTGGTTGAGCTACTTGACTACATGCTTGCTGCTTGGTTGTCTTCTTGAGCTACTTGGTTACGTGGTTGAGCTGCCTGGTTGTGTGGTTGAGCTACTTGGTTGTGTGCTTGAGCTGCCTGGTCGTTTGCTTGTGCTGGTTTATTGTCTACTTCAGCGACAAACTTAATATTACAAGTTGGGAGCTTTTATTTAACTATGGCATTGGGCAATGGATAGACGATCGATACAAATGTTTTTATTTTGATATTGCTCTTCTATTAAAATCGTTGCTTGGAGATGACTGGACAATCATATTTGGCACATGATTCTTCCTTGCTGGATAATCTGACAACTGGAGGTTTGTCAGGACATTAAAGAAAAGGTTCATTGCTCATATATTCAAGTTAGGGGTTTTATTTGAAATTGATTCCTCCTAATTGTGGTAAGAAGACTAAAGTTTGTCAAATGGCGGCTTAAATTTGATGTAACCGTTTTCTCAATAAGGCGGCTTTAGATATTTTGTAATGTCCCCATTTTCATAAGCATTGGAGTTTGACGGATTAGCCTATTATTGTGTCCCTCGTAGGCTAATAATTTTAGATAGAGAGTCTTCTAAAGCAGAGGCTTGGTTAATGGAGGTTCTTCTCTTCTCAAGAATTCAATATGTTACAGTTTGGTCTTCGTTTGACTCAGATTGGACTTCGTTTGGGCTTAGTTTCATATACTTACTATTTATAGTAAGTCTGAGGTTGATAGAGATGGACCCTTACTATTTTTAGTAAGGCAATTGGATGCACAGTGGAAACATTGGTTGACCTCCAGGTTCAAGTAGAGAGATAATGAGTATTTGATGAGATATTAAAATTATAAAGGCATTAATTATTATTTATTTATGGTTATATTATAAAGTTATGTTATTAACAAACTTTATAAAGTTTAAAGGGGTCAAGTAAATTATTAATGTGCATTAAATATATCATTAAACCAAAGAGGATATAATTTAATATTATAAAATCATTTGTGTATCAAAAGGCAAATATATATAAGTCATTAATGTGACTTGTTGGAGAAGCCCTAAGAAATCGAACCTCATGAAAGAATTATAAAAAGGCCAAAGTGAAAATGGATTGATTATGCTGTTGAAAATTGCATTTGATAATTTGTGAAGAGAAGATTGGAGACAAGGGTTTCAGATTTCAAGCTTGAAGAATAGTGAATTCTTTTAAGTTATTAAGCACAGTGAATTGGTGAAACACCCAACGAATGATGCCAGGCGTTGGCTTCATCCAGATGCCGAGAATGGATTTATTGTTGCAGAATTAAGGGTTTGAATGCTTTGTTATTTTCCCTAGTAGTTTGCAAAGGTTGAAGAATTTCTTAATTGCAGATCGCAGCCATTGTATGGACTGTGTTTGGTATTTTCAAATAGCTGCAGGCCATTGAAAGGGCAGCGTTAGGGAGCAAAGACCCCTGTTTTGACTTGAAAGTGTCTCCATTCCATGATTACTTGCATTGGCAGCAGGATATATTCAATTTCTGAGAGCTTCTATCCATTTTTGGGCTCCATTATACCCACGTTATCGTTCCAGGTATTGTTGTAGGTGATCATCTATATTAGATTGTGGCATTGTTTGGAAATTTATTGAAAGCTAAGAGTCTAGGCTAAATTCATATTGGATTGTCTTTAAGTTTGCAAGCAATAAGGAGTATTTAATTGCATTACCGGTAAGGATGCAACCGGTAAAGAGACCACCGGTAATAATCAGTGGTGTTGTCATTGATGTCCAAATGCTAGGGAACCAGTGACATAGGGAATTGGTGACATAGTGATGAACAAAGTAAAGTCCAACAATGTACTTTAATAGAGTTCTGGGCGTAGTTGGTCAGAGTTGGTGACCGGTGAAGACAATGATCGGAGCAGTTACCGGTGTAGACAGAGAACAAAAAAGTGATTGGTGAAGCTATCTTTGAGACCGATGTATTTCTATTATCTATTGAGACCGGTGAAAGGCACAATTGACCAAAGAAGACGGTCTTAGTTGATAGATATTGCAAAGATTCTTTTCGTGTTTTGTTGCACAACTCACGGAGGGTCTTCGATTAAGGGAAAGTCTATGACACGCATTTGATGTTTCCTTTAAAGACTGAAACACGATTGGATGATGGATCTGTGACACGCATCTAATGTTTCCTTTAAAGACAAAAACATGACTGGATGGTGGAGTCACAAGAGATCTTCATGGGGATCGCAACGACAAAGAGTGGGAAGATCTTTTGAAATTGAATATGAACGGTCCGCGCTTCTTTCTCCAACTATGCATCTGTCCTATGCTCTGTAGGAAGTTTATATATTCTTCAATTAGCGCAGAGGATCATTTGCCATCATTCTGCCAAGAAGAAAGAGTGAAACGGTTCGCTGATCAAAGCTACTATAAAAAGAAAGGGGAAAGAAGAAGAGAAGAAGAAAAGGAAGAGAGTGTGCTAGGAAGCACAATAACTTAAGGACAGCATACCGGTGGTGACTCTCAGTGAGTAAAACAATGATCTTATTAGGCTCTGCATAGCCATTTCACAAGATCAACCTTTCTATTGCTCTCTAACAATTGCAATAGTCAAATCCCAATATCTGGGTGGACATTAACAGGTTCCTTGTACTAAATCCTTTAATCGGGTGACATCTATTTGATGTTTTAAAGTCCTCTAACGAGGCGCGCTTTAACAGGCCTTACTCAAAACCCTTAATCGGGTCACACCGAATAGTGTGTTTGTAATCTTTTAATAGGGAAGGCTCCTCACAAGCGCACTTCAAAAGAGTGCAAAATTTGCGAGTTCCAACTCACACCATGGTTTTCTCCCAACTTGGGTTTCCACGTGATAGATTTGATGTTCTATGCTGCTGAGATTTTGTGTTGTTTACTTCCTTTATAGGATATGTTTTGCATGCAGTAATAGTTATTTGATCTAAGAGTAGCTTAGAGTTTTATTGGGTGCTGATTCACCCCTCTCCTCTCATCACTAGTTGGGACTATCAATTCGTATCAGAGTCATGTTCCATTTTTAGAGATCATAATGATGAGGAAGGAAGATCCCAAGTTCTATAAGGAAAACTTCAGTCTGTGGTGCAGCAGAATGAAGCTGTACATGAAGACCACGAGAGATCAATTTTGGAACCATGTGATCACAAAGTATAACAAACCTACACGTACTTTGACGATAGATCAACTGAAGGTCAAAGGTGAACACACAACTGCTATGGACATGATCGCCAGTACACTGCTTGATAACGTGTATGTAGAGATTGAAAACCTAACTACAACCTTCTAAATGTGTGCAAAACTACAAACTGTGTATGGAGGCAACCCACATGTTCAAAGAGCAAAAGTAGAAAGCCTGAAAGGCAAATATGATGACATGAAAATAAAAGAAGGTGAAGACATTGAGTAGTACAACAACAAAATAAAAGAAGTGATGAACTCCATCAAAAGTGCTGGAGGAACACTAAATGAGGAGGATGTGATAAGCACGATACTAAGGACTCTGAGACCACAATATGCAATTAAGT
Organism: Chamaecyparis obtusa; assembly: GCA_027943335.1. Classification (NCBI taxonomy): domain Eukaryota; kingdom Viridiplantae; phylum Streptophyta; class Pinopsida; order Cupressales; family Cupressaceae; genus Chamaecyparis; species Chamaecyparis obtusa. Next base: position 783,952 of record BSBK01000903.1, on the reverse strand, counting down.
TCTCAGCCATACAAAGCTCAGATCAGTGAGGACATCACAAGTCACCCTCGACTCTCAAATTGGTAAGTTAACTTCTTTTGAATTGAGTAATTATGATAACCACTTACCTATGATAGATGTTGCGTCTTCTGTAAATGTTGCTTCCACTAAGAAAGGAAGAGAGACTGGTAATATTTGTACGGGGAACTCTGGTCATTTCCTTGACAATCTGCTCTCAGAAGAACAAGAAGAGGATGAGTTTGAAGCACTCATCGCAAGGAGATTTCCTGGAGCAAAAGGGAAGTACAAAGGTAAACTTCTACTGAAATGCTTTTCATGTAATAAGATAGGACACATTGCGGCCAAATGTCCTAAGAATGAAAATAAAGAAAAGTACAACCGATTCAAGAATAAAGGAAAGGAGTGCTACCTTGCTGAGGAAGGTGTCACTGACAACAAATCTGAGGAATCGAGAGACGATGAAATTGCCTTTGTGGCAATAAAGGAAGAAAGCCCAATAATAAGTGAAATGACACTTATCTCCAGCTCCCACCGATGTGAGGACTGGATCATTGATAGTGGATGCACTCACCACATGACCGGTGACAAAGACAAGTTCATCACCTTGAAGCTTAGTAATGGTGGATCAGTGACTTTTGGAAATAATGCTCCTTGTGCTATTAGAGGTAAGAGCTCAATAGCACTTAGTGACGAAGTTGTTTGTGATGATGTGTACTGGGTAGAAGGACTCGTGTATAATTTGATGAACATGGCGCAACTGAACAACAAAAAATATCGGTTAGAGTTTGGATAGAGATCATGTATTGTCGAAAATCAATCAGGAGAACAAGTTGCTACCCGTAGACAGAGCAAAGGGAACCTGTTCTACCTAAACTCAATCGAGGGAGCTTGCCTTATGGCAACAACAAAAGGTGAAATTGAGAAAACTTGCCTTGTGGCAAAAGATGACAATAGCTGGTTGTGGCACATAAGAATATTCCACATAAACTTTGACAGCATAGTCAAAGTAAGTAGAAAGAAGTCAGTCAGAGGACTTCCTGACATCATAAAGCCAAACAGGGCCATGTGCAAAGAATGTTAGTTGGGAAAATTGACCAGTACAAGCTTCAACAACAAGTCTTATTGAACTTCAGACAAGTCCTATTATTATTTACAGTTTCAATCTCTTTTTCAGATCAACGATGCTTTGAGTTAAGTAGCATAAATCAGAGGATCTTGATATCTGTCTTTTCATTCATTTGTATATAAACAGATATAGATAAATATATATAAATATACATATATATATGTATGTACAAACATATACATATATATAGATATATAACGTTTGATATATATATATATATATATATATTTCCCTTTTAGGAGTTACTAAGGCACCCTTTTTATGTATGTGCTAGATTTGATTCTTCAGCAAGGTTTTAGTGATGAATATTACTCTTGTCTATTGGATTCTTTTCATAAGTACTTCAGTTACTCACTATACGTCCTTGGCATGATTTAAAGTAATATTATTCAGTTAAAGTTTTTCCTGCTATTTGGTTAATATTGATTAAGATGCTATGAACTTCGATGAGCTTTCCTATGGAGAGGGAGAGTGTAAGGATTATTCTTGAGATTATAAGGATAAGGAGGTGGTTTAATATAACATGACTGTCTGGATTAATAGCAAAAATCATTTGCTTAGGTAGATTTTCCCAGCATCAAGTAACCTCATTCTGGAAGCTTGTAATTTTTCTAGCATCAAGTAACCCCATTTCTGAATATCTAGTAGTATTATGTAATATCAAGGGATAAACTAGAGGACTTTTAAAAACATCCAGGTAATTGTTTGATACAACTAGCCATAGCGGAAATGCAACTAGTTGAGAACATGTGGTAATAATGGTTTTACATATATACACTTACAATCAATGTATCTAATAGGAATGCTGACCAGAATAAAAATAGATTTGTATAAGCATTATCCAGATAAGACTTAAGGATTCGGTATTAATGATATCATTACAGTTTTAATTTTACATTGGCTTGATATCATAAATGTAGGTTTAGGACAAATGTCTCAACAAAGATATACTCAATATAGAATGGCCTCAGTATATGTGGTTAGAATGCGTTATTAGATTCAAAGGAATACACGTGTGTATTTGCAGTTAGAATGCGTTATTAGATTCTATGTACAGGTGGCATCAAGGCTCTGTGTACATCTCCCATCTAATGAATTATGAAACAGAGATGGAATAATTAAGTAAAATGCGGATTGAAATAAATGGCTCTTTTTCTTTAGTCAGAGATATTCCATTCCAGTAAGATAATGATAGACTGTAATTTCATCACATTAGGATTTCATAACGACCCTTTAAAAACCAAAGTATGGGACTAACAACCTCCACTATAACTTCTCGATTTTCTTCTGAGCAATATGTTTTAGTTAGAGGATATAGCTTTATTGTAGAGGTAAACACCATGGTAATCTGTTATCTTGAAGTCAATATATTTATATGTATATTGGCTTCAGGGAATAGATTATCATGGGGCTCTTTTGTTTAGTTCTCTTGTATTATGGTGCTCGTTTGCTTCGATGACTATGTGGTATATACCCTCCTTTCTATAAAGATGCAGCTAATTTAAGAATTTGGAATAATAGCATAATGTAAATGGGGAAATATATAAAAGAGTTAATATACATATTTATGGATGTTTCTATGTGCTCCGTAACAAGGCTATGAAAGCAGGGATATGGAAACCGCTTTGTTTTTACACTGATCTTTTAATTATTTTTAGATTAATTCTGATGCATTCTACCAAGTAGACAGACTCAGTTAACTTAGCTAAAGTGGATAATTCATATCTTAATAGGAGAATAACATCATATCCTGTCTAGTTTTCTTATAAAGAATAGGCTATGGGATTATCACAAGTGGGTATGTTTGGTATCCAAGTAGTGTACCTTTCATAGGAGTATATTGTTAGTCTTATAAGCTATAATCCAGGAACAAAATCAGCTAAGTCCACAATACGCTTATAACCGGGTGGTACAGGCACAAATATTTTCTTTTAAGCAAATAATTATAATAAAGGGCTCCATTTGACAAGTTTTATCTTAACAGTAGTCCGTAGAATTTTGATTAGTAACGAAGAATATTATGAGTATACTAACAATGATCTTAGCCAAAAATTAAGGATTTTCAGGTATTAAAGACCCAAGAGGCATTTTGAGGAGCTTACGTTCGGGCGGAATAGTGTCTGGAATCAAGTACGTCATCATAAGAAAGGAATCAAGAATGGCAACATAAGAAACGAATCAAACCAAAACATAAAAGCACAAAACCTAGAAGCGAAGTCTTCCAACTTCGCTGAAGGGACAGGCATATAACTATTCAAGAATCTCTGTAGACAAGATATAGAATAACTTCTTTTACAGTCTGTAATATTTCAATATGATGGGTTTGGTCTCGGAGGGTATGCCCTCGTAAACTATTATGTATCAGAATCCGGACTAGGGTCCCAGGCAAGGTTGGAGGTTTTCTCAGCCCCGCTCTTTGCTACTAGTGCCTGCACTGAGCGGGGTATCTTGTATCATTGGTTTTATGATTAATAAAAATTTTTGGCCTCAACCTTTTACCAAAAAAAAAAAAGTCTTATTGAACCGAGAATGTGTTGGATCTTGTTCACACAGATCTGTGTGGACCAATGAGGACAAAGAGCTACTATGTAGACAAGTATTTTATGATTTTTGTAGATGACTTTTCAAGGATGATGTGGATGTTGTTCTTAAAAGAAAAATCAGAGGCCTTCCGTGTGTTTAAAATCTACAAGGCCCGAGTGGAGAAGGAGATGGGTAAGAACTTAAAATGTCTGAGGTTGGATAGAGGAGGTGAGTACACCTCCCAAGAGTTTGTTAGCTACTGTGAAGAACATGTGATAAAAAGGCAAATGTCTGCATGTGATGTCCCCATTTTAGCAGGAGTCTGGAGGGTGTTTTTGTCAGTTCATCATCGTGATCCTCGTGAGTTGACAGTTGGTTTAGAGGGTCTTTGTGATAGATTTAATATTTATAGTCAGTCTATTTTTGTCTGGTTACTATTTTTGGCAGGGTAGTATGGGCTTAGGATGCTGTTTGTTAGAAGGATATAGTTACATCATTTTGCATATGAAATTATTAAATTAAGCTTGGCTTAATTAAATGACTATGTTATTTCATGTTATAATTTGATGGTGTAAGGTTGAAGCTTCTTTAATGAAAAGTGTGAAGAAGAAGCCTTGTTTTAATGCTTTTTTATAAAGCCTTGGAGGATTTTCGAAAATTATAATCAATTGCCATTATTTTCATGTTTTATGAACTTACCAAGAAATCGAAAATGGAGAAGGGCTTGAGGGTTTGACTACTACGATTTTGAAGAAACAAGATTCTTCTTCAAAATTCAATGCACTTTGAGTTGGAAATTCATTGCCAAAGAATTGTGTTTCAAAATTTGTTCAAATTGTGATGATTGTGGATATTGTATGAAATTGTCAAGAACCGTAGCAATTAAGAGGAATTGCGGCTAGTTGAATTCAGGTGCGGGTGGAAGGGAAGCCACCATTACTCATCCATTGCTTCCTTATTGGCAGCGTTGACAACGTTGGTGACTGATAATGCTAATGGTGGCTGCATCATTGTTTGGAGGCTGTGAACAACATTACAGTGGCTGCTTTTTTAATTAGAGGCTGACGTTTCCAGTCAAGGCTTGTCTTGAGTTGGTTAGCAACCGTTTTGACATTAAAGGTGCCATTAACATTAAATGTATTGCTCATGAATTCTTGCAAGTACTGAATTTGATTATTTTCAGAGCATTGGAATTAAAATAAATTGTTTTTATTATTTCATATATTGAGAAAATTATAAAAAGTATATATGTTTTTAAAAAAAATAAAAAAATTGCAAAACATTTCAAAAGAAAATAAAGTTTTCAGCATAGAGCCAGCAAGGCTCTTTATAGTGGTATTTTGATCTTGCCAGCCTGAAGGTATTTGGGTCCAGTTATGGCAGACAGATTTGTACCTGAAATGTATTATACCCGCAGGGGTAGAGGTTCACCACCACCTGAGGGTAGTGAACAGGGTCCACAGGTTGATCATACAGATGACCGGAATATAAATAATATCGGTAATGATGTGGACAGGGAAGCCAGAGATGCTTTCAGAAATTTAGTAGAAGGACAACATCATGTTGCAAATGTTTTGCAACAATTATCTGACACCTTGCAGCATATGACTTTACCTAGTGATCATGGAAAAGATAGGGGCACTAGGAGTGCATGAGTGAGCTCTCACAAGTCCAGGATTGAGGATAGACAGGATTTCAGAATTGATCCTACAGGTACTCGTAATAGGCTTTTACGTCCCATTTTCTTGAGACTTGAGATGGATACAGTCAGCGTTGAGACAAAGCCAACACCATTTGTTGATGACATGGTGGCTCACTTTGCAGAGTGGGATGCTTTACCTGAAGCCATCAAGAGGAATTTGAACTTTGATAGATTCTTGACGCAGAAGAGAGAGCATTCAAGAAGTAGGCTGGGTCCTGACATGAGACAGAGGCCTCGACAGAGTGATCTTAAATAGGCAACAAACAAATTAACCTTGACTCACTTTGATGGAAGTGGGAAAATGACAGCTAGAGCTTGGGTTCACAAGCTGGACACATGTTTGTCATTATGTCCTATGTCAGAAGAGGATGCTATACAGTTTGTTGTGTGGCACCTTGATGGCATAGCTCATTATTGGTGGTACCATGGGCTGGTTTCATTGCATCATGACCAAATTATGGCTTATCAGGAGTTTGTGGACAGATTAGTTGAGAGATTTCACAGGAAGGACCCAGAATCCTACTTTCGTGAGTTGGCACAACTCAAATAGTCTAGTAGTTTGGAGGCCTTCATCAGTGAGTTTCAGAAGGTTTCCTTCCTGGTGTATGATATTTCTGAAAGGAGGCGTGTTATGCTGTTCGTAAACAGCTTCACGCACTCAGTTTCCTTCTAAACCATCTAGTTCTTCATTTGACAACAGTGCTGTCCCAAAGAAGATAGATGGATCAGATTCTAAAAGACCTATGACAGGGCCTCTTGATCAGGAAACACTTAATGATTTGAGAAGGAGAAGATTATGTTTCTATTGCAAGAGTCCTTATGATGAAAAACATGAATGTCCCTTGAAGCCTAAGGGGAGAAATAGGCTTATGGAATGGTTTTTTGAGGATGAACATAGTTCTGATTTTGCGGGACAGCAAGTTGATAATGATGAAGAGAACTATGAAGAAGTGGCTAAAGAGAAAAAGGTTGATGATGATCCCAACCTTAAGGTTGTCTACTTCTCCAGCACGCAGAAAGAACGATCTTTCAGGTTATGTGGAAGGTTATGTGGACTCTTAGTAGGGCAGCGAGTTATTGCCTTGTTGGATACAGGTGCTACTCATAATTTCATTGACTCACAGTTGGTGTCCAGGAGAGGCCTACAGACGGAAGGATTTGAAGGTATTAGAGTTAAGGTGGCTGACGGTTACATATTTGAGTGTGAGAGGATGATTTCAGACCTTCCCTTGAGGTTAAATATTATGACTTTAAGTCTGATTTTTATGTGGTTGACATGGAAGGGACAAAACAGGTAGGGAATAAATCAATCCCAGCATTTGTAAGTATCAAACCAATCTTGATCGCAGTCAGAGATAAAGCTTTGCATAACATGATGATCGAATGATTGCTTCAAGTCCATATTTAAGAGTTCCTATATCCCTAAGATGATGTCTTTAGGTTGATGATAAGGACCAGCTCCAACAATGCTCTTTGCATAACTAGTCGGATCACCTTATGCCATAACGTAAGCACAATTCAAATGTTTGAGTTAATATTAAAATATTACCTCTGCCGCCAACACTTGAATTAAATATAAAATATAATATAGGCCCCCATAATAATAATGTCCAAGCCTTAAAAGACTTCATAAAGTGCTGCTAACTCATGAAATTGTAATAAAGTCCCATTATGAATATAAACATAAGTCTTGGGGACTTATTAATTAAGCCATTTAAATTAAGACTTAATTAATACAATCATGATTAATCAACATCCAATCCATATACCACTATGGAATCACAGTGATCACCAACTTCACTGCCTCCCAAGGATGTACTTACAAAAATGGAAAACCCTTGCACGACTTAGTATAAATAGCAAGTCGACCACCAAAGACCCTCAAATCAAATTGTTAGCTCATGAGGGTCTCAATGATGAGCTAACAATACCATGTCCTTGACAATTGCTAAAACAGGGACATTATAGAATTTGAGTTGTGTTAGTATCAGTTAGATGATGTTGGGTCCACAAACAAGTGGGTTGCATTCTCTGCCTTACATTTTTCCTTAGTTAATTTGCGCTGCAATGCATTATTGCTTTTTACACTCAAAGTTGTTATTTAGAAACGGTGACAAACTTCTCTACTTCTACTTATTTTCGGTTTTCCATGGTAGGTTTACCCCCAATTGTCATTTTCATTGTTTTCTTGCATTTCGTTGCTTAATATGATATCTTGTTTAGATCGATTTGAGGGCATTGTTTCATGGCACTTTACTATTCTAGCAGTTGTACAGTCCAGGCCTATTGACCTATACATGCTCATTCGTGGACATTAACATAATTTCTTTCTTTCTTATGTTGCTTTTTTGGTTTCATCAACTTTTAGATACATGCCGACTAATTTTTTATTACTGCTATGTAAGGGAATGTTCACTAAGCAATATAATTGCAGGACAATGACAGATAAAAGCAATGAAAAGTTATCCATTTGTGTACATAACAGCAACAAAAAGCAAATGAATTTTTGTTTTTCTATTATCAAAAGAATGAATACAAATACGAGGCTAAGGTTATTTAAAAAATGCAATGTTTGCTTGTACATTTTCAAAATGGTAATACTAATTTTATTAACAAAATAAGATACAGTTGGCAGCCTAATCTAAACAAGATCACATGGTGTTAACTAGGTGACACCCAAGTACCCACTAAGCTGCCTACATAATCTTTGAATAATAAAACTTGAAAAGTATTATTTATGTTCCAATGAAATGCATGCATAGGAAGTTTCCTACAATTTTTTTTAAATGTCTTTGGCACTGCAATGGAAGAAATTATGACATAATTTTTTTTTATATTGCAGAATTTGTGCCTTCTTGCAAAACTTTTCCTTGATCACAAGACACTATATTATGATGTAGACTCTTTCCTATTCTACATTTTGACTGAGAAGGATGAATATGGACATAGGTTGGTTGGATACTTCTCCAAGGTAACTTCTTTATATTGAAGGCAGTTCATATTTGTGTGCTACTAATTTTTCTTTGTATTTGTGTTGCCCCTAGCGAAAGCTAAGCTGTTTTCTGGAGAGTTGTGAACATATGAATTGTGCTTTATATGTTAATTTGTAAATTGATGTTTGATTTGATTTTGAAATCGAAGTGAATATGTTATAATAATTATCTTTTCAGGAAAAATATTCTGTTGAATGTTACAATTTGGCATGCATATTGACACTACCACCATTTCAGCGAAAAGGATATGGACGGTTTCTAATAACATTTGGTAATTTCTATCTTCTTTCCTAATGAATGAGTGAATGTCATTTTTCATGAAGTCTTGAAAGATGTCTTTTTCCTTCCATTGCCATTTTTTGGAATTATATATCTATTTGGGTAGAGTATTTTTGTGAATTCGCAATAAATGACCACTACAAAAGGTGTTTTGGAAGTATATCTTCTATTTAGGTAGGGTCTTTTTGGGAAATCACATTAAATAATCATTACAAAATTTATCTTTCTTGTTTTGATTTTTTCACTATAAATGTTTGTGCATATTTAGAAGTTTTTCTTCAAGAATCAAAATAGTTTCTCGTGCTTTTTGCATTTTAGTAGGTTAGTTAAACCAATTGTACCTTGTGACATTTTATCCATTGTTAGCCATAGTTTAGTCATTATGAATAATACTTTATGTTTTGGTTAGTCATGGTAATGTAATTGCAATTGGTTCTTGGGTAGTTGTAGGAACCGATGGTTGGTATGCTCAACCAACCGTCGGGTGCTTTATATATGTAAACTGGAACCAAGAATATGTTACTTTTTCCTACGGATATTACATGGAATAAAAAAGTATCATTCTACCAATACTATGTGCACTTAGTTTATTTGGAATTATTATGTTATTTATGTTCTTGCTTGAATCCACTTGTTTACTCTGTTTGTCAAACAATATACCCCATAGGGAGTAAACATTTTGGTGTCGTTTCCATAATGAACCTGAGGTCTGAGGAAATGCAAATAGGAGAGAGGGCAGAATAATGGGCCGCACCATAGATTGCGAACTCTCCAAGTACTCTTTGAGTTGCCGAGTATTGCCTATTATTTTTTCTGGGCTAGTTTTCACAAGTTTAACTCTCACAATTTTATAGACACAAAAAATGTGGGTAAAAATGTTGCAAGAAAAACACTAGTTGAAATGTGTTTTTCACATGTTATTTGTGCTTTGAAACTAGGCATTTTCTCTTTTGATATGTGAATTAATAAAGTAATACATTTTGTAAATGAATTTTACAAAAGGTATACGTTTCTTTAAGAGAATTTAATTTTTAGTAGTTCTAAGTTGTGTTTTTGTTGAGTTCTTGCCGAATTAAAATTTTTGGGCTTGCCAAGTACTCTCCAAGTCCAAGTCTACGATCTATGGGCCGCACCTTTGATCAACAAATACTAGTGACTGACAGCAACGGTGAGGATAACAGAGAAGAGACCCGAGTAGACCAGTTGATAGAGGATTTGGTTCAGGCGTAAGAAGTCTCAATTGACTAGTACGTCTAGCGGGAGGCTCAAGAGAGATCGTTCTCGGCTGACATGGTACGTGCCGAGCTCACGACAAACACTTCGGTGTATGATCTTCTGGGAAGCTTTCCAAGATTGTTGGGTCGCAACTTGATCGAATTCCAAGAACGACATGAGGTGAGGGAACAAGAGGACCGTAGACAACAAATACTACAATGGTACAAGGACAAGAGCCAAAGGGAGAAGCGTGACACAAGCAGACGTTGTACCTCTGACAATTCCAATAATTAATGCCCCATCTGCCAAACAAGGACAAAAGGAAACGTATTATGAGAGAGACAAAAGAAGGGAGAGAAGGAGAAGCATCCATGAGAAGATCTGTGCGAATCAAGAAGCAGGAGAGGCGATGATGATTGCAGAGAATCATCAAGGAATCTCAAAGTCCCCTTCGAAGTAGAAGCTAGAGTGTCAGTCGAAGCTGGTGTGGCGGGAGCCGGAGGCCTACCGACAGAGAAAGAAGAACACAACCTAAAAGGCAAGAGTGGAAGGAAATTGGAAGAAATGTTCCACTCCCTAATGAGGTAGGAGAGGATCTTGCCGACAAGGTTATCAATCCTTCAGTATGAGTGGTGAACGACTAGGAGAGTTCGGAGTCGGACTTCGTTTGGAGTGAATTGCCTCTACTCTTCACATGGGATGAAGACGATGAGGAAAGAAACGTCTAGAGGGAAGTAGCAAAATTATTTGAAAACACTCTATTAGGCATTGAAAACCTGGTCATTTTAGGGGAACCAAGGATAAGGGGGTCATAACCAATAACTCTGAGGAGAAAGGAGTATTGGTACGAGGGAGGTGACTAAGGTGTGAACAACGTTGGAGGAGGGGTTGAGAGCTCACGTGTGGCTGAGGGTGCAAGTGAAGCATAGGTATGCAAAGAAAGAGCCAATCCACTCGAGTTCGATCCGCATGGTGCTGACCGAACCAAAAAGATGGTAAATACCTCGGAGAAGCAGAAGCCAGCTAAATTCACAGGGGATGGATCAGAGGACCCTGCCCGCCACTGTAAGACGTGTGTGGTCATATGGGAGGCCAATGGCAAGGATGATCAAAACGTTTGCTTGAAGGCATTCCCTACTACCTTACGAGGAATTGCCATCGATTGGTACATAGACTTATAGAGAGCATACAAAACAACATGGAAATGACTTGAAGAGGGCATTCGAGGAAGAATTCAAAGGATTGATACCTTCTCTGTGGAAGAAAATGAAAGTGGTCTCTCCGTCTTCCTACGCTGATGCCTATAATTAGGCAATGGATATTGAGAGTGAGAACAAGACATCCCGAAGGAAGAAAAAGGTCACTGATGAGGACAGTACAAAAGACAACACCGACAAAGGATCTAAGACCATATGGGCCCTCAAAAGGGATATGATGCGAATAATGGAGGAGATGAGAGCCGAGAAAGAAGCAATGGATGCCAAAGAATTGTTGTGTACCAACTGTAAGGTCAAGGGTCACACAAAGGCGAACTACCCAAAGAAATCCTTTTGCGACATTTGCCAAGTAATGGGACACTCAATAAAGGAGTGCCCATACAGTTTATAAATCAGGAGTACACAAGTGATCTTCACCCAAGGAGAGTAGGCAACCAGGCCAACAACACCACCGTGGCTACCTACCAACTCTAATGCCTCGTTGGGTGGATATCGCAACAACCAACGATGAAACAACAATAATAGCAATAATAATACCTAGAAGCAAGATTTAGTATGATACAAAGGGGAAACCCATGATTTAATGTCAACGATGTAACGAATGGGGCCACTTCGTACAGGATTGTTAGCGCAAGCAAGGAAGTTGAAGTTTGTTGTGAAAATGGCGTGGTCTAGGCAACCATGAGGACACTGACTATCCCAAGCAAAAAGGGGTGAACATGCTAGACATCACAAGCCCAAAGGAGGTGTTGGTAATCACTAGGCTGCAGGCCAAGAAGGTGACATACCTTGATCCCCGTACAGAGAAGGAAAGGTTGAGGGAAGTAAAGGCCGATATCGAATGAACAATGTATATTTGACTATTTTGATATATGTGTAACTTTAATCTATATCTATTTGTATGATGATCACTTTTTAGATTCAAATAATAGTTGTATAGAATGTCCAAGACTGAAAGTTGTCCTACTGTGGTCTCTGATTTATTGTTTACACTATAGTACTTAATGGAAGTCTCTTTGTCATGCAACTTGGTTGTTATAATCTGCTGAGTGTTTTAATGGTGTTCTCTCCTTGAACTACCATACACAATTGAACTTCTCAGTGCTTCCAAATATGGGTCAATCCAAGAAAGTAATATTTCATTCCTTTTCCTTCATAGATCCGGGTATGGATGACTAAGAAGATAAGTTCTCAAGAAGTAAATGTATCATATGGATAAAATTCCTCGGTGTATTTGTCATTGAATTCTTATATAAATTGAATCAAGGTTTTTTAATGTTTACTAAATATATTTTATAATCTTCTTCTCTGTGTCGATTGATGGAAGGGATTGATTCTTATCATCTTTAATTGTATACAAGTGGATGGTTATTTTATATCAATTGATTGCACATTATTATGAACTATGTGCCGATATATGAGTATTATGTTCTTCTTAACAACTCCAATGATGTCATTTTGTGTAACAACTCTCTGTCTAATCATAATCGCATTATACTCCATGTGGCTCTTAATCTGTATCGAACTACCATTGCAGCCCGTTCATGATTTGTTACATGTCAATACTTGTCTTTACATCATTATATCTCAAACATATGCCTTATTTGGTCGACATCTCAGAATTACTGGTAATCTTAATGCCCAATAAGATTGTTGTGACCAATGAATCGTGCTTCAATTCTTGCACCAATATATATGAGATATTGTGTGCGAACTGTTCCAAAAATATTCTAATAATGTTGCTGGAGGACCCAATAATATTTACGGAAATTTACTCCCATACGTGTGAATTATAATACAAGCTCAATATGTATACAGATTCCTCTTGCCAAAGATTTGTATTCCCCATTCTTGGTAATTGTCTTGCCTCCAATGTACTTGATATGAAGACACACGAATGATATGGTTTTGACCGTTATTTGGATCGTTTACTGAGTATAGATTATACACTTCAATTTTTACTACTCTCCGTCCATGCATTCACTAAGTATAGAGTGTTGAGTATTTCACTTGATGTGTAAATGCCAATTAGACAAGACGAATATCTACATTCAAGTAATCACACACTTCAAATAGTTTTTAGAGAATGGACCAATAAACTCCCAATCTTTAAATAATTATTATCACCAGCAAGACATTGACTAAGATCTGTCAGGTCAGATTTTAGAAATATTTAGCTAAGGTCAATTTGGTTGCCCGGTTACATAATAATGGTACGGTTATCTGTATAGTCTAGTTATAAAGGATTTATACCTTAACTGGAATGGTAATTTTAATGGAATTGGTTGAATCTACTTGGTTTTTGTCATATTTGAATTTTGGTTGAGAGAAATTTTGTATCATAGTTCGCAGACTCGGACTTGGAGAGTACTTGGCAAGCCCAAAATTTTCAACTCGGCAAGAACTCGACAAAAACTAGGCAACTTAGAGAGTACTAAAAATTAAATTGTCTTAAAGAAACGTATATCTTTTGTAAAACTCAATTACAAAATGTATTGTTTTACAAATTGACATATCGAAAGAGAAAATGCCTGGTTTCAAAGAAAAAATAACATGTGAAAAACACATTTCAACTAGTGTTTTACTTCCTTTGACATTTTTGCTTACATTTTTTTTGCGTCTATAAAATTGCTAGAGTTAAACTTGTGAAAACTTGCCCAGCAAAAATAATAGAGTACTTGGCAACTCAGAGAGTACTCGGAGAGTTTGCAATCTATGTTTTGTATCATAAAGTATAGTCATATGATTGATTGATAAGTGATAGTGACCGTTTGTTTATTGGTGCTATGTATATTTGTAATAATCCTGATACAATCTTACCAAGAAATTGCACTCTTTCTCAGACACATTTTATCATACACTTAACATGCATGGTCGCTAAGTTATTATAACAATAATTGTCTAACATCTGAAGGAATTGTTAACAAGTTTAAGATAGCTTCTCCTTCATACTCAGATTAACAAAATCAAACTGTAATGACAATATGATATCTCTTTAAGATCAGTAACTTTAACCCAAACAAGACTGATCAAAATTATTATGGAACCCACAGAGAAGAAAAAGATTTGCTGACCTAATGTGACAACGAAAATGCTGATCTTGAATAGATGTTCTTATTCCACATGCAGTAGTAATTATGAATAGAAATGCCCAAATAGCAACAGAAGTTAATATCCGATAAATCACGTTCAGTCCTTGATTGTACACAGCCCTAGACAATAGAGTCTTCAAAGCAGAGCTCAATCTTCATGGATAGCTGTGAACAGCAAACTCAAATCACCACCAAGTGTTTGCTTGTATACGTGACTCCTGCTACCTTCTTTGCTTCTGTTAATGTGTCTGCCGCAAGTGGTGTGGAAGATCCAAATAATAAATTCCATCTTTGATAATTAATGTATTGTGATAGCAAAGAGAATAGCCTGCTGCTATCGATACTATGCAAAATCTCCAAACTTAAAACCCAATATTATTTACTGGTTGTTGGCATTAAGTGATGGTAACTAGTATGCCTCTACCGATACAAGTATTGTCATTGATTGGCAAAAGAGTATAGAGATATTGATTGGCAAAAGAGCATAGAGATTTGTCATCTCTATAAAGCATAAAGATCCAAGGAGCTCTGTATGTAGGAAGGATGGTTTGGCAGATGGTGCCAACATATAAGAACCGGTCACTAGACAATGCTTCAGCAACCGGGTAATGTACACAGCCAAGGAAGAGACACTAACAGGTCAAAGACCCTTACCTGTTCACAGCATGAGGATCTCTACCGATCTAGTAATGACTCCGGTATGAACCAAAGAATAGATAGTCAACTATCTATTCCAACCAACTCTTTGACCGAGATTTTCTGTGACAAATTCGGAGGTCTTTGAGTTAAACTGATGATTGGTTTGGGGCACGTCTGGAGGTTTTAAAGCTGGAATCAGTGGCTTTAAAACAAGGCGTTATCTCTTGTATAGGAAAGATGCTTGGCACGCATCTATTGTTTTCTTTTTACAATAGATAAATCAAGGGCATGCATCAGATGTTTCCTTAGTGAATTGGTACTCCACTGAGTGATGAATCCGAGAAGGATCTGTAATTAGGTCATGCATGATGAGCACAATTAGGGCTAGGGCTCTATATATTCTTTTGCCTGAGGCGAATAAAAGTTGTCTTCATTCAGCTGAGTAAAAGAGTGAACCTGTAAGTTGTAGAAGCCAGGGTAAGAAGAAGTTTGAAGAAGAGAGAAAGAAGATTGTGTAGAGAAGCTGTGATGTCCCTGTTTTGAAATTTGATTTAATAATAAATTTTTATTATCATAATATATTATTAAAAATACTATAATAATAACTAAATAAAAGAAAGAAAATATAATAAATAAATATTTATTAAATATATATATATATATAAATTAAACAATAATAATTATATAGATAATTGAATAATAATTTATAATTATCGATTAATAAACATATAATAAATATTAATGAACAAGTTAACAAAGTTAACTATCATTCCTATTTGATAAAGTTAATTATCATTCTTATTAATATTAATTAACAAAATTAATAAGTAAATTACACGGAGCATTGGCTCCCGTTGAATTAGTAAATATATGCAGATGCGAATGAGGAAACTATCGTCCAGGTCAACAACACTCTCCTCCACGTAGGCACACTTCAGGACCAACGCAAGACATAATAATATGTCAAGGGTCATAGATAATAATAAACAAGGCTGGAACAATGAAGAGGTGTGTTTGACGGATGAGACGCATCCCCAGCCAAAGAAAGATATAAGATTCCACATACGAAAACTTCTAAGACACCACGGGAGATATAAGGGAACATACAACAAATGTTTCAATGATCGAATAAGGGATATTCAGCGAGAGATCAATTAATATTCTGCGGAGATTATTACAACATGGATCGTGGGTATACTCTTTATTCATTTCACCGCAAAGTGATTACACTCAGCACAGATCGAAGAGAAGGGATAATAAGAATAGAAGAATTATTAATATATATATATATTTGATAATGATCAAATGGGAGGATTGATAAGGAAATAATTATTTATACTCAGTATAAAATACATATCATCTACATTCATTAAAGACAGTGCATATTATATTATATGGCTTTCAAAGTATCGTATGACAGCATACTAATATGCTGCATCTAATCTATCTAATCTATTAATTAATACTGAATTATATATTTGAATGATTTAATAGATATCATAAGAATAATATCAAAACTATTTATAAATATATATATTGATATCAGTTATAAAGTAGGATCATATATATATAATGATAGTACTCTAAATTATATAATACATAAATATTCAGGAATACAGTTATATACAGAGATGTCATAATTATACAGTATATACAGTCATGTAAATTATGACAGACAGGTGTGTACACACACACACACACACACACACACATATATATATAAGATGATTATGTGAATTGCTGTCAGCAGTCAATTAATTAATGCTGATAATACTATTAATGGCTAAAATATATATGGGCATATATATATTATAGTATTAATATTAGATATGATAGTAAGATTATAAATATATAATAAGATTATCATATTAATATTGGATATATATATATTAAGATATATACTGTTATATATATAAATAATAATCAGAAGCATAAAGGCTAATATATAGACCATTTGTATATGTATATTGTTAAGATTCTAATATATATATATATATATATATATATATATATATATATATATGGTTAAATTAATATCACTAATATTATGGAGAAGGTATTAATCTATATTATCTGGGAAGGAATTAAGATAATCAGATAACCCAAACATAATATAAATTGATTTCGATTACTACTTCTTACATGAGAATGGAAGGCAGAGCCCACCAAAGAGGGGCAGTCTAAATCCAACAGGATAGCTCCCAAAATAGGGTGGGGACCAGCCCATCTTTAACCTTGAGAGTTTGAGCTCGAGATAGGTTAAAGGCTGAGTCTGTAAACTTTGAGGGAGTCTATTAATGGTCTCTAAGTGCTTTGGTCTGCATCCAATGTCTTCTCCCTTCTCACAGATTGAAGTAATAATAAGATCATTATTGTAATATGGTTTGGAAATAGCCAGAAATTCTTAATTCATTATTTGTTCTTTATTTTTACTCCAAATATTAATGTTAAATTATTTGGGGACATTACAGAAGCACAACAGTAGAAGAGAACACACTTGCGGTGACCGGTGACGCTTCTCAGTTGAGCACAAACAGAAATTTTATCAGGCTATGCATAGCCATCTGTAAAAGGTCAATCCCTCTATTGTTTTCTACCAATTACAATAGATTAAAATCCCAGTATTTGGGTAGACACTAACAGGTTCTTGTATCAAATCCCCTAACTGGGTGACATCTTTCAAGGTGTTCAAAGTCCTCTAACTAGGCAGGCACTAACAGGCCTTATTGTAACAAATCCCTTAATCGGGTCGCATCTAACAAATCCAT
The DNA here is from genome assembly GCA_027943335.1 of Chamaecyparis obtusa. NCBI lineage: Eukaryota > Viridiplantae > Streptophyta > Pinopsida > Cupressales > Cupressaceae > Chamaecyparis > Chamaecyparis obtusa. Next base: position 766,398 of record BSBK01000903.1, on the reverse strand, counting down.
TTTGATCCTTTAACCGTGAAGGCTCCTAACAGGGTGTACTCCAGAAGACTACAAAATTTGTGAGGTCTCCTCACATCGTGGTTTTCACCCTAATCAGGTTTCCACGTGATAAATCTGGTGTCATTGTGTGATTGTTTGCTTACTGTTATTAAATGTTTGAATCTATTTGGCTCACAGTTATAAGTACACTTTACCAGAGTTAAGAGAAAAGTTTTAGAGGTGCTGATTCACCCCTCCCCTCTCAGCCCCGGTTGGGACTGTCAATTGGAATCAGAGCCAAGTCTTGCTTTCTTTACCGCTTAACCGCATAAAGAAAAAGTCAAGATGATGAGAAAGGAAGGACCAAAGTTTTCAAAAGAAAACTTTACTCTGTGTTTAATGTCCCCGATTTAGCAGGTCTCTGCAGTTGAGTTTAGTTAGTTCATCATTGCGACCCTCGTGAGCTGACAATGTGTTTTGAGGGTCTTTGGGAGTTTCTGGAGCGGACTTACTATTTTGGGTAAGTCTATTTTTAGTTGTGGCTATTTCTGGCAGGGCAGTGCCTATTCTTGATTGGGCAGTTGGTCTTGGTGCTTGTCAGAAATTCGTTGATTGCAGTCAAATTGTTCAATGGCTATTATTTTAAATGTGTTATTAAATTAAATTATTTTGATTTAATTTAATAACTTATTACTTTATAACTTTATGTTATAAAGTGGGGTTATGTTTTAAAAGCCATTTAAGTGAAATTATTAAAAAAGTGCTTTTTCGAAAAAGCTATATATCCTCCTTGAAAAAGCACTTTGCACTATCTTTTATGCAATCATTATTTTATTGAAGTTCGTGAAGAATACAGCTTTGGCTAGGGTTTCGAGGACGGATTCCTCATTTTTCGTAATTTGAGCCATCTTTTGTTGGTGGTGAATCTTACATCTGATTATTCTGTGAATTCTCATTCGATGCTGTTGTATATCGAATTGGGTGAAGGACTTTAATTCTGGAATCTGAATTTTCTGATAAAATTGTGTGGGAATTTAATCAATTGTCGAAGTCTCAATTTGATCATCTGGCGGCTGGTATTAATTTTGGAAATTGTGGTGAAATTGATGCAATTGAGAGCTATCGAAAGGTGTGTGAGATTGAAATGAATTACATTGCTGCATTTCCCAGCATCATAGCATGTTGACTGTTTGCGGCAGTTGGTTCCTACAGCTGGCGTTAATTCCTTTGGCCACGCGTTAGCAGCTGGGCCGTTTAGCTCCAACCTAGGCGTCACGTGGAGGCTGGGTCTCATGTGTTGATCACACAGCTGGAGGCTGAATACTTCTGGTTTGGCGTTAAGAAAATATCTTTCACGTGCTTCCCCCTGCAGACACGTAAGTGGATTGGCCGTTAATTTTCTGGTGCGGCGTCTAGGCAGTCACCTCTCACGCGCGACTTCCTGCAGTCACGTGAGATAGTTGCAAGGTTGGTAATTCTCTGTTGGCAAACAAGTTAGCAGAAAAAATATTAAAAATCGCAGGTGCTCTTTGAAATTGTTTTTTTTGGATAATAAGATAGAATGTAAATTTCTTTATGCAATTATGACAGTTTGTGATATTTCTAAAGGACACAATTAAATTGAGATTTGATCATTAAATATTTGAGAATATAAAATTAGTGGATGACGTTTTGTTGGAGCAATATTATGTTATAAATTGCATTCTTTTCAAAGTTAATATTGAATACTCAGAAAGAGTCAAGTTCGGCTCTTCACAGTGGTATCAGAGCCAAATTCTTGCCAGCCTGCAGGGTTAATTGGGTTTAGCATGGCACAGAGGTTTAGACTTGGTATGTTCTACTCCCGCCGAGGTCCTAATTCTCCTGGTGAGAGAGAACTTGAGATACAGTTTGGTAGTATGGAAGACAGAGGTGCAGATGGTTTAGGTAATGCAGGTGGTTCGGGTAATGCAGGTGGATCAGGCAATGCAGGTGGTTCAGGCAATTCAGAATATAGGGATGCTGCTATTGCTTCAGAAATAGATAGAGAAGTACGTGATACTTTCCGGGGTATTGCAAACGGGCAACATCATGTTGCTACTGTACTACAACAGTTATCTGATACATTACAGCGGATGACAATCCTTGTTGATCGTAGCCGAGATGGAGGTGCTCGGAGTGCTTCAGTTAGTTCTCATCGATCTAGAGCAGATGACAGGTCACTTGTGGGTGACAGGATGATAGCTGAGGATCGTCCTAGGCAAGGGGACAGATATGACATAGCAGGGCATGCTAGTGTTCATGATAGACCACAACGTCCTGTATTTTTGAGACCTGAGGTGGATGCGGTTAGCACTGAATCTGAGGCCGCTCCGTTTGTGGATGATATTGTTGCACATTATGCTGAGTGGGATGCCCTACCACATGCGATAAAACAAAATCTGAATTTTGACAGGTTTCTTTCACAGAAACGTGAGCATACTAGGGGTAGATCTGTACCTGACAGACAGAGGCCTAGGGATTCAGATTTACGCCAGGCTACCAACAAGATGGTTTTGGATCATTATGATGGCAGTGGTAAGGTGACAGCACGAGCTTGGGTCCACAAGTTGGACACTTATTTGTCTTTACGTCCTATGTTTGAGGACGCTATTCGCTTTGCTGTGCTACATCTGGATGGTATAGCCCATGACTGGTGGTACCATGGGTTGGTGTCACTTTGACACGATCAGATCTTTTATTATCAGGAGTTTGTGGATAGATTGATTGAAAGGTTTGATAAGGACCCTGAAACATATTTCAGAGAGTTGGCTCAATTAAGACAGACAGGTAACTTGGAGACCTTTATCAGTGAGTTTCAGCGATTGTCTGTTATGGTCTATGACATTTCAGAGAGGAGAGTTATGCTCTTTGTGGAGGGATTGATGGAGCCTACCAGAGGATGGGTTAAGTCTTTGGACCCACCTACCTTGCAAGAAGCCATGAAAAAAGAAAGGAATTTGGAGGCATCAACTCCACGGAACAGATTTGCTGCGAGACCTTCCAACACTTCTTATGACAGGGCAGCACCTAAAAGGGATGATAGAGCTGATTCTAGTCGTTCTAGAGCAGGTCCCTTGGATCAAGAAACATTAAATGATCTAAGGAGAAGAAAATTATGTTTTCATTGTAGAGGGCCTTATGATTTGAATCATGATTGTTCCTTGAAACCAAAGGGAAAGAATAAGATGATGGAATGGCTTTATGATGATGAAGATGATTCTGGATTTTCGGGACAGCGAGTTGATGATGAGCATGATTCACATGAGGTTCCAGTAAATGATGATGAGCAGGTGGGACATTCTGATTTCAAGGTTGTGTACCTCACGAGCATGAAAAAGGAAGATTCCTTTAGGATGCATGGTCTCTTGGCAGGGCAGCGAATCATTGCTCTCTTTGACACAGGAGCTACTCATAATTTTATTGACTCTCGTTTGGTGGCCAAGAGGGGATTCGAAACTAAAAATTTTGAAGGAGTTAGAGTACAATTAGCTGATGGTTACTTGCTCAAGTGTAATAAAAGGATTCTTGAGCTTCCTGTAAAGTTGAATAATTATTCCTTCAAGGCAGATTTTTATGTGGTGGACATGGGCAATACAGATATAGTTCTAGGTATGAGCTGGTTGCATTCACTCAAAGATATCTACATGAATACGGAAAGGATGGAATTGAGGTTCATTAAGGATGGTAAGACACACATTCTTAAGGCCATTCAGGGGGGTGATTTGAGAACTATTTTCTACAACCGTATGTAGCGTTTGGTGAGGCATGATGATGTTATTGATTGGGCAGCAGAGTGTAGGGTGTTGTCTACATTTGAGAACACAAATGGGCCAGCTTATCATCCGGATATTCAGCAGCTCAGAATTAAACACTCCAAGGTGTTTAATGATTTACCTTATGGCAGACCACCTGATAGAGGAATTGAACACATTATTGAGTTAGAGGAGGGCACTAAGCCCATCATAATTACTCCTTACCGGCACCCTAAGCGATTGAAGGATGAAATCGAAAAGACTATTCAGGAGCTGCTCGCTATGGGACATATTAGGCCGAGTAAGTCTCCTTTTGCTTCATCAGTTGTTTTGGTGAAGAAAAAGGATGGGACACTCAGGATGTGTATAGATTGCCGGATGCTGAACAAGAAAACTATTAAAAATTGGTACCCGATTCCTCGTATTGATGAGCTTATTGATGAGTTACACGGGGCCAAATACTTCTCCAAGATTGATTTGAGATCCAGATACCATCATATCAGAGTTAGAGAGCAGGATGTGGAGAAGACGACATTCAGGTGTCATTGTGGCCATTTTGAGTTTCTAGTCATGCCTTTTGGTTTGACTAACGCTCCCGCTGCATTTCAGTCTACTATGAACAAAGTCTTCCATGGTCAGTTGCGGAGATTTGTTCTTGTTTTCTTTGATGACATATTAGTCTATAGTAAGACTTGGGATGAGCATGTGGCACATTTGGATACAGTACTCGACATTCTTGATGAGGCCTCCTTGTTTGCCAAGGAGTCCAAGTGTGCTTTGGGCATGACAGAGTTACTGTATTTGGGACATATCATCAACGCGGAGGGAGTTCGCATGGATCCAGACAAGGTCCGTGCTATTTTGGAGTGGCCGACACTAGGAAACTTGACACAGCTGAGGGGATTCATTGGTTTATGTGCTTTCTATCGGAGATTTGTGTCAGGTTTCTCTAGACATGCAGCACCGCTAACTGATTTGACCCGTAAGGGTGCTTTTATTTGGACTGATCAGGCACAGGAGTGTTTTGAGAAGTTCAAGGTCATCATGACTACATGCCCAGTTTTAGCACTACCGGATTTTACAAGACCTTTTGAGTTGCACTGTGATGCCTCGGGGGAAGGTATTAGAGTGGTGCTATCTCAGGATCGCCACCCTATTTTTTTTGAGAGTCATAAGCTCAGGGGACCTGAGAGATTGTTTAGTATTTATGACAAGGAAATGTTGGCCATTATGCATGCCTTGGCCAAATTCAGACAGTACCTGGTGGGGAGTAAATTTTGTATTAAAACTGATCATAATAGCTTGAAGCATTTCTTTGGACAGCGTGATCTCAATGAGAGGCAGCAGAAGTGGGTTAGCAAGTTGCAGTCCTATGACTTCGATATTTCTTATATCAAAGGTACTCAGAATGTGGTAGCTGATGCCCTTTCACGGAGACCCCACTTGTGTGTGATTTCAAAAATAACTGAGGATTGGAGACATCTGATTGTTGCAGAGTATGCTCGGGATCAGTGGGCCTCAAGAATTGTTGATGGCAGTGTTCAGGACAACGATTATACCCTTGTGAATGAGCTGATCATTTACAAGGAAAGGATATATTTAGTTCTGGGGTCTAGTGTCAGACAAATCATTTTTCGGGCTTTCCATGATTCACCCTTGGCAGGACATCCGGGTTTCTTTAAAACCTATAGGCAGATTCGTAAGAGGTTCACTTGGAAGGGACTGAAGATAGATGTTCAACACTATGTCCGCGAGTGCTCTGTTTGTCAGCAGAACAAACAGGAGCATACTTATCCGGCCGGGTTGTTACAGCCACTTCCCATTCCTGAGCGGAAGTGGGCTTGTTTATCTATGGATTTCATTGTGGGTTTGCCGAAAGCCCAAGGTAAAGACTGTATTTTCGTGGTGGTAGATCGTCTTACCAAGTACGCCCATTTCTTTCCGATTACCACTACTTTCTCAGCTGTCCAGTTAGCTGAGTTATTTTTTCGGGAGGTATTCAGATTACATGGTTTGCCCTAGACTATTGTGAGCGATCATGATAGTCGCTTTATGAGTCATTTCTGGCAGGAGCTTTTCCGGTTATGTGGGACGGAATTGACTCCCAGCGCTAGCTACCACCCTCAGACTGATGGTCAGACTGAGATAGTGAATAAATGGGTGGAAGGCTATCTGCGGAATTATGTTTCTTCTCAGCAGCAGGCTTGGGTGAAGTGGATACATTTATGTGAGTTTTGTTATAATTCCACTCATCACATGACTATTCTGATGTCACCGCTCCGGGCTTTGTATGGGTATGATCCACCTAGTTTCATGGATTTATTATGCAGTGATAGTCGGGTGCCCAGTGCTGGGGATATGTTACAGGATGGACAGGACATCATGAGGACCTTAAAAGACAATATGCAGAGGGCTCAGAATCAGCAGAAGCAGTATGCTGATCAGAAGAGGACTGCTCGTTCTTTTCAGGTGGATGATATGGTTTATTTGATGTTACAGCCCTACAAGCAATCTTCTATCAAGAAGAGCGGAGCCGAGAAGCTCAAGCCCCGTTACTATGGGCTTTTACGTGTTGTTCACCGAGTGGGAGAGGTTGCGTATGAGCTAGATTTACCTCCTGACAACAGGGTTCATAATGTCTTCCACGTCTCACGCCTTAAGAAGGCATTGGGTCAACATGTTGTACCATCTTCTACGTTACCTCCTTTGGATGATGAGGGCAGATTGGAGTTGGTTCCTGAGGTTATTTTGGAGACTAGGGAGAGGAATCTGCGACGTAGAGTTGTTAGAGAGTTTTTGGTGAAGTGGCATGGACATCCTGATGAGGATACCACTTGGGAGTCTGAGGATATTCTGCAGCACCCGGGATTGCAATTACTTGGGGACAAGCAATCTTGGGGAGGGAGGACTGTAATGTCCCCGATTTAACAGGTCTCTGCAGTTGAGTTTAGTTAGTTCATCATTGTGACCCTCGTGACCTCACAGTGTGTTTTGAGGGTCTTTGGGAGTTTCTGGAGCGGACTTACTATTTTGGGTAAGTCTATTTTTAGCTGTGGCTATTTCTGGCACGACAGTGTCTATTCCTGGTTGGGCAGTTGGTCTTGGTGCTTGTCAAAAATTCATTGATTGCAGTCAGATTGTTCAGTGGCTATTATTTTAAATGTGTTATTAAATTAAATCATTTTGATTTAATTTAATAACTTATTACTTTATAACTTTATGTTATAAAGTGGGGTTATGTTTTAAAAGCCATTTAAGTGAAATTATTAAAAAAGTGCTTTTTCGAAAAAGCTATATATCCTCCTCGGAAAAGCACTTTGCACTATCTTTTATGCAATCATTATTTTATTGAAGTTCGTGAAGAATACAGCTCTGGCTAGGGTTTCGAGGACGGATTCCTCATTTTTCGTAATTTGAGCCATCTTTTGTTGGTGGTGAATCTTACATCTAATTATTTTGTGAATTCTCATTCGATGCTTTTGTATATCGAATTGGGTGAAGGACTTCAATTCTGGAATCTGAATTTTCTGATAAAATTGTGTGGGAATTTAATCAATTGTCAAAGTCTCAATTTGATCATCTGGCGGCTGGTATTAATTTTGGAAATTGTGGTGAAATTGATGCAATTGAGAGCTATTGAAAGGTGTGTGAGATTGAAATGAATTACATTGCTGCATTTCCCAGCGTCATAGCATATTGACTGTTTGCGGCAATTGGTTCCTACAGCTAGCGTTAATTCCTTTGGCCACACGTTAGCAGCTGGGCCGTTTAGCTCCAACCTGGGCGTCACGTGGAGGCTGGGTCTCACGTGTTGATCACACAGCAGGAGGCTGGAATACTTCTGGTTTGGCGTTAAGAAATTATCCTTCACGTGCTTCCCGCTGCAGACACGTAAGTGGATTGGCCGTTAATTTTCTGGTGCGGCATCTAGGCAGTCACCTCTCACGCGCGACTTCCTGTAGTCACGTGAGATAGTTGCAAGGTTGGTAATTCATTGTTGGCAAACAAGTTAGCAGAAAATATATTAAAAATCGCAGGTGCTCTTTGAAATTTTTTTTTTGGATAATAAGATAGAATGTAAATTTCTTTATGCAATTATGACAGTTTGTGATATTTCTAAAGGACACAATTAAATTGAGATTTGATCATTAAATATTTGAGAATATAAAATTAGTGGATGACATTTTGTTGGAGCAATATTATGTTATAAATTGCATTCTTTTCGAAGTTAATATTGAATACTCAGAAAGAGTCAAGTTCGGCTCTTCACACTGTGGTGCAGCAGAATGAAGTTGTACATGAAGACCACCGATGATCAGTACTGGAATTATGTTACCATTGATTACAGTGAACCCGCTGGCACCTTGACACCCGATCAACTGAAGATCAAAACCGAGCAGACGGCTGCTATGGATATGATAGCTAGCACGCTACTTGATCATGTCTATGCTGAGATTGAACATCTTGATTCTGCCTTCAAGATGTGGGGCAAGTTGCAAGTGGTTTATGGAGAAGACCCAAATGTTCAAAGAGCCATGGTCGAAAGCCTCAGAGGAAAGTATGATGACATGAGGATGAATGAAGGAGAAGACATCGAGCAATATAGCAACTGGATCAAAGAGGTGATCAACTACATCAGAAGCACTGGAGGAAAGCTCGGGGAAGAGGAGGTGGTTAGCAAAATACTGAGAACTCTCAGACCTCAATATGCCATTAAGATATTTGTTATTCAAAAGCTTAGATCGGTGACCAAAGATCAAGTCACCCAAGACTGCATAATCTGTAAGTTGACTGCTTTTGAATTAAGTAATTTTGATAATAGCTTACCCAATCAGGAAGCAACATTTAAGTCTTCTATCAACATCTCTTCCACCAAAAAGGGAAGAGAAACCGGTAATTGCTCTACCGGTAAGATTGGTAACCTTGTTGAAAATCTGCTCTCAGAAGAGATGGAGCAAGATGAGTTTGAAGCACTTATCGCTAGAAGATTGCCCAGAGGGAAAGGGAAGTACAAAGGAAAACTTCCTTTGAAATGCTTCTCTTGCAACAAGATAGGACATATTGTTGCAAGGTGTCCTGATAATGAACATAAAGATAAAAGAGACCGGTTCAAGAGCAAAGCAAAGAAGGAATGCTATCTTGCAGAGGAAGGAGTCACAGACAATGAGTCTGAAGACCCTGAGGATCCAGAAATTGCATTTGTTGCAATAAAGGAGGAGAGCGCAGTGGTAAATGAAGTAGCACTCATATCTAGATCTCATCAGCTTGATGATTAGATCATTGACAGTGGCTGCACTTACCTTTGGAAACAATGCCCCCTGTGCCTTCAAAGGTAAAGCTTCTATTGGTCTCTGCAACAATGCTGTTTGTGAAGATGTGTACTGGGTTGAAGGACTCAAGTACAATTTAATGAGTGTTGCACAGCTGAACAACAAAAGATTCCAATTGGAATTCGGACAAGGTTCCTGTATAGTCAAAAATAAGGTTGGATCCCATAATGCAATCGGTAAACAGAGCAAAGACAATTTGTTCTACCTAGACTCAATGGAAGGAGCTTGTTTGATAGCTTCAGTCAGAGGAGAATCAAGTAAAATCTGTCTTGTCTCCAAAGAAGACAATAGATGTGTTAGCAATTCAAGTTGTCATTAGTGTACATCCACAAACACTATGCACCGGTAAGGGGTCACCGGTCACTCACAACACTTAGAAAACACCGGTAGACAAGCAACACAACGTATGCACCGGTAGATAATACTCACTGATAGACCGATCTAAGAACACGCACCGGTCTCAGTGTGCATAAGTTGAACCGAATATAAGGTTATACCAGTCTAAAGCGGCCTAAAGATCCGCACCGGATTTAGTGGATCAGTTTGAGTTAAAAGCAGGATTATATGGGACATCCACCGCTTAGAAGAGGAGTTAGCTATTTTAACAGGAGTTAGCTTTATTCATACAGATGTTTTGCATGGTAAACTCCAGTTCAGAGCGCATAGCTTTTTGCTGATTGCATGATTTATTATGGAGTTTGCAGCCTGACGGTTCTATGAGTTAAGGGCTTCATTACGGTGAACTCTTAGATAAACATAAGTCATAGGACGAAAAGAAAGTTGTTGATTATAGGTGATTGCATGGAGAAAATGAGAGACATCTTCTAAGAAAAGAGCTGCAGACACAGAGGTAGCAATGATCAACAGTCAGGCATCCAAAAAAGAGGTATGATCTAATCAGACATTAATTGTCATAAAAGATCATCAATTCTATTAGTAGTTAAAGCATATTTAAATCCTTTTATTAGGGTGAACCTAATCGGTTCGTTGTAAAAATCCCCTAACAGGGTAACATCTTGTTGATGTTCAAAGTCCTGTAACCATGCAGCTCCTAACAGGGTTTAGATCTTAACAGATCTTTTGTAAAAGCCCTTAACCGGGTAGCACCTTAACCAGTGCTTTGTAAGCTCCTAACAGGGCGTCTTCATTCTGAAGTAGTGAAGTTGTGTTCTCTGTCTCACCATGGTTTTTTCCCTTGTAATCAAGGGTTTCCATGTATAAATACCTGTATTGATCTGTGTGATTCTGCTTGTGCTTATGAATGACTGTTATATTCTATTTATCAGTTAAGATTAAGAAGTTCAGAATTAGAAAAAGTATAACAGCGAGTATTTACTGATTCACCTCCCACCCTCTCAGTAACCGGTAAAGTATTAACAATTGGTATCAGAGCTATTTCTCTCTACTTCAAAGCCTAACAGTTGGAGAGAAAGATCATGGAGGTTTACCGGTATCAAAAGTAGCTAGAGGAAGCCAATGATATCATCACCTCTCTGGAAAACAGATTGAGGAGATCACTTGCGAAAAGAAAGGAGGTAGCGCTACAATTGAATGAGAGCAATGAAACCATCGATGAACTCTCTGGGCAAAGTGGATCTGATGAAGCTTAGGAGGCAGTATCTGAACTCATGGAAAAGAATCATATCCTGACCGATGAGATCTCTAATCTCAAAAGAGAACAAGAAGAGAATGCCCTGAGGATGACTGAACTAATTGAGAAAAAGAGAAAAGCTGAAGATGAAAGAAAATCGGCAGTCAAGTCTCTATCAGCCTCTGAGAAAGCAAGGGATTGGGCAGTGGAGGCCGTAGGGGCAAATGAACTTATCATTCTACAACTTCAAGAAGACATGCAAAGTGTCACCCAAGAAAATGACCACATGCAGAAAGGCTGGCATGACAGGAATGAAGCATGCAATAGACTATCTCAAGAATTGCATCAACTAAGGGAGTAGATAAACGAACTTGAAGAGACAAATGAAATATTGAGAAGATACAATAAAAGTTCAACCAAGCTTTGATGAGCAACTCAAAGGTCAAAGAAGACACAAAGATCAGACCGGTCTTGGTTTCACCGGTGAAAATGCAAAAATGAATGGTGAGCCCTCTAGGGCAAAATCAATCAAGAAGGATAAGATGAAATCGTTGATGCAAAAGGGTAAGAATTTCCCTAACACATCTTGCAATCACTGTGGGAAATCTGGTCATAAGACTAATAACTGCAGGAATGCACTGGTAAAGACCTACAATAGCTACTGCAAGAATTGCTGTAAAAAGGGCCACAAGACCAGTGAGTGCTGGTCCAGTCCCACATCTGTGTCCAGCAGCAGCAAGGGAAGCTTCAGAGGGTACTGCTGCTATGCATGCAATAAATTTGGACACAAAGCACAAGAATGCAGATCCAAGACAATGGCATTTAGATCCCCAAAACCAATACTCACCAAAAGAAGGAAGGACCTGAGCACAGTGAACCGTGTGAACTGTGGATTACACAACTACAATGGCTCTCACAACAAGTCAACTGACACGAAAATAATGAACTCGTGGAAAGCAACTGGAGTGATCTGCTATCATTGCAACAAAGTGGGACACAGCCAAAGAATGCAGAAACCGGTCATCCAGTGAGAAGAAGGAACCGGTTAAATCTGAAGAGAAGATCAACAAGGAAGAAAAGACTAAGAAAACAGTCAAACAAAATTGGTTCGTAAAAGAATCAAAGATCTCCGCTGAAGAGAAGACAGAGGAAAGATCACCATCTGCTGATGGCGATACCTCTTCAACAAACTAAACCATGAGCATTTAGAGGGAAGCGGTAGATCCACTACTGTTCCCGGTATGACTGATGAGAGTAGGGCTCATTCGGTCTTCAAGATTAACCGGTAAGGCAAGTTTACAATCAACCGGTTGGTAAAACGGAAGGAAAAAGTAGGTAAAGCATTTATTACTGTAGCCGTTTAACAAATAGTTACTGTTTGGTAATTACCGTAATAACCTAACCCTATCAAAGAAAGGGAAATTACTCGCAAAGATTTTCACTTTGCTTACTTTGCGATTTAGGAATTCTTGTGCTAAGTATTATTTTCACGCTCTGATCACTGAGAAATCACTATTTGCAAATTACCGGTTAGCAAGAATGGCATCATCTTCCGCTACCCTGAAGTTGATCAAAGGAGATCTAGTGAATAGATCAGCATACAACATCTTGCCTATGTAGAACAGAGAAGACGACATGGCCGGTGCTCTCTCTTCCATGCCAAAAGGAGTCCTCTTGACCGAGGATGTTACAGCGTTCATTCACGCCAGACAAGAAGAACTCGGAGAAACCTTTATTCATGGAGAGTATGTGTCGTTATGTGAAGAAGGGAAACTGCTCGAAAAATATGCCAATTTGGTATCCTCCGGTCTAATAAATGGTGTGTGCTACCCTGCAATTTTTCGGTAGGACCAAGTTACACTGGTGCTAAGCCGTCTCCACGAACCAGGATTCTGGCTCAACAAAGGCGCATGTCACGAGATCACCAAAGAGGATCTCCACAGAGTGACTGGGTACAGTGACAAAGGTGAAGCGATAACCCTGTGCACCATCTCCAATTCTATCGTCAACAAGCTGACCAAGTCGAAGTTCGACGGTTGACTCATGACTATTAACGACATTGAAGATGGAGTACGCTTCGCGTCCACTGTTATCGGATATAAAGTTTGTCTGTCAAGCAACCTGAAGAGCGTACCAGGTGGTGCAATTCATGCTGCGCATTGCATTATGCACGAAAATGTCCAATACGACATTTGTGCAATGCTTCGGAACCAAATCTTTGAAAATATGAAGAAGCTTGGAGTTGTGAAGAAGAAATCTATGAAGTATGGAACCCTTCTGATGTGCCTATACTTCTTCTACCTGGATTTCTTCCCAGGTTTCGGACAAGTGAATTGGAGAACTGACAAACCGATCGTGCATCAAATCACTTAAATGGCAAACAGACAGGGAGACCAATTAACCAATGCTATGACCAAATATTTCGAAGCCTTTCAACTGGAGATGCACGAGAGGGAAAGAATTCCATCGGCAATTGTTGAACATTACAAGGATGAGGTATGTTTTCTGGTCACCACCGATAATTGCATTATTCAAGCAGTTGAACCAATAGATGCATATGCTCTTGAGCTGGGTTACGAGATCTCAGCCAAAGTTGCTAAGGCATATGCTGGGGCATTAAATGATGCAAATCTGGATCTTGGTGCCAATCGGTTCGGCATGTACACTGAAATTCTTCAAAATCTGTCAAAAAGGGCACCGATCAAAATTGTCTACAAATGGACACCTCCATCTAGAAAGAAACCGGCGACAGAACAGCCTAAAGGCAGAAGGAAGAAAGAAGAACCGGCACCCAGCATCCAAGAGGAAGAGCAAGAAGAAACAGACCCTGAAGACACAGTTCCTCTGATTAGGAAGAAGAAGACTGAAAAAGTATCAAAAGAGGATCCACCTAGACGAGCCAAGCCCACAATTGACGAAATTGTGGAAGGACTGAAGAAGGCTGGAAACTTAGGCTCGGTAAGAAGAAGATATGACTTAAGCAGTGATGAAGAAAAGGACAAACTTGAGGAAGCAGTAGCATTCTATCTCCACAAATTCAATCTTCATCCGAGTGGACTTCGCACTACTATACCGGAACAACTTCTACAGAATATTGAGGCCCTGTGGAAAGCCTCAAAAGAAAGAGAAAAGGAGGAGAGGATACGGGCTATTTTGGAGGTTTAGAATCACCTTACTTTGGATGAGGCAGCAGAACAGGCTGAACTACATCAGAAAACTTTTGCAACTATAAGAAGGATAGGCCTAGTGCTTATTGCAGAAATTGAGAAGGTACACAATGAAGAAGTCGCACTATGGACCAAACTTCTTCAAACCCAGGAACAAGTAGAACAAGAAGCAGCATAAAGAACAATAGCTAAACCGGCACCTGACATCGGTAAAGGGAAAGGAGTACTTGGAGAAGAAGCACCGGTACTAGTGGACTTAACCAAGGAACAAGCAACGAATCCAACGGTTTACATCTCACCAAGCAAAGGTAACTTTCAACCTATGGATGTTGATGATTTAATAACTGAGGTTATGGACTTTGGGGAAGTGGACAATGTAGCCAATTGGTATTGTGTACTAAATGAAGAAGACAAACAAAAGTTGATTGTCGAGATCGTAGAGACCTTCATGGATTATAATAGGACCCCAAGGTACTACAGGTCCAAGTTCCCACCGGAACTAAACAACAGGCTACAAGAAAAATGGAAAACCAGTCTAGGTATGAACACCAGAATCACTAGAGACACACTACTTAAGGTCCGACGTGGTTTTAGTGAAGAAAGAATAAAGTTTCTACTAGAAGAAGCATCCATGAACCTAAAAACATTTGATAGAGTTGCAGAGATATTGAATGGATATGAGAATAAAGTCTACAAAGACACTCTAGACTACTGGAACAATTATGACTTCACGACATTAGAGAAATATGGTCCTCAAGATCAAAACAAACCTGTGCAAACAAAGGAGCTCTTAACTAATGAACAAATAGATGTTGCACAAGAAACGGAAATTGATGTACCCATAGGGGAACTCCATACTCCTGAGGAGCAACAGCAAAAAGAAGACCCACTGGGAGAACAACCACAAAATAATGAAGGTAGTCAGCCACCGGAAGAAGAAGAACAACCGGAAAGCAGAGCTCATCAAGCAATGGAAGACAACAAAGGGCAAGAAGAAGAGATCCCTGTCCACACAGAGCAGCTAAAACCGGAGCAAGAGCAAGACCAGCAAGAACACAAAGACATTCCAAGCTCCTCTTCAAAAAGGAAACTATCATTTGCCGAAGGAAAGGAAGCAAAAAGAAGCAAATTTACAGATACAGTGGTAGACATTAGTAAGATGACAACAAGGCAACTAAAAGAATTGACCAAAAGCAAATAGGATATGGTCCTGACCAATGTAAAGAACATCCTGTACAACTTTGTCCCTGATGCTGACATAGATGAAGATGAACAGGTCATAGATCAGCTGGAAGTTTTGACGCAAGCAATCGGTGAGGATCTAACAAATCCAAAAATAAGAGCGGCGAACCACTATGAAAAGAAAAGAGTAGAAATACTCCACAAACAAGTTGATGATATCAAAGTCAATGCGACAACCAACCCAGTTTAATATACATAATAAATCTGCGGTACATTATAGCAGAGAAATGACAAGTCTGGCTCTTGTCAAAAGGAAGACTACAGAAGAGGAAAGCAAGAGAATCCAAGACATTATTGGATTTCAAATGTTTCTCGCCCCAACATTTGACTCAATGCAGCGCATTGCCACTACAACAGAAGCTTTGATAAATGAACCAGATTACAAGACTGTTGAAGACATGGAAAACATAACTGTTTCCCTCACAGCAGCCCTCAAGAATATTGAACATATAACCAGTCCATGGGCACCATTGCTTCACTCAACCAAAACAATTTACAAGGATATCTTCACAAAACTACAAATATGAAGTGAAGTAAAACCTCTTATCCTTTGGAGGCAAAAAGGGGATGAAAGTAGCAAGATAGAGAGTAAATAGAAGGAGAACAAAGGAGAACACAAAAAGAACACCAGAGCATTTAGACAGGGGAAGTGTTCTACAGAACAGTGCAAACCTTTCAGTCAGGGGAAGTTCGGAACAGGGGAAGCAGTGTTCTACCGATACAAGGCACTGTGATCAGTAAGTGAGTGAAGTTTGTGTATAGTTTTGCCACCAATGACAAAGGCGAAGATTGTTAGCAATTCAAGTTGTCATTAGTGTACATCCACAAACACTATGCACCGGTAAGGGGTCACTGGTCACTCACAACACTTAGAAGACACCGGTAGACAAGCAACGCAACGTATGCACCGATAGATAATACTCACCGATAGACCAATCTAAGAACACGCACCGGTCTTAGTGTGCATAAGTTGAACCGGATATAAGGTTATACCGGTCTAAAGCGGCCTAAAGATCCGCACAGGATTTAATGGATCAATTTGAGTTAAAAGCAGGACTATACGGGACATCCACCGCTTAGAAGAGGATTTAGCTATTTTAACAAGAGTTAGCTTTATTCATACGGATGTTTTGCAAGGTAAACTCCAGATCAGAGCGCATAGCTCTTTTTTGATTGCATGATTTATTGCGGAGTTTGCAGCCTGGCGGTTCTATGAGTTGAGGGTTTCATTACGGTGAACTCTTATATAAACATAAGTCATAGGATGAAAAGAAAGTTGTTGATTATGCGTGATTGCATGGAGAAAAGGAGAGACATCTTCTAAGAAAAGAGCTGCAGACACAGAGGTAGCAGAGATCAACAGTCAGGCAACCAGAGAAGAGGTATGATCTAATCAGACATTCAGTGTCATAAAAGATCATCAATTCTATTAGTAGTTAAAGCATATTTAAATCTCTTTATTAGGGTGAACCTAATCGGTTCGTTGTAAAAATCGCCTAATAGGGTAACATCTTGTTGATGTTCAAAGTCCTGTAACCAAGCAGCTCCCAACAGGGTTTAGATCTTAACAGATCTTTTGTAAAAGCCCTTAACTGGGTAGCACCTTAACCAGTGCTTTGTAAGCTCCTAATAGGGCGTCTTCATTCTGAAGTAGTGAAGTTGTGAGCTATGTCGCACCGTGGTTTTTTCACTTGTAATCAAGGGTTTCCACGTATAAATACTTGTATTGATCTGTGTATTCTGCTTGTGCTTATGAATGACTGTTATATTCTGTTTATCAGTTAAGATTAAGAAGTTCAGAATTAGAAAAGGTATAAGAGCGAGTATTTACTGATTCACCCCCCCCCCCCTAAGTAACCGGTAAAGTATTAACAAGATGGCTATGGCACAAGAGACTCTGTCACATAAACTCTGACAGTATTGTCAAAGTGAGCAAAAAGAAATCGGTTAGAGGAATCCCTGAGATTACAAAACCCATCAATGGGGTTTGTAAAGACTGCCAGTTAGGAAAACTGACAGGAACAAGCTTCAACAGTAAGACGTTTACTGCTGAAAATGTTCTAGACCTTGTGCACACAGATATGTGTGGACCAATGAAGACAAAAAGCTATTATGGAGACTGGTACTTCATGATATTTGTAGATGACTTCTCAAGAATGATGTGGACACTCTTTCTTAGAGAGAAATTAGAGGCCTTCCACATGTTCAAAATCTACAAGGCTAGAGTGGAAAAGGAAACTGGTAAAAGTTTGAAGTGCCCAAGGTTAGACAGAGGAGGTGAGTACACCTCTCAGGAGTTCACTCATTACTGTGAGCAACATGGAATAAAGAGACAGTTTTATGCACCAAGGACTCCTCAGCAAAATGGAGTAGCAGAAAGAAAAAACAGGACGCTAATTGACTGTGCAAGAACCCTGTTGATTTAGAAGGATCTCCCTCGTCACTTCTGGAGAGAAGCTGTCAGTACTCCTGTCTAGACACTGAACTGAATATGAAGACCGGTCATGATGATCATGACAGTCTTGAAGGTCTAAATGAAGGAAATGCCTTTGAGTTCAACGAAGCAACAACTAGAGATGAAGGAGAAATACACATGGATAGACATCCAGAGCGGGAGACTGTACCTAAAGCCAACAGGTTAACTCAGGATGGTGAACAAGATGATGCCCAGAACCATGATGAATAAAATGCTCAACTAGAAGAACTAGACCGGGAACAAAGACCGGTTCTTCCAAGGTATGTCACATATCATTTCACTGACAATATAATTGGTGACAAACATGCAAATATCTTAATCAGAAAAAAGGCCAGAGAGAATATCTGTTTACTTTCTTGTATAGAGCCCAAATCCACTAGGGAAGCTCTAGAAGATGAAAATTGGGTCAAGGTCATGGAGTAAGAAAATTGAGCAAATTGAAAAAAATGATGTATGGGAGCTTGTGCTAAGACCAAATGACAAGAATTTCATAGGGACCAAGTGGGTCTACAGGAACAAGTTGAATGAGGATGGGAAAGTAATAAGAAATAAGGCAAGACTGGTATGCAAAGGGTATGCCCAGGAAGCTGGACTGGACTATGGAGAAACTTTTGCACCGGTGGCTAGATTGGAAGGAGTGAGAATTCTTCTCGCCTATGCTGTTCACAAAATATTCAAAGTATATCAGATTGACGTCAAGTCTGCATTCCTAAACGGAGTACTGGAAGAAGAGGTCTACATTGAACAACCGAAAGGCTTCACAACTGCTCAAGATAGTGGTATGGTCTGTAAGCTGAAAAAGGCTCTTTATGGGCTTAAGCAAGCTCCAAGGGCTTGGTATGAGAGGTTGCATTCATACCTTCTGACCATAGGATTCACAAGAACCGGGGACAACAATAATATGTATCTCAAGACCGGAAAAGATGGAACTCTGATTGCTAAGATCTTCCTGGATGAGATCATCTTCGGAGGAGATGACAGAATGAGCAAAGCCTTCGCTGAAGAGATGAAAAAAGAATATGAGTTGTCTATGATAGGCGCCATAAAATTCTTCATTGGACTACAGGTCCATCAGCTAAAAGAAGGTATTTTTATCTCTCAGTCCAAGTATATAAAAGAACCTCTTAAGACTTTTGGACTTGAAGAATCTAAACCGGTTGGAACCCCAATGATAACTAACCTCAAGTTATCAAAAGAGGATGATGCAAAAGAAGTAAATGAAACAATGTATCGGTCCATGATAGGAAAACTGCAATATGCTGTTCACAGTAGACCGAACATTGCACATGTGGTTGGCATAGTGGCAAGATTCTCTGCTAATCCCAAAGAGACACATTTGATAGCAGTAAAGAGAATCTTTAGGTATCTAAAAGGAACCGAGGAATTTGGTTTATGGTTTCCACATAAGGGAGGATTTCAGTTAAAAGTATACACTGATGCAGACTGGGCTGGCAACATTGATGACAGAAAGAGTACAAGTGGTGGTGCATTCTTTCTTAGTGGAAGAATTGTTTCTTGGACAAGTAAGAAACAGAATTGCATTTCACAATCTATTGCAGAGGCCGAATACGTTGCTGCAGCGATCAATTGCACATAGGTAATCTGGATCAAATAACTGTTGGAACAATTTTAAAGAACAGATACCTGAACGGATAGCTATCTATTGTGATAGCACCAGTGCAATTAACATATCCAAGAACCCTGTTATGCACTCCAAGACAAAACACATTGCCATCAAGTATCACTACTTGAGAGAGTTGGTACAAGACAAGGAGGTGAGATTGGAGTATGTTCCCACCCATGAACAAATTGCTGATATCTTCACAAAGCCATTACCAAAGAGTACTTTTGAGTATCTCAGAGGTAAACTCGGGGTGATACCCCTTCAAGATATTCAGTAAACCTGCCAAGGTGATCATCAGTTCATTATGCTTGAACAGAGGGATACATCTCATCTTTTCTGGACTGATGAAAAGGGCTGATGCTCATAGGTGGAGCAGATTAGAATAAGGTAGTCATTTTGACTAGCCTTTGGCATTATTGTCAAAAAGGGGGAGAGTTTGGCAATAACCGGTGAACAGACTGTAGCAGAAACAGTGACACAATATTGCGATTGCCCATCAAGGTTTTTCCATCAATGCCAAAGGGGGAGATTTTTGGCATTCAGTGAGGGTAACCGGTAAGCCTCTACCGGTACAAGTATTGTCATTGATTGGCAAAAGAGTATAGAGATATTGATTGACAAAAGAGCATAGAGATTTGTCATCTCTATAAAGCATAAAGATCCAAGGAGCTCTGTATGTAGGAAGGATGGTTTGGCAGATGGTGCCAACATATAAGAACCGGTCACTAGACAATGCTTCAGCAACTGGGTAATGTACACAGCTAAGGAAGAGACAATAACAGGTCAAAGACCCTTACCTGTTCACGCAAACCAGTGTCAACAATACAACCGAGGAAGGTGCAACCAGAAAGCCAAGGAAGAGACAGTAACAGGTCAAAGAGCCTTACTTGTTCACTGCATGAGGATCTCTACCGATCTAGTAATGACTCCGATATGAACCTAGGAAGTCATAGTCAACTATCTATTCCAACCAACTCTTTGACCGGGATTTTCTACGACAAATCCAGAGGTCTTTGAGTTAAATTGGTGATCGGTTTGGGGCGTGTCTAGAGGTTTTAAAGCCAGAATCAGTGGCTTTAAAACAAGGCGTTATCTCTTGTAAAGGAAAGATGCTTGGCACGCATCTATTGTTTTCTTTTTACAGCAGATAAATCAAGGGCATGCATCGGATGTTTCCTTAGTGAACTGGTACTCCACTGAGTGATGAATCCGATCTGTAATTAGGTCATGCATGATGAGCACAATTAAGGCTAGGGCTCTATTTATTCTTCTGCCTCAGGTGAATAGAAGTTGCCTTCATTCTGTCGAGTAAAAGAGTGAACCTTTAAGCTGTAGAAGCCAGGGTAAGAAGAAGTTTGAAGAAGAGAGAAAGAAGATTGTGCAGAGAAGCACAATAGTAGAGGAGAACACACCTGCGGTGACCGGTGATGCTTCTTAGTTGAGCACAAACAAAGATCTTATCAGGCTATGCATAGCCATCTGTAAAAGGTCAATTCCTCTATTGTTTTCTAGCAATTACAATAGATTAAAATCTCAGTATTTGGGTGGACTCTAACAGGTCCCTTGTATCGAATCCCCTAACTGGGTGACATCTTTCAAGGTGTTCAAAGTCCTCTAACCAGGCAGGCACTAACCGGCTTTATTGTAACAAATCCCTTAACCGGGTTGCATCTAACAAGTGCGTTTTGATCCTTTAACCGGGAAGGCTCCTAACAGGGCGTACTCCAGAAGAGTACAAAATTTGTGAGGTCTCATAACACCGTGGTTTTCACTGTAATCGGGTTTCCACGTGATAAATCTGGTGTCATTGTGTGATTGTTTGCTTGCTGTTATTATATGTTTGAATCTGTCTGGCTCACAGTTATAAGTACACTTTACCAGAGTTAAGAGAAAAGTTTTAGAGGTGGTGATTCACCCATTCCCTCTGAGCACCAGTTGGGACTGTCACTGGTATGTAGTCAAAAAATAACTAGAGACAACCTTCAGAAAATCCCCGCAATTCTCATGATATTTCCTTAACTTGAGACAAACCAATATTATGGATTGCATCACTGAACCAAAGGAATACAAAGCCGCTTCTTAATCTTTCATGCCAGGATGTAACATGGCATTAATATTTGCCACTTTACCATGTGATAACTATTGTGGGTTATTATCATTGAATGCCAAACATTTGAATATCTCCCGTATAATATTAAAATTGCTGGCACGATAATTATTTTCTACACAGGTGACTGTGATATAAACAAGGCTCTGGTCTTTTACAGCTCCCACAGGCAAATGTATTGACGACAACTACAAAATTTGGAATGTAAATATTTATTCAAATACTTGATACTTTCTATATTCCTTATTTCCCCCACAATCATCATTTCCACATTTCGTGTATAATGTTCCCAACCAATTAATCCATATTATTAGCTATTACTTATTACCTTTGCCAATATATTTCAATATTTTTCTCACACTACAAGTACATTTCTGGGAATATTTAAACATTGGAATTACCAACGAAAGCACAAGAGACTGACACACGATAAAATAATAATAATTTACTCAATGCCTTCGGAAATGATACCAAAGGTGCAACAATAAATTAATAGTTATAATATTATTCATTAGACAAAATGTTCTGCAACAATATCTCTATTCAAGAACTCTTAAATACCTCATAATAACTTTGATATTTGCCTGATTTGTAAACTACATTGTTAGCGCAATTGAAGATTTGGATGAAGCCTCCTGGTCCCATCTAGGTCAGATTTTTAACTGACGAAAATGGCTTCCTAGGTACACCCTGAGACAAATTTTAGAAAACTTCTCAAATCAATGAAATAATTATCAAATTTCCAAGTCATATCTTCCACTTCTTCCAAGAACTCTTTTATAACAATTGTTTTCAATTACATTCCAATACTTCAATTATTAATTAATTATTTAATTTTCTAAAATCTATTAAATAATTTTATTTATTTTGTTAACATAGAGGTATTGCCATGACTCAGCCTAGTGCCCAACCTGCTTTACATTGGTCTTACATATTGCCAAGTTCGGGTTCAGGAAGGGGTGAGCTGAGGCGAGACTAGTCCTCTAAGGATGCACGCAATAGCCTGCAAACCATGTGCATTGGGTAAGCAGGGGCCTTGGAGTCGAACCTGAGACTAATGAGGAGCAAACCCACAGCCCAAGCCAACTCCGTTACCTGTGCAGGCTAAAATCTAGTAAATAATATTTATTATTTATCATTAATTTTATAAAAATATAAAATAATTAAATATAATATTTTTTGACTTTAGAAATCAATTTATTTTTCAAACCTTATCAAATTGGGACATTACAATATGGTCTGTTATATAAGGTCTCTCCTGCTGATTTTAGTTTTCCAAATCTTGAGAGCTGTTTTGTTGTAACAATTTCTTTTTTTCTGGTTCTAATTAGAATAAATACATGCTCATGCATAATTTAATATAACACAGACAATTACTCTGTCAAATATCTGGTTCATTGATGCAGCTTATGAGCTATCTAAGAAGGAAGGAAGAGTGGGTACCCCAGAGCGTCCACTTTCTGATCTTGGTCAGGTAGCATTTATTCTCCAAATAGAACTTAGTATAATATAATCTTTGTATAATGTCACACTGTTGTTTTCTCCAGGAGAAGTATGCTGTTTGTAAATGAAAACTTGAATTTGAGGAAAATTCATTAGGAATTTAATTTTAGCAATTACATATAAGAAATAATTTATGAATTTTAAAAATGCCTATAGATGTTTAAGGCTTGACAATGTAATCATCTCTTAGAATTGAAACATTTTATGTTTGTCTACTATTTTCTTGCTTATCAATTTTATAGTATACTTAAATGTATTTTGTTTTGGCCATGGAAGGAGATATGCTGTCTGTTTCTTAGTAGTAAACTATGTTTCTCCCCATAATAATTTTCTATCGTGTAATTATATAATCATATTATTATTACTTGAATCATGAAAGACTCTCTAAAATATTGAGACACTTGGTCACATTTCCTAGGTTTTCTATTGAAATTAATTCAGAATGCTTTAGAAGGGTCTCATCAGTCTTCTACAGGGGTGGCAACCCGATACTCCCCTTCCCCATCATTTCAGTACTCATCACCATGGCCCTTGGGCTTCTGTATACTGGGTTTTTATTTTTTTATTAGCCATATGAAGTATTCATCTTTATTAGTAGGCCCAAATGTAGGGCGGCCACCTCTTTTGTATTATCATTCCTGTGAATATTGTCCATGGTATTATATTTTTGGATTTTGCCTTATTGGCCACTTTAATAAGTGGCTTCTTTTTTGTCCTTTCTAGGAACCAATAGATCTTACTTTTTAAGTATAGTTTTGATCTACATTCTTATTTGCAATATTAAAGGGTGTGTTTCAAGCAAGCCAAAGATAATCAGATGTGTTACATTTATCATGTTTTCTTTTTAGGAAATCATACTTTATAATGAAGTTAGGTTCGCTTACACAGGCAGCTGTGGCTTTTGTCCATGGCATGGTAGACTGTCCTCAAATATGATTTCCCTATAATGGTGGCTATTACTGAGGAGCTTACAAGGGAGACCAAATACAGCCTAATAAGAGAAGGTAATTGCAAACAACTGATCAACATTATTGAGCTTCATCAGCCAGTTTTTCTTTTTTCTAGATGTTAGTTTCCTTCGTTTTCCAAATTGTATCTTAATTGAGATACAATACTAGCTCCAAGATTACTTGAATTTTTATTATGTTCTTTCTACTTTAATAAGATGCTGGCCTTTGTAAACTACTATGAAAAAATGGCTCTGCCTTTACGAAAACATTCTCGCTCGCAGGTCTGGACTATCGACTCTCTGGACAAACAATTCTTCGTTTTTTCCAAAACCAAATATGCTGGAACTTTTTCTATCAATCTAGGTCACCCTTCTCTGATTTTCGATGGCTAGTCTGCTGCCTGGATGGATTCAGATTGGCAACTGGTTAAAAATGGAAGGAAATCAAAGCAATTGAGGACTCAGCGGTTGGATGTTCTTTCGATCCACAATAGATTCGATATATTGGCATCTTCCTCCCCTAGGGTTTTTTCTAGGGCTCTTTCTTGGGGGAAGCAGGGGCAAAATTCAGAATTATGTCCACCACACAAGAACTTGACGGATATTCCAGGTAATGTTCAAGCTAGGGCTCCTGGAAATCTTTACTCCCCTCCTCATCGACGGATCTTTAGTGATGCCCAATCTGGAGGGAAGAATTCTTTGCAAGAGTCGCCCATGAAAGCAGACCAGCAGGTCAAAAATTATTCATATACTCCCTACCTTGGCTACAGGAAATCTTCGAAAAATTTGTTCAATGTAGACCCTGATGGTGTTAGGGCATCCCCAAATCTGCACTCGCTCCATCACTAGGGAAATAAATATACTCCACCACACATAAGGAGGCAATCATATGCATTGCACCCACATACACCACAACCATCCTTTCCTAGGATGTGCAATGATGTTGGTACTTCTCTAGGGGAGATGATGGATGCATACCCAAACTTTGAAACAGGATATATGGACATGGTGATGAAAATATGTAAGGACAAAGGAGTTTTTGCTAGATGGACAGGGTTAGGAGCTAATATCGAGGATATTATAGACTGGTTCAAAGCAAAATTTCCAGGACAGGTTACCCTAAGTGAAGGTTTTCTATTTTTAAAATGCAATAACAAAAAACTTAAAGAGGATCTTCTAGCATCAAAATGCCCTAAATTTAGAGGTTGTAATTTTATATTTCTTGATTGGCAACCTAAATTTAATTGCAAAAATTTGAAAAATCTAAAAGTAGATAGGGCAATTTTCATCCCTGATATCCCAGTAGAATTAATTAATAGAGAAACATTTAAATCAATTGGCAACTGTTTTGGGGAATTTGTAGGGATAAGGAAGTTAGATCAACCGCATAACAATGTCACAATTATAGTCAACATGGAATTTAATCAAGCTCTATTAGTTCCGATTAGATTTAAATAGTTAGGGCTAGAATATATACTTTACCCTGAATTTCTGAAAGATGTACCCTGTATGGATTATGAGGATAAAATCATCCTTAATAGAACTACCCCCATAGACACCAAGCTCAGACTAGATCCTTCTTTAGACTGCTCTGAACAATAGTGCAAATTATCCCCTACATCCAACAGCAACCTCTTAGAACAAAATATGGTGTTTAAAATGATTCCTAGGGTTTCTTTTCTAAATGACTGTGGAGGCTTTTTCCTCAATCCTTTGAAGAACCGAGTGAAGAAATATTCTAGAAGGTCATTAATGGTTTTGAACTCTTGCCTGCAAGGGCTAGACAATAGTCCCTCAAGTACTGTGGATGAATGTCCTCATAATGTGGAAGAAAGTAAATGCAAGAATAAGAACTGTTCTAGTGTGGACACACAAAGAATGGATGTAGGCATTCCAAATGAGATAGGAAAGGACAATGGCATCTTTTTAAAGGATCAAAGTATTCCACAGAGTAATGCAGAAATAATAGGTAATAAGAAGAATAGGAATTTAGATAGTTCGAAATCCTTGCAGATTGTTAAGTGTATGGATTTACATTTAGACCAAATACGGGAAGATGTTAACCCCTCTTTGGAGTCAGTGAGGGATAACTTGGAGACACTTCCAGGAAATGCAAAGAATGTCACTAAGGAAGGAAATATCCAAGGAAACAAGGGCAGTTCCTTACAAGGAAAAAGTTTTTTGAGTTTTCATAAGGTCGCAAGGCTTGCGGATAAATCTCTAGGACACATTGGCTATCCTACGACATTAGAGTGCGATGACAAGTTTGCTAAAGTGTGGTTAAACTTGAGTAGTAATCTATGTCCTATAGACGGGGCCACCTCAGAGGAGAAAGTAGAAAACATGGATATAATAGAGACCTTGGATAATATGAATATGGTTGAAGATGTGCTTGGAAACCTTACAAAGAATGACAAAGATACAGAACAACAAACTGAGGAAAGGAAAAGTAGTACAGAGATTGAAAAAGGCTATATCTTGTTGCCAGAAACACATGGGATAATTGATGTATCCCCTACCCAAGCAGAAAGAGAAGGAACGGCCATTTCCAACCCTCCCGGGGATACATTTACAGATAACATAGTGAATCTGGCAATGGGGGGAATCTCTACAGAAAACAGTGACTGCCCCTCCCATTCTGGATACATTCAGAGGTTTCAGACAGAGGTAGAAGATGAGGATTATCTTTAGAACCAATGCTCTCGAGAAGAAACTATCTTTGAGAAGGAAGCCAATAATATGAACACTAATGTGTCCTTAGATAATGTGCACCTAACTGAAAAAAACTCGGAATGCTCGTTGGAGGAAGATAAGGTCACTTTTCAACAAACCAAGGAAGGGAAGTATAGTGAGGCTGAACATCAAGAGAACCAACTATATGGTTTGCTAATTGAGGAATCATATAAGAGGGCAGAAACACAGGTATCTGCCGAAACTTCTTTAGCCCAAATAGAAAAGGAAGTAGATATTATCCCAAATTATATGGGTGATACACTCCCGGATGAGCTAATTAACATGTTTTTTGATGAAATTTGTGATGAGGAGGAACTAAGACTATAGAGGTCACTCCTAAGAAAGGGCATAAAGGAAAAGCAAGGGATGGATGAACATGAGGACACAACAAATCTTTTGTTGGACATAGGATATATGGAAGTAGAGGACCCCGAAACCTATGGTATTGCCTTCACAAAAGATAGCAAAGAATCCCCAGATTGTGGTAGAATTCTAAAGAAGAGGGGCAGAAAATCTAAGGGGGAACTTAGGGAAAGAGATGGAGAAGCTTCTGGTCAGGTCAAACTTACTACTCTCTTAAATGTAGGGAAGGGGAAGTTCCTTCCCAAGGAGACATGAATGTCCTAACTTGGAATGTTAGGGGCCTTAATGCCCCTAACAAGCAGCGGATTCTAAAACGCTGCATTAATAGTACTAAGGCAGATATAATTTTACTACAAGAAACAAAGATGTGTAGGGAAGAAGCACTAATATTTAAAAAGAAACTCGGATTTAGAAACCTAGAAGAGTCACCGGCCATAGGAGCTTCAAGAGGACTAGCAATAATCTGGGACCCGAGATCTGTTTCCTTCAATATTCTAGAAAAACACCAAAATTGGATGATTGGTCAAGTTAGAAACTTCAGAAACAATCTAGTTTTTAACCTTATAAATGTCTATGGCCCCACACAAACGAAAGATAAGCTCCAGACCTAAGGAAATTGAGATTTTCTTTGGTACTAACCCCACCCAAATAAGTATTATTGGCGGAGATTTTAATACTATTACCAAGCTTTCTGAAAAGAGAGGTGGTATTAGTAAACTACCTCGAGCTGCCAACGATCTCATTAATTGGGTAACCAGAAACTCACTACTTGAAATACATACTGAAGATAACTCCTTCACCTGGAATAACAGGAGGAAAGACTTTTCCAACATTGCAAAAAAGCTTGATAGATTTTATCTCCATGGTAGCTTAACTGATGTTAATGCAACTCTTAGTGCTAACATACTTCCCATTTTTGGATCAGATCATTACCTTGTTCAATTAAAAATCTTAGGAGATTCAAGGCCTAAGAATTGCCCCTTTAAATTTGAACAAATGTGGCTCAAAGATGAGAATATCCTAAATTTGATTAAACAATGGTGGGAGGAAGCACAAGTTTCGAGTTAAAAAATGTATATAGTTGCCAGCAAACTTCAGATCATTAAAAGAAAATTCTTAGAACAGAATTTGGAGAATTTTGGAAATATATTTGAGAAAAAATTGGCTTTACAGGAGAAACTGAACAAGGTAAAGTCACTGGTAATCAGCTTAGGTATGAATGAGGCGTTATACCTGGAAGAGAAGAAGCTATTATCAGAATATGAAGATGTACTAACTAAAGAAGAGATCTTTTGGCTTCAAAAATCCAGGGAATCTTGGTTAGAAGCAGGAGATAGAAATACTAAATTCTTTCATAACAACACTAAACAAAGGAGAGCTACCAACAAAATAACAACAACAAAGTCTAAAGATGGGGTGGTCCTCCAACACCCGAAAGAAATAGCAGATGAAACAATCAAATACTTTAAAGACATACTTAACAATTTGGGATCCTCTAACCTTGGTAAACAAAATGAGATGCTAAAAAATATTCCCAAAGTAATAACACCACAACATAACAAATCCCTATTAGCAAAATTTACAATTAACAAGGTCAAGGAAGCTCTAATGCGTATGAACCCAGATAAATCACCAGGTCCAAATGGTTTTCAGCAGGCTTCTATCAAAAGTGCCAGGACTTCATAGGACAAGAGGTCATGGAGGCGCTGGAAGGAGTGAGAAATTCAGGAAAAATCTTGAAAGAAATCAATAACACCTTTATAACTCTTATTTCAAAAAAAATAAACCCAAAAAAGTTAACAATTTTAGACCAATTGCGCTTTGTAATACCCTGTATAATCTGTTATTCAAAACTTTGACTTTTAGGCTCCAAAAACTCCTTCCTCTTCTGATTAGTGAGGAACAAACTGATTTTGTACCTAGTAGGTCAATTTATGATGGAGTAATTATTGCCCAAGAAGCCATTCACTTGGTTCAAAAAAACAAGTCTCCTAGTATGCTTATCAAACTAGACATCAAAAAAGCATATGACAAAGTTGTCTGGAAATTTCTATGTAAATGTTTAGAAACCTTTGGGTTTGCTAAAAGTTGGATTAATCTTATATATGAATGTATATCTACACCCATGATATCTGTCTTGATAAATGGCACACCAGAAGGGTTCTTTGAGATTTCAAGGGGGATCCGATCTCTCCCTATGTCTTCACCATAATGGCTGAAGCTTTAGGGAGAGCTATTCAAACCCAGAAAAATGAAGGATCACTCAAAGGCATAACTGTATCAAGTAATTTGGAACCAACTACCCATCAACAATTTGTTGATGACACTATGCTCTATGGGGCAAGTGAGGAAAATGAAGAAAAAACTTTTAAACATATCCTAGATTCATATACTGCTGCCTCAAGGCAAAAAATCAATGCCGATAAATCTGAAGTCTTTTTCTTTAACACAATTGATAAAACAGTGAAGCAGATCTGCAAAATTCTTAACTTTAAACCTGGGAGTCTTCCTTGTAAATACCTTAGACGACCTCTAGATAAAGGGACCAGGATAGCAGCTCTTTGGAACCCAACAATAGAAAAAATTAAAAATAAAATGAACTCCTGGAAAGGCAAATGGCTCTCCTCAGCAGGCAGAGCCACAATGGTTAAATCTGTTTTAGCATCTATGCCTATCTATTAGCTAGCTTGTGTTAATCTTCCTGCTAATAAAAAATCAGAATTAAACAAACATTTTAGAGACTTATTCTGGGAAGGCACCAATGATGAAAAGAAATATCCCCTTATTGCCTGGGACAAGGTGTGTTGTCCAAAAGATGAAGGGGGCGCAGCCATAAAAAATATTGGAGATCAAGGCAAAGCGTTAGGGGCAAAACTAGTCTGGAGACTATATAGAAATCCCCAAGCTAAGTGGGCAAAAAATTTAATTTCAAAATATCTAGTTGACAATAATCCCACAAACATATTTAGAGAAAAAAACCCGCCTAAAGGGTCTCGCATTTGGAACTTTATGCTTGAATGTCGCGACATTATTTCTAGTAAACTAACTTGAAACCTAGGAACGGGGGAGGAGGCACTCTTTTGGTCCGACTCCTGGGGTGGGTATGAAGCGTTAGATAAAACCTTTAATTGTTATAGGTCCAGATCTATACTAGAATCCTCTCAAGGGAGATTAGTCAAAGATTACATTAAGGAATCAACAAATGACATAGGGTGGGAATGGAGGGATTTTTCAAAACTAAACCTACCCACGAATGAAGCCAGACTCCTAACAAAAATATTAAAAAAGAGACATTTGGTTCTTAATAGAAGTAAAGATACTTTGGTATGGGACGGGTCTAAAAATGGGGAATATAATACAAAGGATGGCTACAACGTAATTAGAAGGAAACATATTAGGCCCAAGACAAACATACCTATAAATCTTTGTTGGAACAAAAATTGTTTGCCTAAAGCAGGACTTTGTACCTGGGTAGCCCTGCATCAAAGGTTACTTACTACGGACAGATTTAAGAGAATGGGATTTGAGGGACCAAGCAGGTGTCCTTTGTGCGAGGAAAATGAGGAAGATCTTAATCATATTCTACTAACGTGTAAGTATTCAAATCAGTGCTTGAAATGGCTAACCTATAACCTAGGTTGGCACTTTGCTTTCCTTGACACCATTCGTGGAATGCTTCAAGCCTGGCCGGAAATCAAGAAAGGCAGTATCTATGCTAACTTATGGATTACAGCCCAATCGATCCTAGTATGGGA
The DNA here is from genome assembly GCA_027943335.1 of Chamaecyparis obtusa. Lineage (NCBI taxonomy): Eukaryota > Viridiplantae > Streptophyta > Pinopsida > Cupressales > Cupressaceae > Chamaecyparis > Chamaecyparis obtusa. The sequence continues at coordinate 735,806 of BSBK01000903.1, read as the reverse complement.
ATTATGGAAGGAAAGAAATAGAAGAGTATTCAGGAATGAGAAAATGGAAGTAAGACAACTAATCAATAAGATTGAAGCAAGTATAATTGAATTCACCAATAATAGAAGTAAAGGTCAGCAAAAGAGAGAGGTGAAGATGTCTTATTGGGATGAGAAAATTAGGGGAAAATGGATTGGTCTTGCCCTCCCACCCTTTATTGGACCTGGCGACAAGATTACTAAATCTAGGAGAGAAGAATGTGTGGGCTCTGCCTCATCATGGTTGGTTTAAACTGAAATTTGATGGGGCATCAAGGGGCAACCCAAGTATTGCTGGTATTGGGTGTTGTGTTCACAATAGTGAAGGAAGAGAAATAGCAGTGCTGGCCTCCCCAATTGGTCATGAAACCAACAATTGGGCAAAAATCCTTGCATTAATAAAAGGACTAAAATTATGCAAAGATCTCGGAATAGAAAACCTAGAAATCGAAGGGGACTCTACTATAGTAGTAAGTTTACCAATTGGAGACTGAATGCGCTTCTTTTGGAAGCCATATTTCTAAGCAGTAAGTTTACCAAAATAATAGTCAATCATATTTATAGGGAAGGTAATAAAAGGGCTGATATATTAGCAAATTTGGGAGCGGATGGGATATCCTTACCTCTTGAGGCTCCTAAAACTAAAGCTTAGGACCTTTATATCTATATATTAGTCATAAGACAATACCGTGACTGCTTTCCTAATCTTAGTATAATAAAAGCAGAATTAGATTGTAATATAATAATATTATATAGTATTGTAGAATTTTAGAATAAATAAGTCAAGAAAATGACGGCTTAAACTATCAATTATTAACACTAGAATCCTCTAATCTTTTATACATCTGTGACACTAGCTAGAATCTTACCCTCTTAACTCATAATTCATCCCTTACTCCTTTAGTCAAAAGCAGACTCTAATCGATTACTTCTAACACCAATACTTTAATTTATAACCAATCTTAGATCTAGCATAGTTTACATAGTTAATAGTCTGGGTAAAATTATTAGCCATAAGGAAGAGATAGTTAACCTTAATGATAGCATTATTTTTTCACACTATCTCAAAATCACATGCAAATCGTCAGTCCCATGGTTTGATGGATTATAGTTTGGCAGTGGCATGATTAAATCTTCAAGAGATCCCCCAGCTCGAATTATCATTTAATTCACTCGTATCAATAATATGGTGAAAAGCCGTTGTAGGAATAGTATCATTACCTCACACTTAGGATGGATTTCTGCAGTTTAATCCCGATTTTAGGTGGCACGTTTCTCATCACATGGATGCCTCTTGAAGCTCATCATCAAGCTAACGTAGTTAAGGTATGCATTTATGATTGCAGGGCAGGAATAAACTTAAATAATATGCGTTGCCTTTATTAAAGCTCCACCTTCTCACCACCCATAGTTACAGACTTCCTGAATTGCGTTGTCCCGCTCAACCGAATATGCATACCAATGTTCATACACTTCACGCTTCGGCTGCTAGTGACATGGCGATTCGGGGTTCTGTCACTACCAAGCGCTAGAACAAAATCCTCCAGCCGATAGACGACCTATCTAGGCGAGCTTTAGAACTGGCCCTAGCATACCAATGTTCATAGTACATACACTTCACACTTTGGCTGCTAGTGACATGGCGATTCGGGGTTCTGTCACTACCGAGCGCTAGAACAGAATCCTCCAGCCGATAGACGACCTATCTAGGTGAGCTTTAGAACTGGCCCTAGCTAACTCTCATTTTGATTGTCATAGGCCAAAGAGAAGGGTTGCATATTTTAGCCCTTTTTGCAACTCATTTTATTTTTAGTTGTGTCTATCTGGGATGTTGAAAATTCGATAGGGGCATCTTATGTTATAATCAAACTGATATAACTGAAGCTCAGTATCTTCTCTGTAAAATGGAATCATACCTACCTCAAGTCTTTACATCAAATTTTTCTAATGACTTTTCTATCCTAATAATAATGTTGTTTCAGAAAAGCGAATCATGTAATTCACATGATATAAATACCGGTATTTTAGATATATTCTCTTGGCAAAGAATGTTATTTGATTTACTCTAAGGATAAATTTTACCAGGGTTTGTTTTCATTTATCTCTTATCTATTCGACTTTGATTATGGTATGTATGGATAACCAAAAGCTAACCATTCTCAGGCAAGGCATTTAGCATATTTTTGCAGGTTTGGAGTAATTGAGAAGGCCATTTCCCATTCTGAGCACACTTGGGGAGGGTAACAATAAAATTCGCTCTTTACTATTAGAAAACTTGTGAATCAGTGTTAGACATAGAACACTTTTGTACATACTAACGAGGATCTTAGCCAGAATTTGAGTTGTTACACGTAAAGCAGGTACAAAGGTCAAGAAAAGGAAAACCTCTCGCATATTTGGCTGAAAAGTCAGATTCACATAGTAGTAATTCTTGACTGATCCACAGATGGAAATACAATTGGAATGATAAGATAGGCTCCAACAAGGGAGAATTATGTATCCCAAAATAGACTCTCCATCCTTGTCCACTACAAAATCAGGTTAACACTAGTTTCTTCAATCAAGGTCCAGAAGGAACAGTCTACTTGAATTTGTGTTCTATTTATTTCAAAATTTGTAATAGGAGGGTATGTCCTCGTAAACCATCATGTATCAGAATCCGAACTATGGTCCCAAGCAAGGTTGGAGGTTTTCTCAGCCCCACTCTTTCCTACCAGCGCCTGCACTGAGCGGGGTTTTTGTAACACTTCTTCATAATTAATAAAATTCTTGGCTTCGGCCTTTTACCGATCAAAAAAAAAAAAGATGCTGGCCTTTGCAGCTTTAGATGCAATTTGGACCATACCCAAACTAGCTTGGGTAGTATACTTCAATTTTTTATAATAAACTATTAAATTAAAAGGTGTCTAAACTGATATTTGTTGGTCCTACAAATAGCATATCCACTATTAGGGTAAGTGCGCTGATTCAATGACAAGTCCTTCCTGTACTAAGCAAGTATTCTACTGAATACTACTTACTTACAACTATTCCTTTGTATTGTGCCTTGTTGGTTGGTATGTTGATTTTGGATTTAACATTTCATTCATTGTTCCTGGATAATTGAACTTGTTTTAGTGTTGGTCAGATAGGTATGGACCTTTGAACAATTTTTTGCCCACCATCACACTATGCATGTACATGATGAGGATGAAATTACTGGGTAAATGGGACAAGGAACAGTTCATTGATGGGTGCAAACCCTTGTCATGATTGTATTCATAAAATCGAATTAGGCTTGGTACAGGCTTTGAAACATGGCATCTTCTAGATGATAAACTCAAAGGAGATAAGAAAAAGGTCAAAGGACTTATGGTGTACTTATTGTATGATAGGTTTCTCCAAGATAAATTTTCCAATGAAGATGGTTTGTGAGATTTTTCAAATTCTAAATAGCTTTGTCAAGGATTTCTCAATCTCATATAATTTAAAGGAACTGTACCAGTGTCTTATTTCAGCCTGATTCTGTCCAGTTTTCTGCTTCACGTTGTCGGGGATCTCTTGTTCATTTGTCTATGAGTAAATGTCCTAATATTTTCTGATCGCAGCTTCAAAATTAGATGACCTTTGGTACCACAGAAGCTTATGAAACACTAAATCCTTAAAATAAGTATCCACAACACAGTTTCTAAAGAACAAATTGCCAAAGTTTTTACATAAATTAATTTGTTGCATACTTGTTTAAATTCTCCTCAAACAGCATACAAGTTTTCTCTCTACACAGAGGTCTTCGAGAACATAAATAAGTATTCTATCACCTACACTTAGTGAATTATTGAGGACTCTTATTGTAATGTCCCTTGTTGGGACCTTTCTGAATTTATCATAAATTTCTCAATTAGGGTTTGGATTGTAATGTCCATGATAGGATCAATCATTTATCTCATTAGATTTAGTTATCTTTAACACTCATATCCAACCTTATTACTATTTTAACTCCATGAAGGGAAGATTTGACGTTATCCAAGGTCCCTAGAGACCAACTACAATGGGCTCCCTCAAAGTTTACAAGTCCAAGCCCATATCCTATCTTGGGACAGATAACCATTGCTTGGATTTAGACAAGCCCCTCCTTGGTAACATTACAACCTTCTCTACTTAAGCCAAATAGTAAAAGAGATTCTGTATAATATAATTGATATAATCCCTATATATATTAAGTAAATTGGAATATATAAAGACCTTTGGTCTTGATAGAATGTAAATGTAATATTTTGTTATTATCATTGATTCATAAATACTTTACATAGTCGCAGTATTATTCCATCTTCTCTTCCTTTTGAAGAGTATCCATTATAGTCCTTAATTAATTCTTCTATTTCCTAATTCTTTTAATACTAAAATATAATTAAGAATAACTAAAGCTTTGACATATATTTAATTTAATATATAAATGAAATGGAACTAAATCCCATATATTTCATCTTACTAAGAGGACATACCTTAATTTTTTTGTGTTGGTTTTCTATTCCCTAACACATTCTTGTTCCTACGTAATGAATGAAATAAGTTTATTACTTTTGTTAATGTTGGTTTGATCTTGCAAGTAATAGTTTATACTTTATTTTTATATTTTCCTTTGGTGGTCCCAATGTAAGGTCTTAATATTTTCTTACTTTCTTTTTATACTTTTTTCCTCCCTTGAGTTCCTCCTATATTTCCTCCTTTATTTTCTCCTATCTTTTCTCCTTCATTTTCTCTTAGCTTTTCTTTTTCATTTTCTCCTATATTATTTTCTCCCAAGTTTTCCATATTATTTCTTAGTGTCCTTCCTTTTTCCCCATAATTGTTTTCTTATGCGTTTTTTTTCCAAAAGTCATGTCTTTTGGATTATATTATGTTATTTTGTTTATTTATATTTACTATATGAATAATATATTTTAAATGACAAAAGATTATGATTATAGTGTGATTACTTATTTATTATATTTACTAATTTATTAATATTAATATATTGATTCATCAATATATTATATTATATTATATTAATATATCTTATTTTTATTATTATTATTTTAATAATATTTTATATTAATAATATATTAGTATGCTTATATATTATTTTATTATTTTAATAATAGATTATATTATATCATTTTATTTATTAAAGTTTCTTTTATTATTTTATAAAATATTAATTTCTCTTTCAAAATGGGGACATCACAGTCCGCCCTTTCAAAATTGCTTGTCCTCAAGCAATTCGAACCTTTGGTGTGAGTGGTGTCTTTGTATGTCGATATCCCATCCAATGACCCTAAAATGGTAATTTCAACTTGAGGCTAGAACTGCAATACATTCATAAATATAAGCTTATGAACTTGAAAATATTTCATCATATTATTCAATTTAAGAACAATTCAAAAAAATATAAAACTTATCTTGATTTGTTGTAGTATTTCTCTGTTACGCATGGTTCTGCTCCAAGAATGTCTCTTGATCAAGCTCGGACACTCACCAAGAATGTCCTTGATCAAGCCTCGGCACTCACCAGGAAGGTCTCTTGATCAAGCTATGACACTCACCAAGAGTCTCTTGATCAAGCCTCGACGCTCACAAAGAACGTCTAAACCAAGTTTTGACACTCACCAAGAATGTCTCTTGATCAAGCTCTGACACTCACCAAGAATGTCCTTGATCAAGCCTCGACGCTCACCAAGAACGTCTAAATCAAGTTTTGACACTCACCAAGAATGTCTCTTGATCATGCTCTAACACTCACCAAGAATGTCCTTGATCAAATCTCGACGCTCACCAAGAACATCTAAATCAAGTTTTGACACTCACCAAGAATGTCTCTTGATCAAGTTTTGACGCTCATCAAGAACGCCCTCTATGGCCGACATTCACCAAGAATGCCCTCTATTAAGAATATCTTGGATCTTCGGATTCCCTTTATGAATCTCAAGATTCATCACGAATGCCCTTTTTTAAATTTAGTACATATATCCATATAAATCTCATACTTATTTTATCACATATCTTCCTTGAATGATCTCAATATCTTCTTTATGCTTTCATTCTTTAGTATTGCTCTAAATAGATATCGTTGCAATAATATGTGTTTCTCTTTTTTTAGAATCGAGACTTGTCAAACCTTAGCATTGTTTCCTTGTTTGACGCTAAATGATGACGTCCTTTCTCTTGTGATTGAATGATAAGTACTCCCTTAAATCCTCTCTTATTTGATGAGTCCTTGTTTATCTTTTACCTTGCAGGATGGAAGGATCATGCCCTGATACCACTGTAATGTCCCCTGTTGGGACCTTTCTTAATTTTTCATAAATTTCTCAATTAGGGTTTGGATTGTAATGTCCATGATAGGATTAGTCATTTATCTCATTAGATTTTGTTATCTTTAACACTCATATCCAACCTTATTACTATTTTAACTCCATGAAGGGAAGAGTAGACATTATCCAAGGTCCCTAGAGACCAACTACAATGGGCTCCCTCAAAGTTTACAGGTCCAAGCCCATATTCTATGTTGGGACTTTCCTTCAAGGCTTCTGGGATGCTGACCCCTACCCTATCTTGGGACAGATAGCCATTGCTTGGATTTAGACAAGCCCCTCCTTGGTAACATTACAACCTTCTCTACTTAAGCCAAATAGTAAAAGAGATCGTGTATAATATAATTGATATAATTCCTATATATATTAAATAAATTAGAATATATAAAGACCTCTGGTCTTGATAGAATGTAAATATAATATTTTGTTATTATCATTGATTCATAAATACTTTTCATAGTCGCAGTATTATTCCATCTTCTCTTCCTCTTTAAGAGTATCCATTATATTCCTTAATTAATTCTTCTATTTCCTAATTCTTTTAATACTAAAATATAATTCATAATAACTAAAGCTTCGACATATATTTAGTTTAATATATAAATGAAATGGAACTAAATCCCATATATTTCATCTTACTAAGAGGACATACCTTTATTTTTTTGTGTTGGTTTTCTGTTCCCTAACACATTCTTGTTCCTATGTAATGAATGAAATAAGTTTATTACTTTTGTTAATGTTGGTTTGATCTTGCAAGTAATAGTTTATACTTTATTTTTATATTTTCTTTCGGTGGTCCCAATGTAAGGTCTTAATATTTTCTTACTTTCTTTTTATACCTTTTTCCTCCCTTGAGTTCCTCCTCCATTTCCTCCTTTATTTTCTCCTATCTTTTCTCCTATCTTTTCTCCTAGCTTTTCTCCTATATTATTTTCTCCCAAGTTTTCCATATTATTTCTTAGTGTCCTTCCTTTTTCCCCATAATTGTTTTCTTATACCTTTTTTTTTTTCCAAAAGTCATATCTTTTGGATTATATTATGTTATTTTGTTTATTTATATTTACCATAGATCAAATTATCGCAGACTTATCGGCAATAAGTTCTTGATTGCGATAAAACTTGTATAGTTATCACCGGTTGAACTTATCGTCGATATATCGGCGACTTTTCGGCGATAAGTTGATTACTTATCGCAACTTATCGCGCACGCGCCCGGTTAAAACGCAGACGGCAAGCAAAAGGGCCAGTTTGGTTTTTTTTTTAATGACAATCAGTTTTTTGGAGAGGATAGAAACTTAGAAAGGTTTTGGAGGAGAAAGATCGACATTTGAGGCATTTTAGATCGATTCGAAGTGGATTCGAAGGGATTTTTCAAGAAAATTCAAATTCACAAGTAAGTTTTCAAAATTCTTTCCAATCTACTCTATAATATCATTTCCAATCTACTCTAACTTGTTTTAGAACGTAATGAATAAGATCTAACACCATTTTTTAGCAATTTTTGCAAATTTTTCATAGTTTTCTCAAAAACTTCATATTTTCTCAAAAATTTCATAATCTTACAAGTTTTTTGGTTTTTTCCTTCAAGTTTCAGCTATGTTTAAACTTATTTAAAGTTTTAAACTAACTTAGTTTGTTTCTAAATTTCTTTATTAAATTTTTAAATTTGTGCCCTCATTTTGTATGTGACATGTGCAATTTGATTCTTCATCAAAATGGCAAATAGGGATTCCTCTACAATTGGGTCAGTTGCAGGGTCTGCCAGTGCCCCAGTAGACGCATGTCCATCAAGATATGTAGGAACGCACCCTAAGGGGGCTAGAGACAAGGCATGGGCATATGCTTTTGAAGGACCCAAATATAATACTGTGATATGCATAAAATGTGAAAAACTAGTTAGTGGAGGCATATCTCGTTTGAAATACCACCTTGCAGGGATCACAAAGCATGACACAAGGGTTTGTGACAACACCACCCCAGAAATAATGAGAGAAATGAATGCCTTGCTCGTTGCTGGAGAAGAGAAAAAGTTGCAAATGGAAAGGGCAAAATTGGCCATGAGGGCTGCCATTTCTGATTCGCAAGGTATCTCACACTGTCTCATTTTTAAGAATCATTTATTATTTTATAATCACCTCAACAGTTTAGATTTTGCTAAAGCCTATAAGTTTATAACAATGATCATAATGAAATAATGTGGGTTGTGATTTGTGACCAGGTATCCCATCCACCCTTGAGGAAGATGAAGCAGCACTTGAGGGCATAGTGAGCTCTCATCATGGCCCATGGATCCGCAAATCTACCTTCTCCTCGCCTTACACTTCTGCTGGTTCTAGTAGACCAGCACCACGCACATCTTCTATAGATAATTTTTTTGTGCCCAAAAACACACCTGAACCACAACCATCACTAGAGGGTAGTGGGTGGAACAACGATGTGCATCGGCAAGTTGACATTCAATGTGCTGATTTTTGGTATTTTAACAATATCCCCTTCAATGTTGCAGCAAGTCCCTATTGGCTGAATTTTGTGACAGGAATCATTGTAGCGGGAAAGGGCTACAAGGCACCTACTCCTACAGACTTGAGTGAGAGGTTAGTTCACTTTTACAGTTTTACAATTTACTTATTTTTGTTGAATGTAATTTTTCTAAACAAAGTTGTGTACTTAATGTTATTTTTATTTTGTTCTTGTAGATTGCTCAAAGATGCTGTTACTAGGGCCAATGATGTGGTAGAAGACCAAAAATTGCAATGGAAACAATTTGGCTTCTCTATACTTTCAGATGGATGGATGGATGGAAGAAACCGTACCATCATCAATTTTTTAGTTTCTTGCAAGGATCAAGTGGTCTTTCTGAAATCCTTGGATGCCTCAGACAAGATAAAGACAACTGAAACTTTGGCTCTAATGTTAGAGCAAGTTGTGATGGAGGTGGGGGTTGCTAATGTGGTGCAAATAATAACCGACAATGCAGCGGCATATGTGGCAGCGGGCAGGATCCTCGAAGATAAGTATAGCACACTTTTTTGGTCTCCTTGTGCAGCGCATGTCCTTGACCTTCTTTTGGAGGACAGAGGAAAATTGGATTGGGTGAAATCGATTGTAGAGGATGCAAGAAACATAACAAAATATATCTACAATCACCCATGGGTTCTCCACTTGATGAGAAAATTCACCCATGGGAAGGAGTTGGTTAGACCTGCAACTACAAGGTTTGCAACGATTTTCTTAACGTTGCTAAGTGTTCTTAGTTCTTTGAATCCTTTGAAGCAAATGTTTGTGAGTCAACCATGGTTAGACTCAAGTTATTCAAAGAAGGCTGATGGTCAAAGTGTTGCATACATTGTCTTTGACAACCACTTTTTTGATGATGCTACAGAAATTGTGAAGGTACCTTTGAAACTTCAAAAGTTGAATATTTAGTTTTTTTGTATTCAAGAATCAAGTCTTTCATTATTAATTTAGAACTCAAGTCTATAATTAATGACAATCTTTTTCTACTTTTCAATTGTAGCTGATAGAGCCCTTGGTTAGAGTTCTCCGCTTGGTAGATGGGGATCAAACCCCAATGGGGTATCTTTATGAGGCCATGGATAGGGCCAAAGGGCTGTTAAAAATTACTACAAGGAGAACAGCCTAAAATTTGACCCCATATGGGAAATTATTGATAGGAGGTGGAACAATCAACTCCACCAACCCATTCATGCAGCGGGGTACTTCCTCAACCCTTCTTTTCGCTTCTCTCCATCCTACGGGGATCCCAATGGAGAGGTCATGGAGGGCTTCACTAAATGCATGCAGAGGATGGTACCTGAGGTTGAGGTGAGAGACCTCATTGTGGCCGAGATGGAAGTGTATCAGAATGCAATGGGCAAGCTATTCTCCTCAGACTTGGCAAGAAGAGGAAGAAAGAGTCAAACCCCAAGTACAATATTTGGATTTTTGGTGTCTTTCACATGCATGATAAGTAGATAAAAACTAAGTTACTAAAATATGTTTTCACCTTGCTTTCTAACTCTTTAATATTTATCTTGCAGATGCTTGGTGGCGAAATTGGGGTGGGAATGTCCCAAATCTACAAAAACTTGTCTTGCGCATCTTATGTCAGCCATGTAGCTCATCTAGTTGTGAGCGTAATTGGCTCTTATTTGAGGCCATTCACACGAAGAAGAGGAACAAGTTAGCACAAAAATGCCTCAATGACTTTGTTTATGTGCAATATAACCTTAAGTTGCGCATAAGAAAGGTAGAGTTACCACCAGCAAGGCCACTTGATTTGGATGACATAGATCTGTACTGTGATTGGACATCATAGGAGCAGCCTCCATTGTTCACAAACAATGACATCTATGATTTGGAGAGGCGGGCTGTGGAGGAGGATGGATTCACAACAGGATTGGATGACATTTAGGAGGATGATCATGAGAGCAGTGAGATTGAGGAGGATACAGATGATGAGGAGTCATTGCCAGTGTCAGCACCATCTACATCTAGGGTGGAGGTCCAGTCACAGCCAGTTGTGCAGAGGGAGCTCAGGGAGGTGGCACAGCCACAGCCACAGCAGACTACTAGGGCTAGACCCCCTCCCACTCCCATAGTTTTTACTAGAGCTACTGGGAAGGGGAAGAGGAAGATGTAGACTAGTTTGATATTGTACTTGACCTATGTATTTGCTTATAGTTTTACAAAGACAATTTGTTGTTTTTAGTTTTTTTCAGAGTTCAGACTATCAGACTATGGCTACCAGCCATCAGCATTCCGCATAAGGATGCAATTTTGATACATATTTGCATTTATATATATCTAGATCAGCTTGTTTGGTTTGTTTACTCATTTATTAACTCATTAGATGAATCTCCTTATTGAATTTTGCAAAAAAATGCATTTCTAATTAAATTTAAGCCATTTTTTAAGTTCCCGAGAAGTTCGCCGATAAGTTCCCAACTTATCTCCAATATCTCCCGATATTTTTTTTTTTGCCCTCGGCGATAAGTTGTCGATAATGATATTTTGAACTATGATATTTACTATATGAATAATATATTATAAATAATAATAGATTATAATTATAGTGTGATTACTTATTTATTATATTTACTAATTTATTAATAGTATTATATTGATTCATCAATATATTATATTATGTTATATTAATATATCATATTTTTATTATTATTATTTTAATAATATTTTATATTAATAATATATTAGTATGCTTATATATTATTTTATTTTTTAATAATAAATTATATTATATTATTTTATTTATTAAAGTTTCTTTTATTATTTTACAAAATATTAATTTCTCTTTCAAAATGTGGACATCACACTTATGATGCTGAAAAGTAGTTGAAATTGTTGTACTTGATTTTTTTTCTTTTGATTACTTCCTCCTGTGAATCTCTGTATGATGGTCCCAACTGGTGCTGAGAGGGGAGGGGTGAATCAGCACCCACTAAAACTTAAGAACCAAATCTAACCAAAATTGTAAGCAGAATAGATTTTATCACGGTAATAGCAATCACACAATCAAACAGTAAACAACACCAAATTTATCACGTGGAAACCCAAATCGAGAGAAAACCACGGTGTGAGGAAACCTCACAAATTTTGAATTCTTCTGAAGTGCGCCCTGTAAGGAGCCTTCCCTGTTAAAGGATTACAAACGCACTGTTAGATGCGACTCGGTTAAGGGATTTAAGAAATAAGGCTTGTTAGAACCTGCCTAGTTAGAGGACTTAAAACATCTACACAGATGTCACCCAGTTAGGGGATTTAATACAAGGGACCTGTTAATGTCCACGCAAAATACTGGGATTTTTCTATTTCAATTGTCAGAGAGTAGTAGAGGGTTTGATCTTTTAGAAATGGTTTGATCACCAGTCACTACAGGTATGCTCTCCTTCTTCTGTAGTGCTTCCTTGCACACTCTTCTTCTCTTCTTCTTTTCACCTTTTGTAGCTTCTCTTAGTGCACAGGTTCACTCTTTTTCTTTGGCATAATGAAGGCAAACAATATTCTTCATAGGCTGAAGAATATAGTCTTCTTTACCTTTCCGCTTTTTACATGCACGACCTATTTAAAGATCTCCTTCCGATCCATCACCCAGTGTAGACTCTACGACCCAACACTAGTGTTGAAGGACAAATGAAGTAATATAAACATGAAATTTGTGACAGACCCAACAATCACAAGCAAAACCTTCTCTGAGACCAATTTGGTCTCTAAATTCTATAGGTACTCTGTAGTTTTACCAACACAGATCTTGTATTCATTACTTTGTTGCTCACTAATTTTAGAATAAAATAGAGGAACCTAGATACTGCAATCAAAGGAGTTAGCTAAAGAATCCCATTATATATCACAGAGAAACCGAATGCATGAAAACAATCAGCAAAGTAATCCGCTGTTAAAATCAGTTTGTGCAAGCTTGGTCCTTTCACAGACCACTAAAAACATCTCTCTTCTAGCATTCTCTCACTTGCACTTTAATTTTGTGAACTAAAATGTGGCTACATGTAATCACAATCCTCAAGAAACATGAAAGTGGACATTGTAATGAGCCTGGCTGGCTCTCATTAACAAACTAGTTTTTTCTTCAAATTAATTTGCAATTTCTTGTGTTTCAAACATATAAGATATTTTATTGAAAAAGTTTCCAACATTCAAATCAGAACAACAACAAATTTATGTCATTTTTTTGAATGTTCACCAAATCAGTAATTAATACTATATCTCATAAATAAGAATCATTACATTAATAATAGTATCATAAATAGTGCACCTTAATCCCAGTGACTGTTGAAGGTAATTTGCTGTCAAAGAAAAAATCACTCAACTTCTAGCAAGTGACACAGCCTTCAAGATCATTATAAACAGCCTCCAAATGAACACAACCACTAAATGGTTGCCACATAACAGGGAAAGAAGATAGAATGTATCCAGCTCGTTTTATCAACAAACACAATGCTGCAACTAATCCAGACTTCCAAACGCAACTCTAAGAATGTTTCATGCGGCCTTAGAAACAATCCACACACAAATCTGAAAAGATCCACGCAGCCACAAGTGAAGTCACGCAGCCTATTTAAGACTCACACAGCCACTAGAAGATAACACAACCTCCAAAATAAAAAACGCAGCCACTAAATAATGACACAGCTCTTCCCTATATCAGTATGGCAGCCATGTATTACTTTCAATAAAGTTTCAGATACAACTCCAAACAATTTCGAGCCAGCTCTTCACAAATCTCTGCAAACAAATGCTTGATATTTTCTCCATAACTTGGTATACCTCAGCACCAAGATCAACATCTATAGATTCAGAATAATTTCGAGAATCTAGTTTGCAAAATTCATCATCAATCAGTGATGATTCAAATTGCCAAGAGAGGAATCAGTCCTCAAACCCTAGCCATTTTTCACAACCAAGAAACTTAATAAATTTTCATCAAATGAACAATGGATATCCTAGAATGAGCTCTCAAGTCCCTTTTTATTCTTCTTGTGAGAGCTCAAACACAATTCTTACCAATGTGGGATAAATAAATATACTTTTCCTTTTAATAATTCATTTACTCCAATACTTTAAAATAATACCTTGGCTTAGGCTTCCATGAATTAATTAAATAAATGGCCCCTTCCCATGATACTCAACCCTCAACTTAAGTGAAATTATAAAGTTAAATTATAACTTTATAATAAGTCATTTAATGATTTAACAATAATTTGGCCACCAAAATAATAATAACTCCCAAAATACTGATCCTTTTAATATGCTGTCTGAAACAGGAATCACACCTATTATTTCCCCATGTGACCAAATGCACTTTCCAAAAATAGAAAGGGTCCTTCTCGAACAACATCAGGCTTACTATAAATAGTAAACGTGGCAAAACTATAGCAAATGAAGTCCGAATGATGCCAAACCAAAGCATACTGAATCTTGAAGTAGATGCCCACTGAAAGAGACCCTCTGTACATCCTCATTAGCCTACGAGGGTCACATGATAGGCTAATCCCAAGAGCCTGAAAAACGGGGACATTACAGACATCTACCTTTAATTGCCAAAACAAAACAGTAGCATGATTGAAATATTCCCTATCGCATACCACAAGGAGTGTATTTATGCTAGAATATGGTTACATGAGTTGACAAGAGGTAATGGAACATTTTCCATGCAAAAACATGAATGTGAACCATCTCAAGTGTGTAGATGATCCCATCAGCTCAACTGTTTTGTCTTTTAATGTGATGTATTTGACGGCAGTTGATTTTGTTATTTAGGATAGTCTAGTCATGATGACTTTGACAACTTTCAAACCCATCATCTTTAGACATTCTTCCAGTTTCCCATTTCTATCTGACATTGTCTTATATTCTGCCCCTCAACATCTTGAATCTTTTTTCCATCTATCTATGAGTAAATCTCCAATTGTTTCTGCATCAACCTTTTAGCTGGCCACATCATGTATAGATCTTGTTTATATTCCTATGGAGCTATAAACTGGTGGCACTTCTCTGGTAGAGTACATCTACTCAACACTAGTATGGCAGAATAAGATTATTACATGAAATACATTTTGAGTTAGCTGTCATTGATGACCTTGTCACCATTTTGGTGGTTCATATTTGATCTCGGAACCTCTCAAAACAATCTCCCTGTAATCTTCTTGGTTAATTTCAGTGGAGGTGGATGGTGGTGGTTATGGACACTGAGTTTCCCTGTTGCTGCTTTTATAAGTGCAAATTGTGAAAGTTGGCTCTTTTGTTGGTATTAATCTCTTATAGATTTCTTTGTGATTTGGAATTGTCTACTTCTTCTTAGAAAGCATCTAAGATAGACTTTGACTGTGAAGTGCAAACTCTTGATTATAATAGAAATGTTACTGCTACATATGTGTACAATTTATATTGCATGAAGGCTCAAATAGAATTTTTTCAGTCAATTAGATGCTGTAACAAAATGCATGACCATTTTTCAGTCCATACTCATATATAATGTAAACCAGTGTAACATGGGGACGCTTCCCCCGTCCCCCATACCCCCCAAAAAAACCCCCACCACCACCTTCGCGCCACAATCTCGCTGCTAGGGGCTTCTACAGGCAATAGTTGCAGCTGCAAGACTTGTGATAGAAAGGCGGTTTATTGGCTACCATAAAGGTCACTGTTACACACACACACACACTACATATGCATACTTATGAATGTATGTACATGATTTCAAACTTGTTTTGATATCATGCTACTCATTGTAATCATCTTTATGATATTTTGATATTCATGTTGCAATTTTGCTATGTTCAAGTATTTGGTATTATAATTTATTAGTTCTCATACTATTATACATCATTTCATAACTAGCAGTTCAAGTACTATATGTATAGTATATTACAGCACCCCCTCCCTCTCCCCTTGCCGCTATCCCCCCCGCCATCCCCAAATTGAAGCCCTTTTTTTCCCCATCCCAGAAATGTTTGCCTGCTGGGGTAAACTTAGTATTGCACAAACATAGTACAGAAAATATAATAAACACAGAATATATCAAAGAATAATAGATGCTTTCATCAACCATTCCAACATATGAGTACATTCACATCATAATCATAATCCATTCACCCGTAGGTGGTACATATTTATCTACCCGAAGGGGTGTGACCAAACGTCACCACCCAACCCAACTGCCCTTAGGTAATAACTAATACATAACATTTAGTAGTCTTTCCGGCTAACAGGAAATCCGTCCCGACTTCTTGACGTCCCCCAATGCCCATGTTACACTGATGTAAACTGATAGGAAACCTGCTATTATAACATTAGCTTTACTTTTAACTAGATTGGCTACCTGCTAATTTCTGTAATGTCCACTTTCTAAAATAGAATTTAATGATAAATAATAATAAAAAAATTAAAATATAAAAATAAATAAATAAACAAATAAATAATAATAAAATATTGTATAATATAATTACAAATTAATTAAGTTTAATGAATAGTCAAGAGGCATGCAATGAAGAGTTCTGACTCCCTCAACATAAGACATAAAAGGGAGGAAAGTTCATTTGAAAGGAGATATGGAGAAAGGAAGAAAATACGGAGATAGGAATTAAAGAAGAATTAATGGAAGAAAATAAGGAGGTGATTCTTTAGGGTAGAAATGATGAAGGGTTGTGACTCTTTCAAAGGGTTGTAATTATGAAACGTTATGACTCTCACTAAGGATAGAAATGATGAAGGGTTGTGACCTATGCTCCACGAGGACATGTATCCTGTGTTTTTTGACCTGCTCTCCTCCCCAGTACAGTATGGGGACGTCATTTTCCCATCCCCCCTCTTGTACCCTTTTCTGTGAAATTCGGAAATGGTACCCAAAACGGCTATGAGAGTGGTTGGGGATGTAGAGGATGACAAAAAGTCCCCAAAACAGCTAGGGGAAGTCCCTATGTTTATTATCCCTATTGCTTGGGTTTTTAACTTTGTTGAATCTTGTTGAGTTTTTGCGGAGTCCCGAATCAGGTCATGCTTGCCGAGTCCAAGTCTTGCTTCTATTGTATGGAGGCACCCAAAATGTATGCAGTGCTCCCACCCTCTCTCCCCCAAACAAAAAAGAATCTACTGTACCAACTTATCATACCCACTTACCAATACCTGCGACTATAAGTGATTCAGCAACTTAGACTTTTTAGAGGAGCATCCAATATATGTTCCATAAATGAAAATTGAAGATTTACAGGAACACTAAGAATATTTGAGTTCATTTCAGGTGCTTCCATTCTCTAGATTAGCTTTCAAAGTCAATCCATTTAATCTGGGAATATGTCCATATTCTATAAAACATTAGTTTAGACTTGAAAGTGGTGTTGCGATTTTGATGCCTTTCATAGAGATTAGACTATAATTGAAAAGCTAGTAGGAATAACCAAGTGCTCTACTAGTTGTTTAAAAGGCTTAGGCTTACTGCTCAATTCTTAGTTTATTCTACATTTGCCTGCGATGATTTATTGAATGGAAATTTTCTATTTCAATGTTTATGACTACTAATAGTTCATATGTTAATATTAATGAATCATGCTTGTGGTAAATTGATACCTGGTTATTTCTAGCACACATTGTATTGAGTGATCTTAGTTTTAAAAAATGCATTTTCCATAGAGGATTGTTATCCATTATAGGAAATGCTTGAGGCTTTTTGTTATGCTTAGACCAGAAAAAAAATTGGGAAAGCAGAACTTGCAGGCTTTAGGATACACCAGCCTTTTGTCTTTCGTCATTGGAACATTGTTGGGGAAGGATTATTCTCATTAGATTTCTTCCCTTAAAAAGAAATTTTGATTCGCATGGTTGATGGAAACTGTTTTACTATATATAGTTCTTGATTGCATAGACTTCATTGTGTTTTACAGGTGAGCTTCAGAAGTTATTGGACACAGGCCCTTTTGGAAGTTCTCCGTGGCCATGGAGGAAATTTATCGATTAAGGTGAAGATTTCATTTCATGGTTTTAAAGCTTCTGCTTCTGCCAATGTTTAGTAAGTTCATTAAACAAAATTGGTATTGACAAGCTTCTTTTCCAGGATCTAAGTTCCATGACTGCCATTCGAAGTGATGATATTATCAGCACTCTGCAGCCATTGAATTTGATCAGGTCACTGTCTGTACTGCCTCTCTATTGGTGTTTTTTGTGTGGGTCATTGGGTGATACACTTATTTATTACCTACACAGGAAAATATAGACACAAAAATAGAAGTACTTGCATGTAGCATGTATAAAAGAAGAGATTAGAGTCAAATATACTTATGCATATGTTTTGATGGAACATGAATGTAAACTTGGTGAACCACAATAAAATAATTATAAAGGTTACATATATGGGGACACAACTATCCAATACAACATACAGCAAACCTGACAAAATCCAAGTACCATAGATTCCTCTCTCATTGGAAGCCTTGCCATGATGGATCCCACAGACACCCATTTGTAAGAAGTCAAGAGATAAAAGATCTTAAACAACTTACCAACATGAAACTGCAAAACAAAAAGACTAGAACACAGCTGCCAGGAAAAATTAATATATTATATCTCTGTATAACAACATGCAACACAGGTGTACACTTGGATAAACACATGCTAGCTGTATTACACATGCACAACTGAACAAACACGAGTAAAGTGAGTTGCCCCATGCTTTTTTTCTCAACAAACATTCACTGGCATTACAATCATGCCATAACCGTTTTGAAAAGAAGGGATGATTCACTTTGTGTTGAATGTAGTTGCTGGATTGTTTGTAGTGTTGTCATTCCTTAAATATCCGTTATTGTAGGAGCTTTCTTATAATATCTACTCAATTTGAATATGTTGTACCTTGTTTTCCTTCATTATTCTAGAATGTTTGGTCACACAATCTTTAAGTCTTAAGAGAAGTCCTTCTGCTTCACTTCATTTCTATATGCAGCTTTTGAGACAAAGGTCTCGTACATTCCTTAAGAAAATGGAAGCAATAGTAAAACTAATCACAAACAACAAAGCAAGAAGGGGAGTAGTTGAGGTCTTCCACTACAATATACATCTTGCAGCAAAAGGGGCACTTGATACCATGAACGTTACCATGGCTGATTTAGTTTGACTAAATGAAAGATGGTGTAGGGTGTGGAAAATAAATGAATGTTTTTTCTTCTTTATTTGTAAGGTAACACTTTTATAATACTCCTTATCAGTATTCAGTGCTGATGTAAGGATGTGAAATTATTATTATTCTATATTTTCTAATTACTTAAGTCGCTATTGCAATTGATATTCTCTGTAACTGTAGTGTAGGATTTACTTGCAAACATTTAAGGATGTTGATAAGTAAGAGATATGTTCCATAGCAAGTCAAATTATGATATTGCTATCAAAGGGGTCAATGAGTTTGACTCAAAAACCACACTGTTGAACCCTGATAGTAATATCACAATTTTAGGATGTTGGCTTTGTGAACTTTGGGTCAATTGAAATTGGTTCTAGAAAGTACATCAGTCAACAATAGCTGTTGATGATTAACATAAATAATGGGAATATATATGGATCAGCCAACTGAAGAAGCAGTTGAAACAAATCAAGCAAGTAGTTGATGGGGGTTTTAGGCATACCAACAGGGTGTGTCATTGCTCACATGAAAGGTATTTTACTCCCTCAAGGCTTGGGATTCCTTCTTAAAGGTCTAGTATGGTTATTGGAATCATTTAGTTGACTACCCCACAAGAGGATACTGCTGTTTTTGGGCTTACTGGGGGTACACAGTTCGTTAAAATGGTTCTGGTGTTTGTGTATTAACAAAGCCAAATGATGTTGGAATATGCTCAAAATGACATTGGAAACAACCATGCAATCTAAGTCTATTCTAGTCCTAATCTAATCATGATTCTAAGAAAGAGCAAAAGTTAAGCAAGATATCTACAGAAACGAGGGAAATAAACCTGATAATAAGAAACGGATATTGTTTGTTCCAAGCTGTTTGAGTAAGCTTCCAACTGATCCAAGCCATGGTTAGTTTTGACACAACCAGAGGGTGAGGACAATTTGATTTTCCAAGGTTCCATTTCATAATTTTCATAGAGAAAACACATCACGGTGAGCAGAATCTAGGTCAAAAAGATTGAAACCAAAGAATTGTATTAAATGCTAGCGCTGGTACAATGACTTTGCTTTTCTCTTTATTTCCTAATTTTTCAACCCTTACACATAGATATGTCCTAATATTTATAGGAATTTTCCTAAGCTCGGTATGAAGCTGAATGATAGTGAGAGTGAACAAACATAAACATGTGTTACTACAACCAAAATCGGGCAAAATAAATTTCTAATGCTACAGCAGATCAGATTCATCTACAGGTGACAACTCATCCATAGTGGTTAGACAAACCGTATGAGAATTTCTCCTGTCAAACACAGACAATATTTAGATTCTTCGAACATTTCCACTTGAAGGACTTGATGAAGGTTTGAAAACAAATCCAAAATCAAGCATGGGGATTAACAATGTCCCTGTCCTGATTGATTTCCCACCAAGAGGAAGATGCAAAGATTGACCCATATTAAATGAAACTGATGTGTCCCTATGACCAGCAATTCTCCACTTGGGGACTTAAGCAAATTCAAAGACAAAAGGGAAAACTTATATTGTCCTTATGCAAGCCAATTTTCCACCAGGGCATTAATGAAAGAAATTAACCTATGTTCCACGGTGTTTCGGGGACAGGGATGGGGAGACAGGAGGGGACATGTTTTCAGGACGTTTCCTGAAGGGCCAAAAATAGGGGATGGCAGTATACAAATTTTTAATACACACACACATACATATTAATTTCTCAAAATATAGTAAGATATTATAGATAGAGGGAAAGAGAGAGAGATATGTCAATAATTGATAACAAGACAATATGCAAATAAATCATGGATTCAAGAGTTACAACAGTAGTATAACAACATAAATTATATAGCAGTCTAAATCAGTATAACTGCATTATAACACTAGTCTCAAACATCAAAACCATGGTCTATCAAATATAAATATATATGGCTTTAAAGTTTATATAGATATATATATATATATATCAAGTTGAATTTTTTTATTCTAATAATTAAATATTTAAAAGATATTAAATTAAATTTATAATTATAATGCATTTTTATTTAATATGTAAAGCTTTATCTATTTATTATGATGAATATTAAAATAATTAAATTAAATATCAGATTTATAATTTTAATATTTATTATTTAACATATAAATTTTGATATATTTATTTTTATTTAAATTAAAATTTTGAACATATTTAATCACGAATTTTTTCCCATGTTGAACTTCATTTGAATTTTATCGTCCACGGACACGAATTCGAACTTTGTGGGTTCCCCACATTGCCACTTTGACAAAAGGAGTTTTGAGAACTAGTAGATTTCCACAATCCATGAGATCAATTGTAATTATCACTTCTGGATTTGATTGTGTAAGCTTTTTTGCATCAACAATTTGGATCACACTCTGTGATCCATCATTAGGATGAGAGAAGGAGAGCATACGGAGAAAATGAGATAAGTAGTAAACTCAACAAGCTAAAAAGAGTAAGAGGGAGGTGAGGGGAGGGGGGAAAATCAAAGGGAGAATGCCAAGTGGCAAAGAAAGGAGAAGCACTAAAAAGAACGAAGGAAAAATGTTGATGATTAGATTTATTTTAGATCTAGACATTATATGTCCTTTAATTTCAGAATGTAATTCTTACTAATCTTTGTATCTTACTTGCAGGTTGTAACATGAACAAGACAATAGTCTCTCTCAAATATAGTGGGAGATATATAATGTTTCAGATTTGTAATACTGATTTCTGAATATGAATGATAGTGTGATGTCCCCATTTTGAAATAGAAATTAATATTTTATAAAATAATAAAAGAAAATTTAATGAATAAAATGATATAATATAATCTATTATTAAAATAATAAAATAATATATAAGCATACTAATATATTATTAATATAAAATATTATTAAAATAATAATAAAAATATGATATATATAATATATTGATGAATCAATATAATAATATTAATAAATTATTAAATATAATAAATAATAAATAAGCAATCACACTATGAGTATAATCTATTATTATTTATAATATATTATTCATATAGTAAATATAAATAAACAAAACAATATAATATAATCCAAAAGACATGACTTTTGGAAAAAAAAGGTATAAGAAACAATCACGGGAAAAAAGGAAAGCACGCGAAGAAATAATATGGAAAGCTTGGGAGAAAATAATATAGGAGAAAAGCTAGGAGAAAATGAAGGAGAAAATGTAGGAGGAACTCAAGGGAGGAAAAAATAATATAAAGGAGAGTGAAAGATAAAAGACTTTTAACAAGAATTCAATATTGTGGTATGTCATTTAAAATACAAATTAATTATTTATTTATTGAATATTATATATATCTATATATGAACATTTTTTCAAGTTATATGGTATTTAGATATAGATTATATATATATATATAGGAATTAATTTTAATTAAAGTATATATATATTTAAGAATTAATTAAAATATATAAATATATATATTTTTTGGTAACATTTATGATTTATATTAATGAATATACTATTTTGACATTCCTTATGTAGATAATGAAATCGTTGTTATACAATTGTTGATAATTAATTTTATATTCATTTTCCCTCTAGTAGCTGGACATATGAATCTTATATTCGTCCCGAGCTACATAGAGATCAAAGAAATGGCAATTCGAGGTTGATATAACCTCGTTGCTCATTTGTGGTTAATGGCAATTCGAGGTTGATATAACCCCATTGCCCATTTGAGATGGATGGCAATTCGAGGTTGATATAACCCCGTGGCTCATTTGTGGTTAATGGCAAATGGTGGAGAGAGAGAGAGTCATTTTTGCAGATCAGATGGTTATATTGGCTTTTGGAGAAGTTTAAGAGGTTATATTTTATTATTATAAGTTATCTGGGCCTACATGTTCTAATTTTAAGTTGAGTTGCACTTTTTGATTTATAATATTATTTTATTATAAAAAGTGCTTTTTAATGAGATTTTATAAAGGAGAATTCTAGAAGTTCCAAGAAAAGTGAATAAATAGAGGGCTAGGCCTCTCATTTGGACATGCTTGTTTTTGATATCTCTTCTACTTCTTCATTGTGAAGACATTTGTGGTCTTTGGATCTGCAAATTATTATTCGATCTTTGGGAACGAATCACTCCCCTAGATTGGCAATTTTGAGAGTGTGAAATATCACTTGAATTATTGCATATTTGGGAATTGGTGCTCAGCCAATTCAAGTGTGCTAAATTGGAAGGTTTTTTTCAGTTGTTTATTCTCAGCCTGGAGTTCACCATTTCACATCATTTTGGCAAGAAGAGGAATCCATTTTTGCAAGTAAGGGTTCGATTTTGTCTAGGAGTACTCTGCCAGTCAGTGGAGATAATTTTGGAAGATTCACTCAGGCATTTATTTGGAGCTGGCAGCTATTTCCCATCAAAATTCCAATTTTTAATTCACTGCTACAGAACCTTCCGCACGGCCATGAACAGTAGTCCGTACATCGTGAACAGTAATTCCGTACGGCGTGAACAGTGATTCCGCAAATTTTTTGTGGCATTTTCGAGCAGGGAAAAAATCATAAAAATCTCAGATAGTAATCGCAGTATTTCTTGGAGTTTGCTGCTCATTTTCTGAGCATTTTCGTCACTTAAGAAGGGCACGAAAAAATCAAGTTAAAATCACAGTACATGGTCCTGCATTTTCAGAATTTCATACCAGTCAACAGCAGTCAGAAAATATGATGAATTGGCCATAATAAAATCACAGTTTTCCTGATTTGGCAGCGCCCAGTTTAAGGGAAGTCTTTGCAACACACAGTCACATGTGTGCAGGTCCAGTACAGGCCCAGTTTGATAAACATTTCTTCATCAGTTTGGAGGTCAGCGTTCAGGCATTTATCAACATACAGTTCGAAACCAGGTTCATTTTGTACTGAAAGTTTATGTCAATTTTGTAAAATTCTGTGGACAAACATTAACTGTTATATTCAGTCCAGACTGGGCAAATAAACAGTCCCAGAATTGTAGCAGGATAGTTGGATAATATCATTGCATAATCAAGGGTTTCAATGTTTAGAAATGCATAGATGTATAGAAATGCATAGTTGGAATCATTTCCTAATTCTGATATGATAGGACAGTCATATGTTTACATTTTCAGTCCAGTCCTATATGCACAGTTCAGTCCTCTAAATTCTGATATAGTAATACAATCAATTAGCTGTTGAAATCAGACTCACATGCATAATCCAACATTGTAATCTGCTGTTATAATCAGTGGTTGGGTTCACTTGTGAAAGTTGCACATTGGGATTTCATATTGTCAAATGCATAGGTATTAGACCAGTCCTTATTTTTCTGAGATATTAGAACTGAAAGTTGCCATATTTTGAATGTTGACACTGGTACTATTTTGTTCATTACATTGCATTCAATATTAGTATTGTATTCGTGGGTTTGTTGCACAACAAATAACTCTAACCGCAGCCCAAATCAGTTACATGCCAAGTGTTTGACAAAATTTCCAAGTTCAGTTTTGAGAGTTTCAGTGACCTTAGAATAAGGGTCATTACACAATTCGAGGTTGATATAACCTCGTTGCCTATTTGAGATGGATGGCAATTCGAGGTTGATATAACTTCGTTGCCAGTCTATAATTGATGGCAATTCGAGATTGGTATAGTCCCGTTGCCAAAGTTGAGATTGTTATAATCTCATAGGCAGTATATACTGATGTCAGTCATATGCATATGCATAGGCTTGGATAGCATTTATTGCTTCCAAGAAATTCTTATGGGAAGTGCTCTATGGGATGATGTGTCGATAGCCCGGTTGCTTAGAGTGGATCTTATATCCCTCAAGCCGAGAATCGGGAATTCTATGAAGCCCGACCTAGAGGCAGCCTTAAGAATCAATTCCCCCCTTACTAACTTAGAGTAGAGTATGAGTCATGTAAATATTGTGTAATATTTTGTACTAACATCGGTTTTGCAGAAAATTATAAAAGGAGAATAAGAAGGGACATTACAAATAGAGATCAATTTTCAGATTGCTTTGCACTAATTGATTTTGGTGCTTCGCATATCGATCAAGTTTGAGTATATATATAATTTAAAGGGGTACGATGGTGGATAGGCATGCCTCCACCAAAGTGGAGACATGTCTATCCATCATTGTACCCCTTCATAACTCATACTAATCAACCCAATAACAAACTCAGATTGGTGCTTATATAAACCGATTCATATATTAAATATAATCATGATTTGTTTGTTATTTTCAATGAGTAATGTTCCTTAATCAGATGTAAATTTGATCGCTGCAATATACACATATTATCAGTGACAAGTATGAGATTTTTAATATCAATTAGATTGATATTCATTAAATAATAATGACATTGATTTAGTAATGCGGATCGATATACTTGGAACATAAACATAATTGTTTCAATCTGATTTGTGAATTGTAATTCGATTTAACAATAAGATTAATATGGTGATATAATTTTTGAATATTAAATGTGTATGTATATATATCAATATACAAAGTATATTAATATATATACATGTAGTTATATCATTCTATTGATTTATAGTTATTCACAATTATCTGACCGAAGCTATTATTTTCAACACTCCCTCTTAGCTAGGAAGGATAAAAATCTGACCAAGTATATATCATAATAAGCTCATCTATTGTGAGAAGAGATATCACCTTACTCGTGATATAAAAAGATATGATATGCTCAAGATTATCAAGTCACATGACATTCCTCATAAAATATCCATATTATGGTATGTGCGCTGACATCAAGTCTCATGATGTCTACCATAACAAATCATGGTATATCCACAGATAGACTATCCACCATGAATATCTCATAAGGATCATAATGATCTTCAACTGATATCAAGTCTCATGATATCTATTAGAATGTCCAAGAGATACTAACTATCATGACATGTCCATGGATATCAAATCACATGATATCCATCATGATAGTGAAGCTAATCAATTTAAAGTCGTCGCCTTACAATGTCAAATACAAGTGTTCATTATTTGAAAGATCGTCACCTATCATTAATGTACACAAGGGCCCCATAAAGTCATGGAGTCACACACATGACAAAACGAGTTTACACATTAAACATCTTTCACATATATATATGTTAGTACAAATAAATAATTTGAGACCCATTCTCAATAATGACTTACATTTTCAACCATTCCAAGTTTCTTTCTAAAGTGTTCAACTTTTACTCTGGGGAGAGGCTTGGTGAGAAGGTATGTTGTCTGGTCACTTGTACTAATATACTCCAACTGAATCACATTGCTGTCTACCATGTCTCTCACATAGTGATAAGGAATCTTGATGTGCTTTGATCTATCATGTAACACTGGATTCACTGAAAGCTTAATACAACTCTAATTATCACAGTGGATAATAGTAGGATTCAGGGGCTCACCAAATAATCTTACAAGTAATTTTTGGAGCCACACTGCTTCTCTTGCTCCCATAGAAGCTGCAATGTATTCGGCTTTTGTTGAGCTTTGTGCCATTGATGACTGTTTTCTACTGATCCATGAGATCATTGCTGATCCTAAACTGAAGCAACATCTTGATGTGCTTTTCTGATCGGTTACACTTCTAGCCCAATTTGAATCAAAGTATCCATGTAGATCTAGGTCTACATTTTGAAATTTTAAAACCATATCCAATATTACCTTGAAGGTATCTCAAAATATGCTTTCCAGCAACAAGGTGTATCTCCTTTGGTTCACACATAAACTGGCTTAGAGGATTCACTGCATAATGTATATCCGGTCTTGTGTTAACCAAGTACATCAATGATCGAATTATCTGTCTATAAAGAGTGGGATCTGCAAATTTTGATTATGTTGTTGCTTCCTTCAATTTGTGTAAATTGGTTTCCATAGGTGTAGACATGGGTCTACAGTCCAACATTCCAAACCTCTTCAGGATATCAATAATATACTTTCCTTGATTGCGAGTGATACCATCTGATTTCTGGCAGACTTCCAATCCAAGGAAGTAATGTAGAATGCCTAGGTCCTTCATGTCAAATTTTGAAGTCTGGTCCTTACATTGAGTGATAAGGTGATCTTCTCTTGTGATTAGCAGGTCATCAACATATAAAATAAGTATTAACATATCACCATTAATTACTTTAAAATAGAGGTTTGGATCTGCATCATTCTTGGAAAATCCTAGTCCCACAAGATAGTGATCAATCCTCTCATGCCAGGCTCTGGGGGCCTGTTCAAGTCCATATAAAGCTTTCTTTAATTTGCATACATGTGATTCCGCATTATGTATCACAAAACCTTCAGGTTTCTCCAAATAGACTTTGTCATCAATTGTACTATTCAAGAATGCAGTTTTCACATCCATTTGATGGATCTTCCATCCTTTAGCTGCTGCAATAGCTATTACTTCTCTGACTGAGGTATAACGGGCAACAGGTGCAAACGTCTCTTCATAATCAATACCCTCTTTCTATGAGAAACCTCTGGCAACAAAACAAGCTTTGTGTTTCTCTATACTGCCATCTGCAACATGTTTGATTTTGAAGAGCCATTTGGAAGAGACAACATATTTCTCTTTTAGTCTTGGTACTATATCCCACACATCATTTTTACAATGGACTGATACTCTTATGTCATGGCGTCTTTCCATACTTGATGTTTGAGAGCATCTGGAACACTTGTTGAATTAATGATCTCACTCATTAAGGCAACATAGCTAGAAAATCTATGGGGTCTCTTACTTTCTCTAAAAGTTCCTTTGGGTGTTGCATAATTCTCAGCTTCCTCAATCATCTTTCTGGTCCAAAGTGGTCCCTTTTTGTTGTTGGTGGGTTCTTCTACTGGAGTAGTTTGATTTTCATTTATAGTTTCTTCAGGAGACTCTCTCTGAATCTCAAGAGCATGATCCTCCTCCATGTCTTTAGAAGAATCTTGAATTTATATCTCATGAGAACTCTTGGGTCTCTTGAAAGCAATGTCTTCCTCAAAGATGACATCTTTGCTGAGTTCAATTTGTTTTTGTTCAATTATGTATATTCTGTAGACTTTCGATGTTTCACTATAGCCCACAAATATCCCTTTCTTGCCAGTGGGTTCTAACTTAGACCTCTTTTCTTTAGGCACATGAATGTAGACAAGACAACCAAAAAAATTTAAGTGCCTTATATCTGATTTTACACCAATGAATGCTTCTTTGGGAGTTTTGTTATCTAGATGTGAGTGAGGACATCTATTTTGAATGTAGACAGTTGTCCTAGAGGCTTTTGCCCAAAATGAAGTTTATATGTTTTGGTCGTACAACATTGCTCTAGCAGCTTCTACATTAGTTCTATTCTTTCTCTCAGCAATACCATTTTGTTGTGGATTGTAAGGTACAGTAAACTCCCTCGTAATCCTAGCGTTTACACAAAATTCTTTAAAAATTTCTGAAGTGTATTCCTTCCCATTATCTGTTCTCAGTACTTTGATTTTCTTTCTGGTCAAATTTTCTATTAGAGCTTTGAACTCCTTAAACCTTTTAAGGATTTCCTCTGACTCTTTACATTTAAGAAAATATATCCAGGTCTTTTTAGAAAAATCATCTACAAAGATTACATAATATAAGAATCCTCCCATGGAGTGTACAAACATGGGTTCACATAAGTCAGAGTGAACTAATTCTAATACATTTTTAGTTTTACTAAAAGCTATTTAGGAAAGTCCCCTTTGTATTCTTTCCTAGGGCATGCCCTTTGCATGCTTCTTCATGGAATTGTTTTAATTTGGGCAACCCTGTCACCATTTTTTTTGCTGAGGGTAGGGTATGAAAATGAATATGTCCTAATCTTCGGTGCCAAATTTCATTTGAGTCAGAAGTCTCATGGCTTGATTTAAATCAGTGCAGAGTTTGTAAAGACATCCTTCTCTTATTCCAATAGTTTGTGCTTTCTTTATGGTGGAGCTCTTTGTCCATGCCAAAAAATTTCCATCCATAAAGGTAACCCTATATCCTTTGTCTTCTAGAGCAGAAATGGACACTAGGTTCCTTTTTTTCCTGGTACATACAATACTTCAATGAGTTGAAGGGAGATGCATGATTTCAAATTTATGGTGCAAGTTCCAACCCCCTTTACTGGATAAGTTGAATCATCTCCAATAGTTATGTAATGCCCAAAATCTATGATAACATTCAAACACGTATACATTAACAAACTGCATTTCACAATTTCATCACATAAACATTATTGTAATCTATTTCCTTATGCATCATATGTAAGTTCTATTTCAACTTTCACAAGTAACCCTAAATCATATGTAGACTCAATTCATTAGGAAATCAACATCTTATCCGTCTCAATTCCTATTTCATAAGATAATGTAAATCAAAATGCAGAATTCAAAATTCAATTATCCTTCTATATCATAAAATCAGGATGAATCTAACATAAGCATAATAAGATACATCTAACATCATCATCCACATAATCATGTCAAAATCCTCACATATGTCCAAATGATAAGAAATCACTATCAAAATAAGTCTAATGTCTCAAAATAGTGTATCAGCAAGATAGTCCATGTGTGAAAATGTCAGTCGAGCTAAGAGATGGGTCGGGGTACGACCTCACATCGTCCCCCCCTAGGCATGAACTTCCTCCTAGAGTTCATCGAATAGATGGGGATACTGAGCTCTCATCTGTGCTGTGTCCTCCCAAGACGCTGTGACCTCATCATAGCAATCCCACTGGACCCTAACCTGATCCAACTCTCGACCTCAAAAGTCAGGGTCCTACATGCCAATATACGAATGGGCTCCAAAGCTAGTTGCCCATTCCACTCCACCTGTCACGCATCCACAATGTGTTTCATATTTATGTTTTGAGGAAATATATTTATGATGAGTCTCATATGATTTAGGGTTACTTGTGAAAGTTGAAATTGAACTTACATATGATGCATAAGGAAATAGATTACAATAATGTTTATGTATGTGATGAAATTGTGAAATGCAGTTTGTTAATGTATTTCAACTGTTATAGTTCTATAACCCAGTTGTTGAGATAGGATGATTTTCATATTTACTTAATTTGGATTTGAATTGAGTTAAATCCATTTAAAATAATTTATGCCAAACCTAGATAAGGGTTCCCATTGACTAATGCAGTCTGACAAACAAGGGATGTTGGCACGCCAGAGCATGCCATGATTCCCCTTGTGAGTTGATTTTGTGTTGGTCGTTGTGCCTCGTTTTCATGTCAAGCGCCCTTAGTGTGTGACCTAGGTGATGTTTTGTCCTTTAAAAAAAATTTGGTTGTGTGTTTTGCCTTAGATTTTGTGCATTACAAGTTACTTCTTCGCAGATTCTTCTACCATAGTGTCTAAGTGTTCTTTGAATCTTGTGATGTGTCTTGATGATCCACTATCAATTACCCAAGTGTTAAGTTTGTTTGAAACTTGTCTTGATAAGGCTGAGCAGAAAACAAATTTCTTAGAATCATGTTCTATATCAACCTTTTTAACTTTAGCAAAGGATGCTTGTTGTTTTGTTCTATCAGGGCACTTGATTGCATAATGTCCATACTGATCACATCTGAAACATTTTATTTGAGATATGTCCTTCCTCTTCTTGGACGATCCCTTTCCATAAGTATTCTTCTTTCTTTTGAAATTTTTCTTCTTTCCTTTCTTATGAGAATTTGTGTTTAATACCTGAATATCCTCATCTATGGGCTTTTGATTGTTTCCTCTGGTCATTAGTCTAGATTATTCTTGTAAGCAATCCATTTTTGACCTATCAAATTTAGGGAGTTTTGACCTTGCACTTTATATTCCTTGAATAAATGACTCCCATGAAGTTGGTAGGCCACCTAGAGCTATTAATGTTAACTCTTTGCTATCAATTTGATTTTCAGCTATTGAGAGTTGATCTCTTAGTTCAATGATTCTCATAAAATATGCGGTGATGGATTCTCCCTTATTCGTTTTTACACGATGAAGTTGCCTTTTTAGAGCAAGGATTCTACTAGTGTTGTTTATTTCAAATGTGCTTTCAAGAGATTTAAACATTAGGTATGCAATATCATGTTTTGAAAAGATAGGTACTATATGATCCCTAACTGCATCTACTATAAGTTTCATAACCTTTTCATTGTTCTCGATACATTGAGTTTTCTCAGGATAATTTTCTGGTTCTATTTTGTTTTCCTTTACAGACGAGTCTAATTTGTTTTCTTTCAATATCATCATGATTCTAAATTTCCATGATACAAAGTTGGTTGCACCTTCAAGTCAATCCTCAAATCTGATTACACTCGACATTATGAAGAATGGAATGTGATTGCAATTGGAAGAGAGAATAAATATGTATTTTTGAGTAATCTGAATTCTCAAATCTAATCGGATCTTCCTTAGCAAGGCTCAGATACCATGTTGATGATGATTAGATTTATCTCAGATCTGGACAGTATATGTCCTTTAATATCAGAATGTAATTCTTACTAATCTTTGTATCTTACTTGCGGGTTGTAACATGAACAAGACAATAATCTCTCTCAAATATAGTGGGAGATATATAATGTTTCAGATTTGTAATATTGATTTCTGAATATGAATGATAGAGATCCATTTCCAGATTGCTTTGCACTAATTGATTTTTGTGCTTAGCATATTGATCAAGTTTGAGTATATATATAATTTAAAGGGGTAGGATGGTGGATAGGCAAACATGTCTATCCGTCATTGTACCTCTTCATAACTCATGCTAATCAACCCAATAACAAACTCAGATTGGTGCTTATATAAACCGATTCATATATTAAATATAATCACGAATTGTTTGTTATCTTCAATGAGTAATGTTCCTTAATCAGATGTAAATCTGATCGCTGCAATATACACATATTATCGGTGACAAGTATGAGATTTCTAATATCGATTAGATCGATATTCATTAAATAATAATGACATTGATTTAGTAATGCAAATCGATATACTTGGAACATAAACATAATTGTTTCAATCTGATTTGTGAATGGTAATTCGATTTAACAATAAGATTAATATGATGATATAATTTTTTATTATTAAATGTGTATGTACATATATCAATATGTAATGACCCTTACCAATAGGCCACTAAAAACCTCTCAAAAATGTAACTCAAAATGTAGATAGAAAATTATTTTGCAATATATGAGTTCGCTGTCCCAAAATTTCAGAATAATAGATAGCAACCAAATACCATCTAAAACACTATCAATGATGTAGGAAATTGCTCAAAACCATATGTCATTCATATATCAACAATTTGCAACAATGTCATACATATTTCAGCCAATAATATGATCATCAAACCCTAGGTTTGCAATATAGATAGACTGAAAATTACAATGCCCTTTCACTTGCAAAATCCTAGCCTTTCTTTGATACCAATAATGCCAAATGGCAAACAAAGACAAGTACAATGTAAAATAGTAAAGTGCTGAAGCTATATTTTGTACTCAGCTGAAAACATACATTTCTCAGAAAATATGCCAAATGCCAAATGAGAAGTGAGAAACCTAATTGTAGATGGCTGCAATAATTTTTGCCAGTGCTGAAGATGCCAACACCCAAGCCAATAGTCACCCCAAATCTGAAAATGTACTTTCTTGCAGATTTTCGAAAATGTCTAGGAATTTTGAAAATTCCTTAAAAATATATCATGGCATTTTGGGACTCCAAAATGCACCTATCTTTATCTCCTCGACGATAGAAATCCGATGCAAAAATACCCAGAATGATATGTTGAGTAATGAGGAAGAGATGAGCAAAAATGTGGTTCCAAAACCCTATCCTGAAATTCTGAAACTGAATTAGACTTGTAGCAAAAAAAATTTCGGATTGCTTTTTCGCTCTGCTTTTTTCGGATCTGCTTTTTCGCTTTGCTTTTTTCGGATCTGCTTTTTCGCTTTTCTTTTTCGGATTTGCTTTTTCGGACTGCTTTTTCGGATCTGCTTTTTCGCTTTGCTTTTTTGGATCTGCTTTTTCGCTTTGCTTTTTCAGACTGCTTTTTTTTCCTCTTGCAATCAAAAACTCAAACCCTCAAGTAAGTCTGAGGACTCCAAATAAGCTCAACTTGAAATGGCTGAATACCACTTCCAAAGTGCAACCCTTCAAAAGATATTTCACCTCCTCAATTATGCAAATCCTTAAGAAACTCCGTTCCTAAAGATCAAATGACAATCTGCAGACCAAGATGGCGCCACAAATGCTCAAAGAGAAAAGTAGTGTAAACTCAAGTCATGGGATGTCCAAATGAGAGGCCAAGCACTCTATTTATTCACTTTTCTAAGAAGCCACTAGAACTTCTAGAAGTATCCATAAAATATTCTTATAAAATCCCTTTATAATGCACTTTTATATAAAAAGTAACTTTATAAAATAAAAAGTGCAACTCAACTCAAAATTATAACATTTTGGCCCCACATAACACATTATAATAAAAATATGATAAACACCATCTCTCCAAGAGCAAATAAGACCATCCAATCCCCAAATAATCATCAGAATGACTCTCTCACCAAAACCATCTGCCTACAAGAGTCCATGATAGGCAAATCCACTGAAAAATGACATGTCACTAAAGAGGGGACACGACACAATATACAAAGTATATTAATATATATACATACATGTAATTATATCATTCTATTGATCTTATAGTTATTCACAATTATCTGACCAAAGCTACTATTTTCAACCAAAAAACTAAAAAAAAGGCAAAAGAAATAATAAAAAGGCCTAAAAATAGACACAAACAAAAATAATAAAAAACCTAAGAAGCAAATCTAAGTAAATAAATAAATAGTGCAAAAATATCAATTAAGCCAACATAAAAGAATGAACAAGAATAAAATGCATCCAATTAACAAGACTATAATGAATACATAGTATTGAATAATTAAAGAATAAATGTAAGAGTACAATTAAAACAGATCACAAGAAAATGAAAAGGCAAACAATAACAAAAATAAAGAGGGGAAACAAAATAAAATAAAATAAAGGAATAACTAGAAAATAAAAACACGAACACGCATCAAACCAAACAAGGCAAAAATAAAAACACAAGATAATAATTAAAAATATAACAAAAAAGAAGAAAGTGCAGACCTAAACCCAATTATAAAAGAATAAGCAAACGAACAAATATATAAGAAAAAGCCTATCTATATGCAAACAAACACATGGATAAATGAATATTAATATGCAATCTATATGTATGCAAACGTGTGTGTGTGTGTGAAAATAATTTGTGCCAAAATGACTAAAACCAAGATTGGTATCTTGGTGGCAGTGGCAATCCTCTCATATCATTTATGATCAAAGTGGCAATGACCTATAATGGTGGCCACATACGCAACAACAAGGGCTTGGCGATCAAGCTTTTTATGTTAGTAGTTGGATGTGTTTGTCCCCAATTACTATTTTTGGTTGTTAGTGAATCAATGTGTGTCTCCATTCACAAGATGATGCGAGTGATTGGAAGTGTTTATCACTAGTCACAAGAGTTGGTGATTATGATTGGATGTTTTTGCACCTAGTCATAATTGTTGTTAGAAGATGTGTGTGTCCTTGTTCATGATTGATGTTTCGGATAAATGTTTTTGTCTCTATCCAAATTTAATGTAAGACCTTGAATAGATGTGTTAGTCCCTATTCTTGTTTCCATGGGTAGAAGTGTTTGTCCCTATACTTGGATGAAGGTATACTGAGCATAGGGCTAGTTCCATTGTTGCTTGTCATGAGTAGGATGTGTATGTCCCTACTCACACCTTATGATGGACTACTGAACGTGGTCATCAAGTATTTCGATGTACTTTCACCCCATGTTCACACTAGGAGGGTGTTGAGAATTAGTGTTCATATAGGTGTTAGAAATTAGAATTTATTTAAGTGTCATAATATTAAGTTGTTGAGAAACAACTTAATATTATTATGCCACATGGTTTGTTAAATAGGTTATTAGAATAGTGGTGCATATTGAGTTGTTAAAAACAACTTAATATTAATGGGAAATGTGTTTGGGTTGTTCCCTATAAAATAGGATATGAAAATCCTATAAATATGTATTGTATTTGATTGAAAAATATGAAGAAGCGTGGCATTATCTTGTGCAAAATCATTCTTGCTTTAGTTGTTTCTGCCCATATTTTTGATACGTCAATCCAAGCATCAGTTTTTTAGTCATGCTTCAAGATGGGAAGACTTATTTAAACCAAAAGTGTCATAATTGAAAAGCTAATTATTGTTATTGAAGGATTTATTGCAGAAAGCTAGGATTCTAATGCACCTAGAAAATGGTTGGAGGCAAAAGTGGATGCTAGGGGGAGCGGAAGCCCTGTGGATGCCTCCCGGAAGTGCATCATGGGCTTCCAGATGCGTTGTGGATAAGCATCCACAGCGCATGAGGAAGCCCAAGATGCACTTCCGCGAGGCATCCACAGGGCTTTCAAACACCTTCCTCGAGCATCCATGGGCCCAGTTTTTAAAAAATGCCAATTTTTTCCCTAAAACGACTTTCCAAGTTGCAAGTTCTTCTACTGCTGAACGGAATTTGAGTACATACTCCTTTATCCTCTCAATGAAGCATAACCAATTGGGCTCAAAAAAAAGCTGAGGACTTGGTTTACATTCATACCAACTTGCATCTTTTGTCACGTAAGGATGATCACTACAACGAAGGGGCAGCCAAGATTTGGGATGTAGCCCCTGAGTGTGCCAACTTGGATGCAACATTTCAGGATCTTACTACAATCATAGATGATGATGATGATGATGATGATGATGATAACATCATGAGACATGGTGCATCCAGCACAAGTGGAATTGTTTTGGGTTCAAATGATACTGAACTTGCAATAGTTGGAGATGATTTTCTTGAGAATCCTTATGATTCTGAATATTATTTGTGAATCTTGAATCTTGATTGATGAAGATTGAATCTTGAACTAAATTTTGATTTTGTAATTCAAATTGTATTGGAATCGTGAACATAGACGTATATGATATGACTTTTATTGAACTTATTTCAATTTGAATATTTGTGAACTAGTAAATATGAAATATCTTGATCAATGGTGAAGTATCATGCTATCAAATGATTTAATTTTGTATATTTATTACATTTCTGCATATATATATATATATATATATATATATATATATATATATATATAAACACATCCAATTCTCTCACCCACATCCGCATCTA
Organism: Chamaecyparis obtusa; assembly: GCA_027943335.1. NCBI lineage: Eukaryota > Viridiplantae > Streptophyta > Pinopsida > Cupressales > Cupressaceae > Chamaecyparis > Chamaecyparis obtusa. The sequence goes on along the minus strand of BSBK01000903.1, from coordinate 699,557 downwards.
CACGCGAATCGGTAACTTGGGCGGAAAGTAATGACAGAGAATGATTATGAAGATGTTCAATAGTCAATATTTTTTTTGTTTTTAAACGAAGGAGCGAAAGACTCCTTACATAAGTGTTGACAAAAGATCTATTGGATAAGGATAAGATCGACAGCTAGGAAAAGCAGAAGACAACTGAAGAGAATAAGGAAAGTTCCTAAAGGCTATACTAATGATTTAATTGACCATTATAACTAATTTAACATAAAATCAGACACAATCTAAACCAGAAGCATTAGTAATAACTATGATGGATTGTGGAAAACTAATATTCTTAATAGTCAAACCAATTTAATCCAAGTTCCTTACATACACTGTTGTCTTCTCTTTGTTGAAAGTTAATAAGTTTGTTGTTTGTTTTTTCATTTAATGACGATCAGTGGTGGTGCCTTTTTCTATTATCTATAGACTATAACTATACAAACTTATTTCATTATTTGTATCAATTTTTCTTCGATGTAAAATTTAGTAGTGGTGTAGAGTGAGGAAATAATAACGTTTTGTTTGTAAGCTGACATGATCATGTTAATCCTTGTTGGCATTGGGTGGTTATTTAATGACTTAGAGGTGGTTGTTGGTGGTTGGAGGATCAATAACTTTAAGTCTTGTGGTTGAAATAGAGTTTGATGTTAGGGAATAAAGGATGTTTTGGGCCCTCCATATATTGAACAATTATGAAGACACAACCTACATGTAAATATTTGCTTATTTAGTATTCATTGTGTTTGTTGTTACTTATGTTATTGTTTATGTTGCTGCAATCTTGGTAGTTTAGAATCAGCAGCAAACATTTTGGCATTATTGCCTTCATAAACATGGGTCATCAAAAGTGATTTTAAGGAAGCATTAGTCATTAATATCTTTTGACAACGACAGTAAAAAGATTGCAACATAAATAGGTTAGATAGTTGAAGAAGAAATTGAGAGATCTTGTGGGGACCGACACTATACCAAAAGGATTTTAGTGCCACTGATCCCAAACAAAGGCAGGGAAAAGAGACAACTTAGTGAGAGGGTGGACTAAACTATTTGACAATCTATCTGCTTGATTGAACAACAAGAAAGAAGGCAAGGGCTGTGAGAGGTTGTCTCCTGTATGAAGTCAAGGCCACAAGTATAGACTGTTGGCAAACTCTGAATTGTTAGGGAAAGCCAAAGTTGGAACCGAAGTGTGAGTAGAAGCCAAACTGAAGCTAAAATGAAGGGTTTAATGGGTTTACGGACACCATAAATCACCTAGAAGTGCCGAGTGGGTGAAGATAATGTGGCATCTGCCTCTTGAGAAAGGAACTGTTGGTCTTGCAGATTGGGTGAGGCAAGCATGCCTGAGAAACTATGCAAACTCCATAGAAAAGTGATGGATACCTCCCTATCAGAGAAAAATCTTGATTTCGAAGTAGAGTGAAATATGGGTTTTTTAAGTTGTGAAACAAAGATACAAGGAATAGAGTGCAGGCTGAACCAATAGTGGGAGGGAGTGATACTGCTATGAAACTTGAAGTTGACCAGGACAACATAGACATCAATGCTAAGGGAAGGGTCAAGTATAGGGATGTGTCCGACAGTGGCGAGGAACATCCAGAACAAAATCTCCATAGAAGGATTCTATTTGGAGGGTCTCTGTAGAAAAATCCCATGGGTTACTTCATCTCCTGAGAAGCAGAAGTTACCATAGTTTCTGGCAATTGATTTGAAGGTCCTGTCCGAGATTGTAAGACATGCATCCACGTTTGAAAGTTTTGATGTCGGTTCTGCTTCCATACATCCTTCTGCTGCATCAGATTGTCTTGCGTTAAGAACAGATTGTATGAATCATGAACCAAAACATATAGTCTACTACGGGGCTATTTGTTGCGAGAAATTTGTCTACTAGAGAGCTCCAATTCTTGATCTATATATAACCTTAGATCCAGTGGTTGAAAAGAGTATGGCTATTTAAACTCGTAATAAGGTCCGCCAATGGCTTAAAGATCTAGAGTATGATTCTTTTTAATTGAAGCAGCTTCCTCCAAAACATGCAGACTCATTGGCTTCACAACCTATTCAAGCTCCAAGCACGTCGTCTTCTCCCCCACCAACTTCTTTTCTCTAATATCTTTCTTTTTGTTGTTAATGCTATTGAAAAGGGACCTCAACTTTAATAATCATGGGGTTAACATTGACTGTGAAAATGAATAATATTTCATTTGTAAGCTGACATTCTCATGTTAATCTTTGTTGGTATTGGGTAGTGATATAATGCCTTGAAGTTCGGTTATTGTAATGGTTGCCCTTGTACTACCAGTTTGTTTTTGTGTTGCTTGTTTTGGCAAATATGTAAATGTTATTTGAAACAAACCAATTCACTGAAATACAACAGCAATACTAATAGCAGCAAATATAAATGAAACCAGATAAGATTTTGCAACCAACTGTAAACAGCAATATGGACATTCAACTCATATATTCCAAGTCTGATATACTTTGTCTTTAGTCATCAATGGATACAATGAAATAGCATACAATGCTCAATTTAAGAAAATTATGATTGTCATACCACTTTTTGCTGCCCAAAACTCAGTTCAGACCTGACATGGCCCTTTCCCAGGTATTTAAGGCACACACAATTTACTGCAGACCCCACGCGGCACCCTTTCCACCACCACCAAACTTGTACAACACTTTGCTTCTATTATTTAAACCTATACGGCACCCAGATTTCATTTTTGACCAGTTTGAACCAACTACAGATGTTGCTGGGTATGTACAGCCCTGCTGAAGCTTATGTCTGATATGTACAGCAGCTTCTTAGCTCAATACAGCTCACGAAACCTCCAGAAAATCCCTGACTTGGTACTGCCAGCAAGTGTAGAAGATCACCAGCAATTTACACTGACTTCTGCCCTCAAACTTGACTTCCAAATTGAACCCCTTTTCCTAGCAACTTCAAACTCATTAACTAGAAGAAATAGCAATATGATTTTACCATGCAATACTAACACAAATCCTCCTGACTGTGTCTTCCAACAGCGAAGAGAATGATGGCAAAGAGGGTTTTCGTCCTCCAAGCCCAAGAATATCAATCCTTCAAACAATTTCATAAATTTCATATATTTTCCAGCATGCTGAAAGAGAGCTCTTCAATCTCTTTTATAACACTTTTAAGAGCTCATCCACTCACCTTGACAATGTGGGTTAAATAAAATCACTTTTTTGCCCTTTCCTATATTTCAGGATTTTTGTTTTTTCGCCTCTATTTTCTCGTGATTGCTTTTTCACTCCAATTTTATCACGATTGTTTTTTCTTTAATATTTCCCATGCCATGTACATGATTTTCCTTCACTTAAGTCTCTAATAAATTTTATTTATACTTCCAATGTATTATAGATTAAAGGGGACTATTTAATTTAAATATTTCACACAAACTATAGACTGCACATTAATAAAGTTAAATAATTAAATTTAACTTTATAAAATAACTTTATTAATGCACGATAAATCATATCAATGATAAATAATTGTTGTCGTCGATATTAAACAATTACCATCGACATGCCAGTGCAATTGGAGGTCCACACATGTCCAAAATAACTTACTATAAATAGTAAGTTCGCCCAAAACTGCCTCTCATCACCTCTGAATGAACTGCAACAAAATTGCGGACATTACAGTTATTGGCAGTTGTGATAACCAATAATTGTAAGTCTTGTAGATCAAGTAGAGAATCTAATGTTAGGGAAAGCATGTTGTTTTGTGTCCCCCTGTACTGAACTATTGTAAAGATGCTACCTATGTTAAAAGATCTGCTTATCTGTGATATCCCCTTCCAGAAGTAAATAAATGATAAATATTAATAATAATAATATTATTAATTGCTCAATCAATACTACTAATCAATATACAATTAATTAATCAATATAATATAGCATTAATAATATTATTCAACATATATGATATAACCAATTAATATTATTATCATTGAAAGATATTTATAATACTATACGATAGTAGTCAATATTATTAATAAACAAAATATAAACATCAAACATTACTAAATAGTGGAACTATCGATTGACTAAATATATGTGATGTTTGATTTAGTATTATGCCTAAGTTATTGTCAACATATATTAATAAGATTAATTTCATTATTGTGACCAACGAATATTATAATGAATACTATGACTGTTTAACTATTCATTATTATTATATTGCCTTATAATTGTTAACATGTAATACTTAGCCTGTCCATTATGATGATGTGGCTGTAAAGAAGAAGTTTAAGGAATATAACAAATCGTTGAAACACAGAGGGATGCGATGAATCATCTATGAATTAATCAAAGGACGTTGACATTAGGAGCAGTCTGTATATATCAAAGTCTCCAAGACTATCGGGTTTCAAGACACAAATACGAACACCTATCCATCGACTGCAACCGTCGATTCATAACAAACAATAGAACATCCATGCTGGCAGGTTGGGTGTCACTTTGTAGATGTCGTCGGTCCAAACTGGAAAGGCACATCCCTTCGCTAAACAACAGATATAAGAACCAGCAGTCGGGGATAGTAAAAGCATCGCATAGGAATAGAAAACTATTTCAAAAGATAAATAAACTCATTCGATAGGCAAGATATCAGAAGCCCAGTTAACAGTTTGTCTGCAAATATAAAATGGCGATGACCTTGTCTCCAAAGAGGAAGATATTAATTGCAGAGTATATTATAGACGACTCATACTCATATCACAGGAGATATGAGGGTTGTCACCGATGAGTAAACATCTACATTGATATGACCATCAATATATATATCGTTATTGATAATCAAGACTGTTTATATTTATATATATATAGCACTCATAAATGAGTAAACATCTACAGTGATAATATATATATATTAACTAAAGTAGAATAAGAATAGATATATAGAACCTATTACTATTTAGCTAAGAAGGAAGACTAAAGTGTTACCAAGGAGGGGCTTGTCTAAATCCAAGCAATGGCTATCTGTCCCAAAATAGGGTGGGGGTCAGCGTCCCAATAGTTTGGGCTTGGACCTGTAAACTTTGAGGGAGCCCATTGCAGTGGTCTCTAGGCACCTTGGATAATGTTTACGCTTCCCTTCATGGAGTTAAAATAATAATAAGGTTGGATATGAGTGTTAAAGATAACTATATCTATTAAGATAAATGATTAATCCTATCATGGACATAACCATCCAAACCCTAATTGATAAATCTACAATAAATTAAGTAAAGTCCCGACAAGGGACATTACATTATCTGCTATTCATTGTGTTTGTTGTTACTTCTGTTATCATTTATATTGTTGTAATCTTGGTACTCTAAATTCAATTGCAAAAAAATGATACATAAAGTTGTACTGCTGATGCATTGATATCTTGTTTGAAAATATATAATGTAGTATCTATACAAAATCATTGGGTTGTTAAGCTTTTCTTGATGAGATAAGCAATTACTCGGTATTATTCTTATATATGAACAAGTCTACCTTCCGTGATTTATGCAGATACTATAAAGGACAACATATTATCTCTATTTCAGCAAAGGTCATTGATGAACACTTGAAGGTATGCATTCAATAGCACATTCCTAGAATATTTATTGATTGGTTTTTCTACTTTTGAATTAGTTGTGTAAATATGTATGTGTTTTGCACCTCTAGACTCAGTGACTGAATGTGAAGTGAATTTTCATTTGAGAAAGGGTGAAAAGCTTAAAATAGAATTTAAGTGGGTAATGTGATTTGGTTTATGCATACATACAACCTATTTCCTTTATGAGACATGAGTAACCATGCAGCTAGGTAACAAGTTGGAATTTTCACAAGTACACTTTTATGTTAGGTTGTAGTTCGTTAAGTGATACTGATTACCAATAGAATATTTACCTAACTCTTAACATGATGACTCAGCAAGGAACTCGTGTAAACAGAAAAATGCAGACAATAATGAATTGAATTTTTAAGCTTTTACTATCCAAAATTTATTAATTTGTACAAGAGGTCTTCTAGAATAAAACTGCTAAAAATATTTGAATTTAACTCTTTAAATCACATTCTGTGATCTTATTAAGATGAGTGATGTATTGGGATTATAAATAGAGTTCCTTCCATTTCAAGCTCACAGTATTGGATAGGTGCCACCCAAAATGATTTTGTAGTCTTCAAATATAGGTAAGTACAAGTTGAACCATGTCTTGGACCAAAAGGCTCAACAAATAATAATGAAAAGAGTTTTTCAATTCTAGAAAAAGATTCTGTTGATTTTCTCTACATATGCTTTAACATGGATATATTGACAATGATGATGATTTTTAATGTCTTTTAGATATAACATGCACATCCTATATATGCAGGCAGTCCAAATTCCAGTGATAGTAATTTCCATGGATAATGGAATGAGATACCTCAAATATGCTTGAATAATTGAACTAGAAATATTTGTCAAGCTGAAAATGGTTTTTGGCTGCAATACCCATAACAAACATTGTCCACTGCTAAAATTTTGAAGTTGCTACTTTCAAAACTGTCTCCATTCTCAAAATCTCAATAATGAATATGATTTAAAGAACTTGAATGAATGAAAATGCAATCCCAAGCGTCCTTTCTATTAATGTTTTGGCAGCTTCGAGAGATATCATTCATACCTGTGCGGTGATTATTCTTAAAATACAAAGTGTTTTTCCTTCAACGTAGGTGAAAGACAGAGTTCAAAGGTTCAAACATTATGGTGACCGTGTGGCTCCTAAAGTGTGTGGAAATTCAAAACGACAACCTACAGTTATTATTACCGCTCAACTTCTTATCGTGATCAAAGTATTCGACTATGTTCACATTCGGGAGCTGCTTCATTCATATATTATTATTACCTCGCTTACCGCAAAGTTAGCATGACATGGCACTGAATATGTATTGAGGTGGCTCATGTTTAATGATTGACGTGGTCAAGTTGATTGTCGATGTATTTGGGTCTTCACATTCTGTAGACAGTTCATGTTATGGGGTAACCTCCACCATCCAACCTCTGATGTTTCTTACAAGTGTCACTTAGCATCGAGTCAATATGGATATGTTGCTCGTGTATTGCAGGCTTCAATTTCCAGTTTGCATTGATAGGTCATCGATGGAGGATTCATTTTGTTTATTCTTTGTAACTGATGTCTATTCATGATGGGTAACAACCTTGACCTTTTGTATTCAACAAGGAGAAGCCTATGTGATACGTGTCCGATATTTAGAACGTCTTCAAATGTATGGAAGAATACAATTATTTTGTGTATTGACAGTGACATTTTGAGTAAAGTTGTGTTATGCTCGTATCTGGGATACAAGCTAGTGTATTTTATGAGTTTAGTATTTTTTCGTATATGATCTTAAAACTAAAGACTTATGTGTCGAGTCATTCTCATTGAGTATATTATCTATGAGACATCAAAGTGATAAATCATTGTATAAGGTTGATTGTTAGATTGTTACCGTTGGACTAACTGCCAATGTCCTCCTTCAAGATTCGTGACATGGTTTAACAACCTCTCGTGTCTTCTATACGTCTAGTGGTTGTATCAAGCATTAATAGGTCGATCTTTTGGTGCAATGACAACCACCACTCTAACAGGTGGTATCAGAGCTTGGTCACAAGTTCGAATCCCCTTGGGTGATGTTGAGGGGTGAATTGTTGGACTAACCGCCAGTGTCCCCCTTTGGGATTCATGACATGGTTTAACAACCTCTCGTGTCTTCTATAAGTCTAGTGGTTGTATTGGGCATTAACAGGTCGATCTTTTGGTGCAACGACAACCACCACTCTAATAGTTAAATGTTAACAATCAAAAGCCTGAGATATCTGTATTTTCTTTAGCATTGAATAAAGGGATTTATTTTTTGGGTGTGGTTGGGTTTTTCCCTCGAGTAGGAGGGTTTTTCCAAGGTAAATTTGTGTTTGGTTTTCTTGTGCTTTGATGGTAAAAGTTTCGATTATTGCATTTATAATATTTTGGTTCGAAACATTAACACTTCCAAACTCTAGGTTGGGTCTCAAACCATGTTGGTTGTCTTTTAAAGCTTCTCCACTATATTTTAATGATGCTTAGTTATAGTCCTTATATGCAGCCATAGAAATTACTAATGTTAGGGAAGATCTGTGCAACATGCTTGGCTAACTAGTTCAATTGGGAGTGCTCATTTCAATTGCCTTTCTTCTTAGAGAAAGCCCCATTGATAAGAAGGCTCCTTTACGACAATTTGCTCCTAAAATATAGGCAAACAAATCTAGTACATTATGGGGTACTAGGCTATGGCAACATCATTTATGTGACTTTGAATTCCAACGTAGCTTTATCATACTCAAGAAAAGGTGTTGGGTTATGTGATTAGTTGTCACTTAAATAGATGGAAGAGATACAAAGATTGTTTAGTATTAATGAAGACCATGATACACCAGTTAGTGTTATGTCCGTGAGGGGTACTAGCACTTTCCACATGCCACAATTTTCTCTTTTTTTTGTCTAGTGCAACAAGGCCTAAGGATTCATATAGGGTGAGATGTTTTTCTCCCCACCCAATGATAAAGAAGTTTAACGTTCAAATGATGTAACTGGCATTCCACTCAATATTGCTCTCTCCTCATTATAAGGAGGTTGTGTCTAAGATTACAAGAGCAATTTTTATGTGTGCCACTAGAGCATACAAAATTGAGGACCACATATTTGGATAAGAATTATCCAAGGTTAACATAGTTATGAAAAAATGAAGGCTATATGTGTCTTAAGTGGATGGCTTGACAACCGTTAGGCATTGTTTACTTATCAATATTATGGTAATATGTAAAGAGTGGCATTACTTCCATGGGGCCATTGATTGTCAAGGGAACCATAAGGCTTTCAACTATCAATATCAAATCCATATGATTTTTATTTAAGAGTTTGGCCTTGAGAATGTGGTGCAAGTTGGGATATATGTGGCCTATGTATGTAGCGCAACAAAGAAGTTGATTGAGGTGGCCTACAAACGTATATGGTGGACTTCTTGAAAACAATAATTTCAAGGACATAGTGAAGATAGATTGAATGAAACTGGTGGTTCTCAATGTTTGAGATGTGCAAACGTTTATTTGTGACCACCACACATCACATGCACTATTTTTTGACCTTCTCAAGATATAACTTTTGAAACCTATAGAGACTAGATATATGTCATACTTATTCTCTTGGATAGTATGTTTAACTTATAAGAGGCTTTGCTACTAATGGTGTAATGTCCCCATTTTTGTGAGCATCAGAGTTTGAGGGATTAGCCTATTATTGTGACCCTCGTAGGCTAGTAATGTGGATTAGAGGGTCTAGTTTGAGAGCTTTGGAGCTCTTTAGGTGGTTGTTGTAAGTGTTTACCTCACAATATTCTTCATTTGTTTTGAGGCATTAATATTCAAAGGTTTTTGGTTCCATTTTGAGAGACTTACTATTTATAGTAAGTTATTGGATGTTAGAGAGGGGCCCTTACTATTTTTAGTAAGGCATCTAGGTTGATAGTGGGAGTAGTGAGCTAGCCAGTGATGAAGTCAGAATCATTAAATAATGGTTATTCATGGAGTTATGACATTTAATTATTATTAAATTGTTACTTTAATAATAATTAATTATTTTAAAAGAATATTATATTTACTTCATGTGACTTTATAATTAAAGGGTATTTAATATCATAAAGTGAAATTATAAAGTGAGAGCATTTAATGACTATATTATAAAAGGACATTTATTGATTTTAAAGTCAAGTTATTGAAAGGTGCATTTAAGTTGGAATGAGCACCTACTTTATGAGATTTATTATAGTCTTATGAAAACCCTAAAAGTGGATTTCAAAAAAGGGAATTAAAGACATTTAAGAGTTGAGATGATATAAAGGGTTTCAAAAAGTAAATCAAACTCATTATGAGATGATTATTTGACTTTGCTTTATTGTTCTTGGTGTTTGTGCAATTGAAACAAGGGTTTCAGCTATACCAAGGCATTGGAGATTGTCCAATCTTCATTATTTAGCAGTTTTGAGGTTGTGAGAGATCAACTGAATTATCGCTCAAGGAAAGGCTTCATCTAGAGATCTTATGTGCAAAAATTGGTAGAAGACTCAAGGGTTTGATGAACAAATTCAAAGGGATAATGCAATGAATTACCATGACAGCCTGTAGTAGGTGTTTGCAATAGTTTATTAACAGATTTTAATAATTTTTGTTGGCATTAAGTGATGGTAACCAGTAAGCCTTCTACTGGTACAAGTTTTGTCATTGATTGGCAAAAGAGAACAAAGATATTGATTGGCAAAAGAGTATAGAGATTTGTCATCTCTATAAAGCATAAAGGTTAAAGACTCTTATATGTAGGAAGGATGGTTTGGCAGATGGTACCAACATATAAGAATCGATCACTATACAAAGCATTAGCAACCGGGTATTGTATTCAGTCAAGGAAAGGAGGATTCAGCCTTCAACCGAGGCCCTGGCTACAACCAGTGTAGTCAAGTACAGAGAAAGCAACAGCAAACCGGTGTCAACAATACAACTGAGGAAAGTGCGACCGATAAAGCAAAGAAGGGGACAGTGACAGGTTAAAGACTCTTACCTATTCACAGCATGAGAATCTCTATCGATCTAGTAATGACTCTGGTATGAACCAAGGAAGTCATAGTCAACTATCGGTTCCAACCAACTCTTTGACTGAGATTTTTTACACTAATTCTAGAAGACTTTGAGTTAAACTAGTGATCAGTTTGAGGTGCGTCTGGAGGTTTTAAAGCCAAAATTAGTGGCTTTAAAACAAAGTGTTATCTCCTATCAAGGAAACTTGCTTGACACACAACTATTGCTTTCTTCGTAAAGCAGATAAAGCAAGGGCATGCACGGGATGTTTCCTCAATGAACCGGTACTCCACTGAGTGATGAATCTGATAAGAATCTGTAATTAGGTCATGCATGAGGATCGCAATTAGGGCTAAGGCTCTATATATTCCTCAGCCTGTGGAGAATAGAAGTTGCCTTCATTCTGTCGAGAAAAAGAGTGAACCTATAAGCTGTAGAAGCTAGGGTAAGAAGAAGTTTGAAGAAGAGAGAGAGAAGATTGTGCAGAGAAGAACAATAGTAGAGGAGAACACACCTGCGATGACCGGTGATGCTTCTCAGTTGAGAACAAACAGAGATCTTATCAGACTATGCATAGCCATCTGTAAAAGGTCAATCCCTCTATTATTTTCTAGCAATTACAATATTTAAAATCTCAGTATTTGGGTGGACTCTAATAGGTCCCTTGTGACATCTTTCAAGGTGTTCAAATTCCTCTAACCAAGTAGGCACTAACCGACCTTATTGTAACAAATCCCTTAATCGAGTCACATCTAACAGTGTGTTTTGATCATTTAACCGAGAAGGCTCCTAACAGGGCGTACTCCAGAAGAGTACAAAATTTGTGAGGTCTCCTCACACCGTGGTTTTCACCCTAACCGAGTTTCCACGTGATAAATCTAGTGTCACTGTGTGATTGTTTGCTTACTATTATTATATGTTTGAATCTATCTAGCTCACAGTTATAAGTACACTTTACCAGAATATAGAGAAAAGTTTTAGAGGTGTTGATTCACCCCTCCCCTCTCAGTACCGGTTTGGACTGTCAATTGGTATCATAGCCAAGTTTTGTTTTCTTTACCGCTTAACCGCATAAAGAAAAAGCCAAGATGATGAGAAAGGAAGGACCAAAGTTTTCAAAAGAAAACTTTACTCTATGGTGCAGTAGAATGAAGTTGTACATGAAGCCACCGGTGATCAGTATTGGAATCATGTTACCACTGATTACAGTGAACCCACTGACACCCGATCAATTGAAGATCAAAATCGAGCACACAACTGCTATGGACATGATAGCGAGCACACTACCTGATCATGTCTATGCTGAGATCAAACATCTTGATTCTACCTTAAAGATGTGGGGCAAGTTGCAAACAGTTTATGGAGGAGATCCAAATGTTCAAAGAGCCAAGGTCGAAAGCCTTGGAAGAAAGTATGATGACATGAGGATGAATGAAGGAGAAGACATCGAACAATATAGCAACCGGAACAAAGAGGTGATCAACTCCATCAGAAGCGCTGGAGGAAAGCTCAGTGAGGAGAAGGTGGTTAGCAAAATACTGAGAACTCTCAGACCTCAATATGCCATTAAGATCTCAGCTATTCAAGAGCTCAGATCGGTGACCAAAGATCAAGTCACCCTAGACTCCCTAATCGATAAGCTAGCTGCTTTTGAATTAAGTAATTTTGATAATAGCTTACCCACTCAGGAAGCATTGTTTAAGTCCTCTGTCAACATCTCTTCTACCAAAAAGGGAAGAGAAATCGGTAATTGCTCTACCGGTAAGATTGGTAACCTTGTTGAAAATCTGCTCTTAGAAGAGATGGAGTAAGATGAGTTTGAAGCACTCATCGCTAGAAGATTCCCCAGAGGGAAAGGGAAGTACAAAGGAAAACTTCCCTTGAAATGCTTCTCATGCAACAAGATAGGACATATTATTGCAAGGTGTCCTAATAATGAACACAAAGATAAAAGAGACCGGTTCAAAAGCAAAGCAAAGAAGGAATGCTATTTTGCAGAGGAAGGAGTTACAGACAATGAGTCTAAAGACTCTGAGGATCCTGAAATCGCATTTGTTGCAATAAAGGAGGAAAGCCCTATTGTAAATGAAGTAGCACTCATATCCAAATCTCATCAGCTTGATGATTGGATCATTGATAGCGGCTGCACTCACCACATGACCAGTGACAGGAACAAGTTTATCAACTTGGAGCTCAATGACAGCGGATCAGTTACCTTTGGAAACAATGCCCCCTGTGCCATCAAAGGTAAAGGTTCTATTGCTCTCTACAAAAATGATGTCTATGAAGATGTGTATTGGGTTGAAGGACTCAAGTACAATTTAATGAGTGTTGCACAGCTAGACAACAAAGGATTCCTGTTAGAATTCGGACAAGGTTCCTGTATAGTCAAAAATCAGTCTGGAACCCATGTTGCAATCGGTAGACAAAGTAAAGGTAATATGTTCTACCTAGACTCAATGGAAGGAGCGTGTTTGATTGCTTCAGTCAGAGGAGAAGCAAGTAAAACTTGTCTTGTTTCAAAAGAAGACAATAGTTGGCTATGGCACAAGAGACTCTGCCACATAAACTTTGACAGTATTGTCAAAGTGAGCAAAAAGAAATCGGTTACAGGACTACCTGAGATTACAAAACCCATCAGTGGTGTTTGTAAAGATTGTTAGTTAGGAAAACTGACAGGAACAAGGTTCAAGAGTAAGTCTTTTACTGTTGAAAATGTTATAGACCTTGTGCAGACGGATCTGTGTGGACCAATGAAGACAAAGAGCTATTATGGAGACCGGTACTTCATGATCTTTGTAGATGACTTCTCAAGAATGATGTGGACACTCTTTCTTAGAGAGAAATCAGAAGTCTTCCACATGTTTAAAATCTACCAAGCCAGAGTGGAAAAAGAAACCGGTAAAAGCTTAAAGTGCCTGAGGTCAGACATAGGAGATGAATACACCTCTCAAGAGTTCATTCACTATTGTGAGGAACATGGAATAAAGAGACAGTTTTCTGCACCAAGGACTCCTCAGCAAAATGGAGTAGCAGAAAGAAGAAATGGGACATTGATTGACTGTGCAAGAACCCTGTTGATTCAGAAGGATCTCCATCATCACTTCTGGAGAGAAGCTATTAGTACTGTTGTCTACACACTGAACCGAGTTCAAGTAAAAAAAGGAACCGATAAGACTCCTTACGAACTATGGTTCAAGCATACTCCTAGTGTAGGTTACTTCAAAATCTTTGGTAGTAAATGTTACATCAAAAGAGATATGTACTCTGGGAAGTTTGATCCCAAGAGCGATGAAGGAAGATTTTTGGGTTACTCTACCAAAAGTAAGGCCTATCGGTGTCTGAACAAGAGAACAGGCAAGATAATGGAAAGCATCAATGTAAAAGTTGATGAATCTTCAGAACTAAATATGAAGACCGGTCATGATGATCATGACAGTCTTGAAGGTCTAAATGAAGGAAATGCCTTTGAGTTCAATGAAACAACAACTGAAGATGAAGGAGAAATACACATGGACAGACATCTAGAGCGAGAGATTGTACCTGAAGCCAACAAGTTAACGCAGGATGGTGAACAAGATGATGCCTAGAACCATGATGAAGAAAATGCTCAACCAGAAGAACTAGATCAGGAACAGAGACCGGTTCTTCCAAGGTATGTCACATATCATTCCACTGACAATATAATTGGTGACAAACATGCAAATATCTTAACCAGGAAAAAGGCCAGAGAGAATATATGTTTACTTTCTTGTATATAGCCCAAATCCACCAGGGAAGCTCTAGAAGATGACAATTGGGTGAAGGCCATGGAGGAAGAAATTGAGCAAATTGAAAAAAATGATACATGGGAGCTTGTACCAAGACCAAAGGACAAGAATGTCATAGGGACCAAGTGGGTCTACAGGAACAAGTTGAATGAGGATGGGAAAGTAATAAGAAATAAGGCAAGACTGGTATGCAAAGGTTATGCCCAGGAAGTTCGACTAGACTATGGAGAAACTTTTGCACCGATAGCCAGATTGGAAGGAGTGAGAATTTTTCTCGCCTATGCTACTCACAAAAGATTCAAAGTATATCATATGGATGTCAAGTCTGCTTTCCTGAACGGAATACTGGAAGAAGAGGTCTACATTGAACAACTGGAAGGCTTCACATCTGCACAAGATAGTGGTATGGTCTGGAAACTGAAAAAGACTCTTTATGGGCTTAAGCAAGCTCCAAGGGCTTGGTATGAGAGGTTGCATTCATACCTTCTAACCATAGGATTCACAAGAACCGGGGACAACAACAATATGTATCTCAAAACTGGAAAAGATGGAAATCTGATTGTTGAGATCTTTGTGGATGACATCATCTTTGGAGGAGATGACAGGATGAGCAAAGCCTTCGCTGAAGAGATGAAGAAAGAATTTGAGATGTCTATGATTGGCGCCACAAAATTCTTCATTGGACTTCAGGTCCATCAATTAAAAGAAGGTATTTTTATCTTTCAGTCCAAGTATATAAAGGAAATTCTTAAGAGTTTTGGACTTGATGAATCTAAACCGGTTGGAACTTCAATGATAACCAACCTCAAGTTATCAAAGGAGGATGATGCAAAAGAAGAGAATGAAACAATGTATTGGTCCATGATAGGAAAATTGCAATATGTTGTTCACAGTAGACCGGACATTGCACATGCAGTTGGCATAGTGGCAAGATTCTCTACTAATTCCA
Organism: Chamaecyparis obtusa; assembly: GCA_027943335.1. NCBI lineage: Eukaryota > Viridiplantae > Streptophyta > Pinopsida > Cupressales > Cupressaceae > Chamaecyparis > Chamaecyparis obtusa. The sequence goes on along the minus strand of BSBK01000903.1, from coordinate 684,163 downwards.
AAGAGACACATCTGATAGCAGTAAAAAGAATCTTCGGGTATTTAAAGGGAACTAAGGAATTTGGTTTATGGTTTCCACATAAGGGAGGATTTGACGTAACAGCATTCACTGATGCAGACTGGGTAGGCAACATTGATGACAAAAAGAGTACAAGTGGTGGTGCATTCTTTCTCGGTGGAAGAATTGTTTCTTGGACTAGCAAGAAACTAAATTGCATTTCACAATCTACTGCAGAGGCCGAATATGTTGTTGCAGCAATCAATTGCTCACAGGTAATCTGGATCAAACAACTGTTGGAAGGAATCAAAGAACAGATACCTGAACCAGTAGCTATCTATTGTGATAGCACCAGTGCAATTAACATATCCAAGAACCCTGTTATGCACTCCAAGACAAAGCACATTACCATCAAGTATCATTACCTGAGAGAGTTGGTACAAGACAAGGAGGTGAGGTTGGAGTATGTTCCCACCAAGGAACAAATTGTTGATATCTTCACCAAGCCATTACCAAAGTGTACTTTTGAGTATCTCAGAGGTAAACTAGGGGTGATACCCTTTCATGATCTTCAGTAAACTTGGAAAGGTGATCATCAGTTCATTATGTTTCAATAGAGGGTTTCACCTCATCTTTACTGGACTGATGAAAAGGAATGTTGCTCATAGGGGGAGCAAATTAGATAAAGGTAGTCTTTTTGACTAGTCTTTGGCATTATTGTTAAAAAGGGGGAGAGTTTGGCAATAACCAGTAGGTCAATAGAGACAGTGACAGTAACAGTGATATAACAATGAGATACAATGTGATTGCCCATCAAAGTTTTGCCATCAATGCCAAAGGGGGAGATTGTTGGCATTAAGTGATGGTAACTGATAAGCCTTCTACCGGTAGAAGTTTTGTCATTGATTGGCAAAAGAGAACAGAGATATTGATTGGCAAAAGAGTATAGAGATTTGTCATGTCTATAAAGCATAAAGGTTAAAGACTCTTATATGTAGGAAGGATGGTTTGGCAGATGGTGCCAACATATAAAAACCGGTCACTATACAAAGCATCAGCAACCAGGTATTGTATTCAGTCAAGGAAAGGAGGATTCAGCCTTCAATCGAGGACCTGGCTACAACCGGTGTAGTCAAGTATAGAGAAAGCAATAACAAACCGGTGTCAACAATACAACCGAGGAAAGTGTGACCGATAAAGAAAAGAAGGGGACAGTGACAGGTTAAAGACTCTTACCTGTTCACAACATGAGAATCTCTACCGATCTAGTAATGACTCTGGTATGAACCGAGGAAGTCATAGTCAACTATCTGTCCCAACCAACTCTTTGACTAGGATTTTTTGCACCAATTTTGGAAGACTTTGAGTTAAAATAGTGATCGGTTTGATGTGCGTCTGGAGGTTTTAAAGCCGAAATCAGTGGCTTTAAAACAAAGCGTTATCTCCTATGAAGGAAACTTGCTTGACACGCAACTATTGCTTTCTTCGTAAAGCAAATAAAGCAACGACATGCACAGGATGTTTCCTCAGTGAACTGGTACTCCACTGAGTGATGAATCGGATAAGGATCTGTAATTAGGTCATGCATGAGGATCACAATTAGGGCTAGGGCTCTATATATTCTTCAGCCTGTGGAGAATAGAAGTTGCCTTCATTCTGCCGAGAAAAAGAGTGAACCTGTAAGCTGTAGAAGCCAGGGTAAGAAGAAGTTTAAAGAAGAGAGAAAGAAGATTGTGCAGAAAAGCACAATAGTAGAGGAGAACACACCTGGGGTGACCGGTGACGCTTCTCAGTTGAGCACAAACAAAGATCTTATCAAGCTATGCATAGCCATCTGTAAAAGGTCAATCCCTCTATTGTTTTCTAGCAATTACAATAGTTAAAATCTCATTATTTGGGTGGACTCTAACAAGTCCCTTGTATCAAATCCCCTAACCGGGTGACATCTTTCAAGGTGTTCAAAGTCCTCTAACCAAGCAGGCACTAACCGGCCTTATTGTAACAAATCCCTTAATTGGGTCGCATCTAACAGAGCATTTTGATCCTTTAATCGGGAAGGCTCCTAACAGGGTGTACTCTAGAAGAGTACAAAATTTGTGAGGTCTCCTCACACCGTAGTTTTCACCCTAACCGTGTTTCCACGTGATAAATCTGGTGTCACTGTGTGATTGTTTGCTTACTGTTATTATATGTTTGAATTTGTCTGGCTCACAGTTATAAGTACACTTTACCAAAATATAGAGAAAAGTTTTAGAGGTGGTGATTCACCCTTCCCCTCTCAGCACCGGTTGGGATTGTCAATTTCTTGACCTGGTCGTCCATTCTCCAACCTTCACATAAGATTGCCAGCCCTAGCGTGAGATCCCTAGGCTCATACCTCTTGGGAAATGTGCCATCTTCAATTCAGATTTGAGCATGTACTAGCATTGGATGGTTTGCAATTACTAATTGAAGGAATTCCATCAAATTTCAGGCTATGCGTTGAATTCTAAGTTTTCTTATAAGACGCAATTTATTTCCAGATTTCATGAACACAATTACCAATGCATTGTATATGATTTACCATGCCAACTATTTTTTATAATGATGTTATTGGCACTGGTAATCTGAAGTTAGTTTCATGACAAGTGTTTGTCATTATGCCTTTGTGGTACTCAATGTTAAATTTTGAAAATTATGATCAGCCAAGTTGGGTTTGCAGCCTTGTGTGAAGGAATCCACAAGTATGGAGAGTGAGTATTTTGTCCCTGGAACTACTAAGTGTTTGATTATAAGTACTACCTTTAGCATTTTTTATTGAGCTCAAATTGAGGAGCTTATTGGGTTTGCTTTGTATATTCAATACATGATTGTTGTCTTGGTGAATAAAGAAAAGCTTTGTCTCTATGATTTTGTTGTTTATTGCATAGTTTTATTTGCATTGGTGCACTAGTATAGTGGTGTTAATTTGGAATTGTAAGGTTAAGGCATAACCTGCATTACCCAATGACTTGGATTCCAAGAGCAAGTGTGCAAAGAAAAGATGATACCTCAAGCATTCAAACCTAGTCTCTAACAGTTAGTGTTAGAGAAAACTTGATCTTTGTTGATTGGGCCTCACCCCAATTCAAGTCACATTACTTATATGTCGCATTGAGTGAGTTAAAGTGTTTCTTAACATTGGAAGAATGGTTGATGAGAGTGGTCAAGCATCAAGATCAAAACACGACAATGAATTTGAGACTGTGCAGATGGATTAGGGAAGGCACCATCCATGAACATGGCAATGGCCATTAGAAGTAGATACGAGGCTTATGACACTTGAGGCTGCAAATATTGATTGTAGACTAAAGCTTCTTCATTACAACATGAAGGGCGTAAAGGCTGAACAAAAAAGAATGAAGAGGGAGTTTGACATCAAGAAGGTTGTGGTGGCCCAAGTTGGGAAAACATTAGTTCGCAAGCTTTGCAAGCCATAAACTTTTAATGGGTGGTGTGACAATAAGCTATTGGAAAACTTATTTTGAAACATGGACGAGTAGTTGTCCAATATGCTTGATCTTTTTAAGGAAGCACAAGTAAATTTTCCTATGACATATTTGACTAGTAGTATGAAGTTATGTTGGCGATCTTGTACTGAGGTCTCAAAGGAGCATGTCATGGTAGACATCATGGTGCAGAGGCACCAAGGATCAACACACAAACCATGAAGAATATGAAACCAATCATGAAGACATTAAAGTCACCTATGGTGAGTTAGAGGATAAAGGAAGGCAAAGGGATTCTTAATGATGTAAATCCAATAAATTATAAAGTGTTGGCACCTATAATGTTTTGATACCATGTAATGGCAGTTGAATGAAAAGACTTCGTTTATATCCTTGAAAGGATTGAATAAATGTAATATGAACCATTAGAGTCCCATGGATGTCTTAGGGTAGTTAGGATTATAGGGAAGGTACTATTAAAGTCTCCTAGGTGTTTAAAAACCTTTGGAGTTCTTAAATTCCAATTTGATAAGGTTTTTAAGCATTTTTACAATTTAAAAATTTAAAAATTCAAATAGTAACGGCTAATAGCATTTAGGAAGGAAATGGGTTTTATTTGTTTAAAACTATTAACTAATCCCTCAAACCGGTTGGAAGAGGTTGGGGAAGTTAATATTTGTTTGCTATTTGTATTTGGAACTTCATTGTACGGGTATGATGCCTGGACGTGTACGGCAAGAACAAGGATTCAATAAAATAGAAGTTTAAATCTGCAAATCCATTGTGCTATGCATTGTTGAAAGGTTTCAATACTTATTGCTTTGGTTTTAATTTCATGGTGGAATAGTAAGCAATCTGAAAAATCATTCATTCATTGGTTGAATGTATTGAATTCATACTAAATCATTGTTCCATGTGTTGAACACTGGTGAAACTTTGACTGTGACAGCAAATGCATTGAATGTTTTAAAGTTCTTTATCATTCCTTCATGTAAATTGGTTGATTGAGTGTTTAGAGGATTCAATAAGGCATTGGAATAGTCCCATACATGTTTGGAGTGAATTGAAAGTCATCTTACATGACTGTTCCTTCATCTACAATAGCATAGACTGGTTTTGTTTAGTTTCCTTCTTGTTTTGAAGCCTAATTTGTAAACTATAACCTTTCCATGGACCCAAAAGCTTAGGACCCATGGAAAGTGATTACTAACAATGTATTATAAGTTCCTAATGATGGTACTTGCAAATGATTGAAGGATTAGAGTGATCACAGACTAATTTGTGAAAGGTTCTTTAATGAAAGTGATGGCACAAGTATAGCAGCAAGTGTTTGAGTTGAAGGACATAGTCTTTTTATGACTTGAATAGTCTTATATGGTGGATTTAATGGTGAATCAATCACCAAAAGATTTTGGAAGTGTGTGGGAAGCCGAGATTGGAGAAACCCTCAAATAAGGGTTTTAGAGGGCTAATTTGGGGCTTTTGATGTTCCCGAGGTGCTGGGTTAAATTCCTCTTGGATTTAGAGGTTTTACAACATATTGAGACACTGCTAGAAGTTTGGAGTCTTGGGGATATAAGGAACTAGGTGACGCTTTGTTAAATCACTCAATTTTAGTGCATTTTGGGGTCACATAGTGAGGACAGTCATACATGGTCCAAAAGAGTCTATAGTGATCTTGTATTATGTTGTGGTAGGGCCAAAAGGGTATCCAAATATATCATTTGTTTTGTTCATCCTTTGGGAAAGTATTGAGTTATGATCCATTTTATCGCTGGACAGGGCTACTAGACAAGGCAATTAGGCCTCTAGGCCAAGTTGAAGACATTTAGCCATTGGGAGTATTGGGTAAGTCTAAAAACCTCAAAACCACTTTAATCCATCCTTATATACATCAAATACATCAGAACTATCATTAGTTTTCATTTTGAAGAGTCTTGGTTGGGTGGAGTCTTATAAGATCATTGTGCACCTTTGGGGAAAAGTGTGGGTTTATAAGTCAAATTGAAGAACTTAGTTGGTGAATAAGGTCCACTATCTTTTCCTTTGCATCACATCAACACTTAGGACGAGTTTAAGGACACCTTGCAAGAACAGTTTCACTTTAGCAACTTGACTTGGTTGGTTGATGCACTTGGTGTACCTCAAACATTTGGTAAGATCCTTGACTATATGAAGTCTTTTTCAACGCACATGATTGAAATCAAAGATATGCTTGAGATGGATAGGTTGTTCATTTTTATACAAGGCTTGCAACCCTGGGTTCTTGCCAACCTACAAAGGCTGAACGTGCAAGCATTGGTTGTAGCTATCACTGCACAAATCGACCCCTAGATTTTAAGGGAGAAACGCCAAAGCCACATGAAGGTAGCTTTGAGGATCCTCCCAAAAATAACCTCAACAAAGAGAAGACAATGGGAAAAGCATCACAATCCTCCTCAAAAAGATCAAACAACAAGAAGTTTTAAAAGGATTCTCAAAAACTCAAGAATGAAGGCCAAGACCTGCTTCGTTTGTGGTAGGATCGACTATTAGGAGTGAGATTGCTCGAAGTAATAAAACCTTAATGCAACAAAGGTCAACAACTTGAAGGAAATCATCCATGAGATGGGTGTCTGACAAATATTATTTATTCAAAGTGCAAATGAGGGTTATTCAATGAAAAGTCTCAAATAGGAGCATGAATTATGCTTCACTAAGATATTCTATGGGAATAAGTTGTTGGCCATGGTGGTCTCAATGGTGACATACAGTTATATCTTAGAAAGAAAAACCAAGTGTCTTGGTATGAATGTGATAGAGGTGAGTACATCATTCAAAGAAGTGAACTCACCGGCTCGAAAGTCCGTCGAGAATGTTTTAGAGGTGTTTCTAAGAATTGGTTCTTGGCAAGGCATTCCTAAACTTAGTGGGTTTTGATTTATAGGAATTTGTGCTCATTGTGGGTCAAGAGTTTATTTAGAATGGAAAGGTCATAATAATCCTGCTCTTGAGTTGCCTCTTGATCTTGGACACATACCAAGTTTGTTTGGTAAAGACACTCAAATATCTAGCAGTAATACAAGCTTTATCAACTTTTAGTCTTGGTAAAGCAATCGAAAAGAATGGGCACTCAGTCTATCTTGTTTTGATTAAGTAAAATCAAGTTTTGAAAGGACCCGAAACCTTGTACAAAAACCCAAAAGATATAGCAATATAAGGCTCAGATACAACAGTGGAGACCACCAAAAACAACAGAGGGATAATCCACCAGAAAACCCCCACCAGCGGACAACAGTCTGCAACAAGGGCACTTACAAATTAACTTTAGAACCACCCTTGTAGGAACGAAGATTCATATCCAAAGGAGGAACGAAAGGCTTAGATTTCTTCCCTTTCACAGTTGTCCCACCATCCTCCAGAATAGCAGCATCTTTCACCCAAACCCCTAAAGAAACAGAAGAATGGCCGACCAAAGAAACATTCCCCCGAGGAGAATCCGGAAAGGGCGAACCCACAGCTGAAACAGACTGGACAGCGTCAGCAGTCTGGACAGCAACAGCAACCGAAACAATATCAGTCTGGACAGTAGCATGCTGGATAGCAGAGACAACAGCAGGCTGGACAGCAACACCAGTTTGGACAGCAGCAGCAAAAGCATCGTCCGACCCTGCAGAAGCAACAGGTTGCACCACAACCTCCTGAGAAGAGTCTGCAGCCTGCTCGTGAACCTCAACAAAAGATTTAACCACTGTATAATGTTCATCAGCAACACCCGACCACCAAGAAGGCGGACATTTCGATTTCACCTTTTCGGAAGAGCATCAGGCAGCCAAATGGCCAGTCAAGTGACATTTCCTACAGCGAAAGGGAATGCCCTCATAATCCAAAGTCTGTATCCAAGAGCCCCGCAGAGAGGCCAAGCGGATCTTCTCAGGGAGACCCTTAAAAACATCCATCTCAACAAGGATGCGAGCGAAAGTCGAGTGTAAAATATCAGAAGTATCTGAATCCACAATCTGGAAATCCCCAAGAGCATTCCCAATAGATTCCAAGACCGGATCCAGCCAGAGATGCAAGGGAAGATGCGGAAGCCTAACCCAAACCGGAATCTTGTTAAAGGATTCAGAAAGCGGGTTGAAATCCTTATGCCAGGGTTTGGCCATAAGGGGGAATCGGTCTTCCTAGGAGAAGTTATAATCACACAAGATTGTTTTCCTATCTTCAAGATTACTAAATTTAACAATGAAAAAACCCCTTGCAGCTGGGTAAATCTGAACATTTTTGGATAATATCGGCTCCCACTGATTGGAAATCCAAGCATGAAGAGCAGATAGAGAAGGCCAAAACCCCCTAAATCGGAATATGGCTGCATTCAAAGAGAAAATCTCTGCAGTTTCATAAATTTTATCTACAAGATCAAAATCTAACTGAATCTCAATAGGCTTACTCACAGTCATAGGGGAAACCACCCGGGGCCTCAAAGTCCCTGAAGAACGAACAGGAGCACTCCCATGGAGGCCAGCCTCAAAGGTAGCAACATCAGCATAAGAGCCAAGGGTAGCACAGGAACCACCTGCCGAAACCCTACCAACAACAGAGGCATTAGCCTTACCGCCCAAAGCAAAGGTCTTTTGAGAATCACGGATTCCAGCCGCAGCAGAGCCACCAGGGAAAACCCTAGCAGCAAGGGCTTCCGCAAAGACCTAGGCGGTAGCATGGGTCGTTTGAAATTCTAGAGAGCGGGAGAGCGTGGAGAGGAGAGAAGTCGACCCCTCCAACAACGCCACGGAAGAGACGCCAACAGCCTCCCCAGCAAAACAACCAGGGACCCCTGCAGAACAAGCGAGAGCAATGCCAGTTTGAACGGGAGGAGCGGGAGCAGTAGCGCACGTCATGAGTAGTTTAAAGTCTATCTTGTTGCATTGATTTGGGATCAGGGTAAGGGTGACCTCTTGGGCCCATTTGATCTCGAACCAGTAGCCAAAGTGATAAAGGAATACTCTGATGCCATGCCAAAGAAATTGCCAACCACATTAACACCACATCGAGCCATCAATCAAAAGCTTGAACGTGAAGTGGGAGCATGACCTCTTGCACGATCACCTAGTAGACTCTTTGACCTGAAGATATGTGAGTTGAAGAAACAAGTTAAGTTGGTGGATCTCAAATGCATTCAACCCTCAAGGTCTCTATATGCTTCTTTTGTCGTCTTCCAAAAGGATGGTTCATTGAGACTATGCATGGATTACAAAGCTTTGAACAAGCTTGCCCCTATTTGTGGCTGCTCACATTCGTTGTGGATTTCTTTGATAGGATAACAAGAGCTAGGTACCTCACCAAGTTAGACTTGAAACAAGGATACTACTAGGTTAGGATCATTGTTGGCAATAAGGAGAAAATTACAATCACCACAAGATGCCATTTGGGCTTTGCAATACCCTCACTATTTTTGTATGTTGATGAACGATTATTTTTGTACATTGTTGGACAAATGCGTGGTTTTCAACCTTGACGGTATCTTAATATATGGTTGGACCTTGGAAGAGCACACAGTCTTCCTAGCTAAGGTCTTTGAGCTATTGTGAGAGCACAATCTTTTTGTTAAAAGGGAGAAGTATTACTTTGCTCAAATAGAACACAAGGCCAGTTGAGAGTGAGGAGAGGCACTATGGTTTTCTGAGGATAATCAACTAAAGAGTTTGTAGTGTACATGTTAATTTAAAGTGAGGGAGAATTAGTTGTTCACTAATGGACACGCCAATTGTGTATCTTGTCCTACCTTGGATTTGTGCCCACGAACAAAAGGTCTCCCTAACCTCAATCTCGAGTCAACTAAGCCTAAGATGAGGGAGTATGATAATTGGACTGTTGAAGTCCCTTTTATAAGGCATTGGAATTGGTGTGGCAAGTTGGTTACACAAGTTGGTTATGATAACTTAGAATCAACTAAGCCTAAGATGAGAGAGTATAATAATTGAATTTTTGTAGTCCATTTTATGAGGCATTGGAATTGGTTTGACAAGTTGGTTATGATAAACATGGGATGTCAAGTAGTTACTATGCACCTGGGTGCACTTGCTATGTTTTATGTCTTGACACATGTTGTGTGACCAAGCAACATAATTGCTATCGAGGATCCCATAGAGCATATTAGGCCACCATTGCACATTGGGTGAGCTCAAATTTCCAAGGTCCCCGATTGGTAAATATGATTTATGCTACTGAACTTGAGTTCAAGTGCATTGGAGTCATTTGATGGAGCTTGGTGATCGTTAGGCAGGTTATTTTGAGGACACTCTTATAACAGTATGGGAGCCAAGGGATGAATAGAGGAAATTCTATACAGTGGCAATGAATTATTGGACTGTCATTTTTATCTTTGTATAATTGGGTTAGGGAGTATAAATAGTTGAATAGAGCTTGACTAACTCTTTGTAGAGTATTGAGTGGTGTAGGCTTAGACTATGTTGGTGTAAGTTGTGTCGAGCACTCGAATGGTTCAATGCATTAGTACTATGGTGTTTATTGTAATTGTGTGAAGCAATCCACATGTCTAGAGAGTGGTTGTTTAATACTTGGGACTACTGTAAGTGTTTTATTGTAAGTCATATCTCAACATTTTTCAGTTGAGTTTGACTTGACAAGCTTGCATGGTTTTCTCTATATATTTTGTGCATGACTGTTTTCTTGGTGAATAGAGAAAAGCTTCATCCCAATGATTGTGTTGTTTGTTATATAGTTATATTTGCATTGTTACACTAGTTTAATGGTGTTTCAGGAGTGTAAGGTTGAGGCATAGCTCGTGTTATGGAGTGACTTGGACTTCAAGAGCAAGTGTGCGAAATAAAGACAGTGTTGTAGAGGCTCGAAGTTGGGTCCCTGATAGTGTGGCTATTGATACGCAACACTTCGAACTAATTTTGAGTGAAGAATTTATCCAAAGAGGAAAGTTATGACTATCATGCACCTAAGTTGCCTCTTGATTTTGGACCTGCGCTAAATTTGTTTGGCGAAGACAATCAAATCCCTAGTAGCAAAGCAAGGTTTGTCAACTCTCAGCACTGGTAGGTTAGTCCAAACAAATGGACACGAGTTGATGTTGATACATTATCTCAATTATATCTCCAATTTTCACATTCATTATGCATGAGGGTGTTGATGCATGATGCTTTGGAGAGGTGTATGAGTGCATTTACAACATGGTTGGCCAAATGAAGGCTGCCATACAAGTGAAAAGAATTCACCTTGAACCTAGCATAGTTTCCCTTATGGTAGATGGTGAGGTGAAAGTAGGGTTCATGAAGGAAATTTAGAAGATTTATAGTGTTGATGATGTTTTCACCATTTGTGTTTTTAGATTTTAAAAATTAACTTTAGCACGAGTGTAAGAAACTTCCATAAATAACGTAAACATACATATATGATGTAGTCATGGCGCAAGAGTTTCCCATTGGTGATAGTCCAACCATGCAACTTGAATAAACACAGTGGAAACAATCGATAAAAACAACAAGAATGAATAGAATACATGCCCATTCAGATGTTCGCATTATCTCAAATTCAAGAATTTACATCATATTATCCAGCCACGTGTTTGCTTACACTTGAGGCACGCATGCCTGATTACAACCACAAATTCAGATCCATGTTGGATTCTAACCTCTAAAAGACCAATTGCTGAGAGCTACTCTGAGCTACTACCAAGCTACCTAACAAAGTAACAAAGGCTACAATATATACGAGTTTGCAAGCCACAAGTCAACCAAAGAGATCACATTCCTCAAAGATGAAGAAAACGTATTGCAACAAATAGGTCAGGACCCAAATCATAAGGAACACCTCTAGATCAATATGAACACACAAGGAGGTCGGCCACGAGCATAAGATCATCGAAAAATGTGCCAACTAGATCTGCAAGCCATGAGAAAGCTTTGCAAGATCCAACAACTCGAATTAAGCGTTATCGTAAAGAACATGTAGGTTCGAACCAAAAACTCAAAAAATCTCTACCAAGACAGAACGGATTGAGATGCGAACTGAGACCAAGATTCGACATGATGTCCAAAACACGCCATAAGGTTTGCATGAGCTAAGGAGCCAACTTGAAGGATCTCCAACCAAAACAATAAAATTGAACAACATGAACAAACTGAAAAGGAAATATTTTTGGTTAATGCAAGATTGCCAAGAGCCCAAGATGCTCCTGCATCAGACACCCGAAGTTATTGAAAAGTGAGCCTCTCACTTTGATGCCACAAGAAGAATTCCTCATCTGATCACAAGGCTTCATTTTGACCTTTGGTTTCCCAACCCTCATGGTTAAGAATATGAACCTGCGCACAAAAACTCTATGCCCTTTGCAATCTGGTCTCCTCATCCTCTGCACTAAAACTTACCAGCTTACAAACTCTCTGACACGGCCCAATTGATCAACAACAAAATCATGCACCAGATCTGTACTCCTTTTTTGAAACTCACTTGAAAACTTCAGCCACTTATCCTCATCCTCATCGCATGTGTGATCATTCTCTTCCATCAGTCCATCGGCGACAAAGAATTCATTAACCTTACTCAATCCGCCACCTTTATCCTTTAGCCATGCTTCTACCTCCATCATTATCACCTTTGTCTTCATCTTCACTTTTGGTATGTCCATCTTCATGCTCAAATACCGGTTCCTATCAACACATGCAATAACATCCTCTTTCACAAAAAATAACTTGATTAGTATCCTCATGAACCAAGAAACACATGTCTTGACTTTCACACCCTCTAGGTGATCTTTTCAACAAGTCAGTAACTAACTTAAACATCTCAGTCTACAACTTTTCAACAGTAATTTGAACATAATCACAAATGAAAACCCAATCCAAAACCCCCTCATACTGATCAACAAATTCGTTAGCATCAATACCCTCACCGCCAACAGTATTATACTCTGCAACTAACTCAACTAGGTTATCAGATTCAGCCAAAGGAAATTCATTCACAACCTCAACTATGTCAACATCCTCAACATCAACAATCTCGTTATTAACTATAGTAGCAACATACTCCTTAACTTGGTCAACTTGTCCATTAGATTCAATCAATACATCTACAACCACATCTACCTTATCTACTTTGTCCTCATAAATTTCCTTCATACATGATGTCAAAACATTCACAGGTGTGTTGACCTCATGTTTTACCTCTTCCTCTACAACAACTCTAACTTGCTTTCTCCTTCTTTAAACAATTTGTCTCATTGGCTAAATGATCCACTTCTTGATTGGTAAATGCCAACTCAACATCTTGAGCTCTTTAGTAGCCTCCTTATACTCATTTTTAGGTTCATGATTCTTCCGCAAACCAACTAATACACATCGGATCTCATTCCTCATCTCAACTTTGAGGTCTTCAAACATCTTCTCTACTCTTCTAGGGTTGGTCCTACTCAACGACATCTCTCCCTTCACACGGTGCAATTGCCTCAGCTCAATGATTTGACTACAAGATCTCAATTGTTTCTCCTTTGGCGATCTATTGAACATGCTTACAACCTGCCTCGATTCGGTGATTTGTCCACCAACATGATGCCTCAAGGAATGCAACCCATTCCGAGGTTCATAACTAGCTGCATGATCCATGTGCAAATCATCTGCACTCGCTAGCCAAATCCACATTCTCTCACCCCACAGCAAGCCATCCAGGGCTTCGCAAGCTCAGGAACAATCATCTACCATCACAGGAACATCAACCATGCTCTAATACCAAATGATGCAATCATGGCAAGAGTTTCCTCAATGGAGATAGTCCAACCATGCAACCTAAGTCAACACAACTTAAACAATCAATAGAAACAATGAGAATGAATAGAATGCATGCCCATTTAGGCCTTTGCATTATCTCAGATTCAAGAATTTACATCATATTATTGAGCCACATGTCAGCTTACATTTGAGGCACACATGCCTAATTACAACCACAAATGTAGATCCATGTTGGATGCTAACCTCTGAAAGACCAACTATTGAGAGCTACTCTGAGCTACTTGACAAAGAAACAAAGTCTACAATATATACAAGTTCACAAGCCACCAGTCGGCCAAATAGATCACATTCTTCAAAGATGAAGAAAACATATTACAATAAATAGGCAAGGACCCAAATCATACGGAACACCTCCAGATCAATATGAACACACAAGGAGGTCGACCATGAACATAAGATCATCAAACAATGCGCCAACTAGATCCGTAAGCCACAGGAAAGCTTTGCCAAATCCAACAACTCGGACTAACTGTTATCATGAAGAACATATAGGCCCGAACCAAAAACTCAAGAAATCTCCACCAAGACAAAATGATCGAGATGTGAACCCAGACCAAGATTCCTCATGATGTCCATAACATGCTATAAAGTTCGCACAAGCTAAGGAGCCAACTGAAAGGATCACCAACCAAAACACTAAAACTGAACAATAGGAACCAACTACAAGAAAACTGGAAAGGAAATCTTTTTGGTTGATGCAAGATTGCCAAGAACCCAAGATGTTCCTGCAACACTATCTAATATAAGGAAGAATTAGTTAAATGTTATTAAAATAATAAATAAAAAATCAAATCAAATGTCAAGGATATTTAAAAATGTTCTTACATGCTCTTAAAAAACATGTAAACTTGAAGTCGTTCTAATAAAATATAGTACTTGTTATATGATAGCATTCACTATAAATAATTAATAGTATTTGTTATAGATTCATTTCATTGGCTCCTTATGTCATATTTTTGTTTTTAATGTTTTCCTATATTATTTTCTTGAAGAACTTGATTCTAGTGTGAATTGTTTTTCTTCTTTTCTTAAAATGCTTGTAAACCTCTTCTACTTATATATGTTATTTTGATATTGCAATGAGAAACTAATTATAAGATTGCACTTTTGGTAGAAAACGCATCTTTGAGAATGTGTGAGTTTGCATAAATATATAAGGGAACATAGGTCACCAAGAAATTTATTGATGTCATAATCATTATTGCAGAGCACTAGTTCACGATGGAAATGGTTGATTGACCCTACAAAGCTTCATTGGATGCCACACACCAATCCGTTCACAAGGAGGCCAAAATAATGCATTTTATCAAAATATTTTTTTCTTCAAGTGCAATTCTTATGATATATGGTTGATTGATTGCTAAATGATTCATCACTCATCACACAAATCCATGGCCAAGGCTGGTGAAAGAAGTCATCTGGTAGGCCCCAATCTTGGATGTTGATTTCCCAATGATATTGAAAATTGTAATATACTCAAGAAATTAAAGCTCTTTTGGTAGTTGAAAAATATCTATTTTTCATAGATTAGGGTTATTTTTTAAATGCAATTTGTCAATGGTAAAAGATAATATGAAAAGGAAATTTTAACGAATGGTAAATGTGATGTTATATTTAGGAAATTATTTAAAACTCTTTAAGGAAACATGCATTTTAAGTTAGGAAAAGATTATTTAAAAAATACAATTTATAAATGGTAAAAGAAAGTTTGCAAAATGAAATTGCTAAATGTTACATGGTTTGAAAATTGTTCAAAACTCGTTGATTAAATAATGTGTTATGTGTTCATAATAAGAATTGAATTTTTGCATCAAATTTAAAAGTAAAGATTGGGAAATGCAATAGCATTTATATATCTATATGTTATTCACAATCACATGATAATTACCATTAGGTTATGAAATATGGATTTTAAAGTTGACACATAAGACCTAGTATGATGACAAGTGACTTAATTCTATATCATTTGACAACTAGGGGATACAATGTCATGTTTACAAGAGACTTCTAGAAAGATTCTTAACTCACTAAGGAAACTTATGTGAATATATATGACCTAACTAGGACCTAGTTAGATTATGTGTCTTGTTTGAAACCATATAAGAAACACCCATGTTCACACCAACAAACAATCTTCAAAATTAGAAATTATTATTAAACATTATCTTCTATTTTATTTTTAATGTGAATGAGACATGAAAAATGAGAAACATCTCTAAATATTTATTCTAAATATTTTTTGTATACTTTCAATTCTTTTATTTTATTTGAAGTTAAGGACTTAATGCTAATATTATGACATACATGACTCAAATCAAAGACTTGACTTGGAGTTACATTATCTAAAATTGAATGTTTTTTTTATATCTATGCTAAATTCTAAAATAGCATAATTTAGTTTTTATCTTATGATTCACTGTTTAGTTGTTTGTGGTACATTAGGGCATCTTTGATTGCCAATTTAATTAAGGTAGAATGTATTTGAAATATGTATGCATCATGAATTGCCCATTAATGTAATATTTTCTATTGTAACTATGATATGCATGGATTTAGATGATATCTATTGTAAATTTGAAAAATTATTGGGACATTGATATAAATCACATCCAATCTAAACTTATCAACTTGTTTGAGAAAAAAAAAAAGTTTAATAAAATTCAAAGATGCATGAAATTATGTAACCTTCAAATTTATAAATGAATTTGCCTATAAAATCATTTTAGTTCATTGTACAACAATATACTTCATCTTTTATAATCATTTTGGTTACTAGTAGACAAATTTTTGTTTGTTTTATATTTGTTGTTTTGTAGTTTTAATGCAATAGTCATCCACCAACTATCAACATTATTTGTTGAGATGTTGATTTTTTAAACCTAGATTTGTATGTCAATTTAGTATTTTGTTTTGTAGTTACAAAATAGATTTAAATTCACCTTGGTCTCTCTCCTTCATGGCCTCCCTTCCCATCTAACCCCTGTACATATGTGTCTCCATTAGGGGCATTTGTTGGGAAAATGAAAGCGGGGACCTGTTTGTTGGAATTGTTGCCTGAGGTGTTGACATTCATGTTTTGCCATTGATGTCAACATATGTTTCAGTTGGTTTCATCAAACAGACTGGTTATGACAAGAACATGCAAGTCTGACAGAGTGGTGCAGACTTTGTACGACATTCCAAGACATGCGATATTAGATTTGTGATGAAGGATATGTGCAGACCTTATGTCTAAAGTCGCAGATCATTATTTGTCGTTTTACATAAGTTATGACCGTTTTGATGAAGACTGGTCACAGTGAAGAAACAGGGGATTATGAAAGAGATGGTCTCTAAGTTTTTAGAATAACTTGGATGCGAGCATGAATTATGATATGCGAGTTTGAGGTTTGACAGAATACACTTGGAAGTTCATTATGTGAGATTATTGGGTCATTGGAATCATGGTGACGTCCGTTGAAGCGTGTGATCTTGCGAAGACCTATTTGAGGCTGACTAGAGGAGATAACATGTTCAGAAGATTTCTAGCTTGGATTGCGGATCATGGCGCACATTTGATGATTTGTATTTGTTGTGTTATTGTTTAAGATACCGTGTGTATATTAGTAAGGGTCTGTATTTTATTTTTTTTGCATTGGGGAAGTCCTAACAGGTCGACCTAACTACTTGTTGTAACTTGTATAAAGGAAAGTCATTTCTTAGAATAACAGTGTGTGATGATTGAGAAGTGATTGTGAACTTGTTATTGGAAGGTCTGTTGAATATAGAGCAGAGGTAATTCATTAAGCACTTCATTGGATCTGTTTGGGCAAAGCTAGTTGTTGTAAGTCAGTTCATTACTGTTATTGTATAGTCTTATACATTTATTTGGACAGTGGATCCAGAAGGTGGGTTTAACCTTCTGAAGGTGGATTTAACCTTCACTTTAGGCAGTGTGCTCGAGTAGTGAGCCTACCTTTGTAACCAACTCTTACCAAGGCTGGAAAGACTCCTAATAGGATCTCTCCTTTAACAAGGACTAGTACTGAATGTAATAATTAGCTCCTAACAAGGCTAGGTCTCCTAACATGAACACAATATCTTTAGTGCATTATTAGTGGGTACCATTCCCACCAAGGTTTTCCTCGACAACAAATATGTGTTATAGTGTTGTGTTTTTGTGATGTTCTTATGGTTACATTACTGTTTCAGTTTGTTTAAATTAATCAGCTTTAAAAAAATTTATAATTTAAGTTTTGGCACACAACTGATTCATATGATATCTATTCTAAATTTGAAAAATTATTGGGACATTGATATAAATCACATCCAATTTGAACTTATAAGCTTGTTTGAGAAAAAATATTAAATAAAATTCTAAAATGCATGAAATTATGTAACCTTCAAATTTAGAAATGAATTTACCCATTTGCCTATAAAATCATTTTAGTTCATTGTACAACAATATATTTCATCTTTTATAATCATTTTGGTTACTAGTAGCCACATTTTTGTTTGTTGCTTTATAGTTTTAATGCAGTAGTCATCGACCAACTATCAACATTATTTGTTGAGATGTTGATTTTTGAAACCCAAATTTGTATGTCAATTTAGTATTTTGTTTTGTAGCTACAAAATAGACTTAAATTCTCCTTGGTCTCTCTCCTTCCTGGCATTCCTCCCCATCTGACCCTTGTACATCTGGGTCTCCATTAGGGGCATTTGTTGGGAAGATGAAAGTCAGGACCTATTTGTTGGAATTGTTGTTGTTTGAGGTGTTGACTTTCATGTTTTGTCATTGATGTCAACATATGTTTCAATTGGTTTCATTAGACAAACTGGTTACAACGGGAACATACATGTCTGATTGAGTGGTACAGACTTTGTACGACATTCCAAGACATGCGCTCTTAGATTTGTGACAAAGGATATGTGCAGACCTTATGTCTAAAGTCGTAGATCATTATTTGGCGTTTTACATAAGTTATGATTGTTTTGATGAATATTGGTCAAAGTGCAGAAACAGGGGATTATGAAAGAGATGGTCTCTGAGTTTTTAGAATAACTTGGATGCGAGCATGAATTATGATATGCGAGTTTGAGGTTTGACAAAATACACTTGGAAGTTCATTCTGTGAGATTCTTGGGTCGCTGGAATCATGGTGATGTCATCTGAAGCATGTGAATATGCGAGGACCTATTTGCGGCCGATTAGAGGAGATAACGTGTTCATAAGATTTCCATCTTGGATTGCGGATCTTGGCGCACATTTGATGATTTGTATTTGTTGTATACTTGTTTAAGATACTGTGTGTATTAGTAAGGATCTATATTTATTTTTTTGCAATGGGGAAGTCCTAATAGGCCGATTGAGCTGCTTGTCATAACTTTTATAAAAGAAAGTCATTGCTTAGAATAACAGTGTACGGTGATTGAGAAGTGATTGTGAACTTGTTATTGGAAGGTATGTTGAATGTAGAGCAGAGGTAATTCATTAAGCACTTCATTGGAACTGTTTGGGCAAAGCTAGTTGTTGTAAGTCGATTCATTATTGTTATTGAATACTCTTATACATTTATTTGGACAGTGGATCCAGAAGGTGGGTTTAACCTTCTGAAAGTGGATTTAAGTTTCACTTTGGGTAGTGTGCTCGAGTAGTGAGCCTATCCTTGTAACCAACTCTTAACAGGGTTGGAAAGACTCCTAATAGAGTCTCTCCTTTAACAAGGACTAGTACTGAATGTAATAATCAGCTCCTAACAGGGCTAGGTCTCCTAACATGGACACAATATCTTTAGTGCATTATTAGTGGGTACCATTCCCATAGAGGTTTTTCCCTTAACAAGGTTTTCCTCGACAACAAATCTTTGTGTTATAGTGTTATGATTTTGTGATGTTCTTATGGTTACATTACTGTTTCAGTTTGTTTAAATTAATTAGCTTAAAAAAAAATAGAATTTAAGTTTTGACACACAATTGAGTCACGTGATATCTATTGTAAATTTGAAAAATTATTGGGACATTGATATAAATCACATCTAATTTGAACTTATAAGCTTGTTTGAGAAAACAAAATTAAATAAAATTCTAAAATGCATGAAATTATGTAACCTTCAAATTTAGAAATGAATTTACCATTTGCCTATAAAATCATTTTAGCTCATTGTATAACAATATACTTCATCTTTTATAATCATTATTGTTACTAGTAGACAATTTTTTGTTTATTGTTTTATATTATTTTTTTGTAGTTTTAATGCAATAGTCATCCACCAACTATGAACATTATTTGTTGAGATGCTGATTTTTGAAACCCAAATTTGTATGTCAATTTAGTATTTTGTTTTGTAGTTACAAAATAGATTTAAATTCGCCTTGGTCTCTCTCCTTCATGGCCTTCCTTCCCATCTGACCCTTGTACATCTAGGTCTCCATTAGGGGCATTTGTTGGGAAGATGAAAGCGGGGACCTATTTGTTGGAATTGTTGATGTCTGAGGTGTTGACATTAATGTTTTGTCATTGATGTCAACATATGTTTCAGTTGGTTTCATCAGACAAACTAGTTATGACAGGAACATGCAGGTCTGAAAGAGTGGTACAAACTTTGTACAACATTCCAAGACGTGCGATCTTAGATTTGTGATGAAGGATATGTGCAAACCTTATGTCTAAAGTCACAGATCATTATATGTTGTTTTACATAAGTTATGATTGTTTTGATGAAGACTGGTCTTAGGGGATTATGAAAGAGATGGTCTCTGAGTTTTTAGAATAACTTGGATGCAAGCATGAATTATGATATGCGAATTTGGGGTTTGATAGAATACACTTGGAAGTTCATTATGTGAGATTCTTGGGTCATTGGAATCATGGTGATGTTAGTTGAAGCATGTGATCTTGTGAGGACCTATTTGGGGCTGACTAGAGGAGATAATGTGTTCAAATGATTTCGAGCTTGGATTGCGGATCTTGGCACACATTTGATGATTTGTATTTGTTGTATACTTGTTTAAGATACCGTATGTATATTAGTAAGGGTCTGTATTTTTTTATTTGCATTGGGGAAGCCCTAACAGGCCGACCTAATTGCTTGTTGTAACTTATATAAAGGAAAGTCGTTCCTTAGAATAAGAGTGTGTGATGATTGAGAGCATGAGCTCATAACGCAGCGGTTGTTGCAAGCCCTTGTAATAGGGAGGTGCATAGTTCGAATCCCCAAAATGACACCATGATGTATGTTGGGCACGGGAGTCGGAAGGAATCGTTGTTCAACATAAGTATATGGTTCGAACAAGACAGGAGTCAAAAAGAATTGTCTTTCAGCACAATTGTTCGCGAGAGTTGGAAGGAATCAAAGATGGAGATGGGGATTGAAAGTGGAGAAGGAGGTAAATGTTGTTCCAGCTATCTGACCCTCGCTTGGGCTTGGAGTGCTCGCGGTCCCTGTGCCAGTCCCACGGTGGGTGTGTGTTCTTGCGCCCCTCGAGCTCGGTGTCTTGGTTGGGCTTCCGTGCTTGCGGGTTCTAGGTGGCAAAGTTAAATGGGGATGAGGCCCCCCAAATTTGTGGCCTCACTAGTTCATAGCTCCAGTCAACAACAACTATTACCGATCAAAAAAAAAGTTGTGTGATGATTGAGAAGTGACTGCGAACTTGTTATTGGAAGGTTTGTTGAATGTAGAGCAGAGGTAATTCATTAAGCACTTCATTGGAACTGTTTGGGCAAAGCTAGTTGTTGTAAGTCAAGTTAATTATTGTTATTGTATAGTCTTATACATTTATTTGGACAGTGGATCCAGAAGGTGGATTTAACCTTCACTTTGGGCAGTGTGCTCGAGTAGTGAGCCTATCCTTGTAACCAACTCTTAATAAGGTTGGAAAGACTCTTAATAGGGTCTCTCCTTTAACAGGGACTAGTACTGAATGTAATTATCAACTCCTAACAGGGTTGTGTCTCCTAACATGGACACAATATCTTTAGTGCATTATTAGTGGGTACCATTCGTACCGCGGTTTTTCCCTTAACAGGGTTTTCCTCGACAACAAATCTTTGTGTTATAGTGTTATGATTTTGTGATGTTCTTATGGTTACATTGCTATTTTAGTTTGTTTAAATTAATCAGCTTAAAAAAAATTAGAATTTAAGTTTTGGCACAACTTATTCACACCCCATCCCCCCCCCCCCCCCCCCCTCTTAGTCATGTTGGTGCATTGTTATTGCTAACAATTGGTATCAAAGCATCTGGTCCTCAAATAGAAAGCTTAACCACTTGAAGAGATCCTAAGATGACTTACTACAAGGAGAGCCCTAAGTTTGATGTTGAAAACTTTGATAGCTGGAAGAATAAGATGATGACTCATCTGATCTACATGGGAATTGTTTATTGGGTGATTATCAAGAAGGATGAAGAACGCAAGACAAAATCTAAGATAGCTGATGCTACTGAAGATGAGGAGAAATTATTTCATTTCGATATGGTTGCAAGAGAAGCATTGATCAGTGCACTTTCAGAAGTAGAATTGACAGAGGTTAAGGAACTTGATTCAACAGACAAGATTTGGGAAAGGTTGAAGCTTTGTATGAAGGAGACCAATGGACTAAAAGGGTGAAGTTACAGACTTGGAAAGAAAAGATGGAGAACCTAAGAATGTGAGATGATGATAATGTTAGAGCATATGTACAGAGGATAACTGTGGTTGCTACATGAATTAGAAACTCTAGAGGCACATACACTGAGGAGGAAGTGATTGCAAAGATTCTAAGATCTTTGACACCAGTTTATAAAACAAAAGTTCAAGTGATCGAGTAGGTTATTCCACTCACTGTGAACTTCAACAGAGGTGTTGATTGCTAAATTAACCAACTTTGAGACCGCAAAGCTACATGAGACATTACCTAAAGTGGAAACAGCATTTGAGGCTACTGTTCATAATGGCAAAAGGACTTTATCTAGTCTTGCGAGCACCATTAGAAGTGACATACATGTAGATCTTAGAGAATATGTTGATGATTAGGTTGGAATAGAGGAAGAAGAGAGAAAGATGGATGAGCTTG
Source organism: Chamaecyparis obtusa (assembly GCA_027943335.1). Lineage (NCBI taxonomy): Eukaryota > Viridiplantae > Streptophyta > Pinopsida > Cupressales > Cupressaceae > Chamaecyparis > Chamaecyparis obtusa. The sequence goes on along the minus strand of BSBK01000903.1, from coordinate 661,871 downwards.
TGGCCCTGATCACAAAGAGGAAAAAGAGAGGTAAGGGTAAGTTTGAAGGCAAGTTACCCCTAAAGTGTTTTTCATGTAATAAGATTGGTCATTTTGCATCTAGATGTCCTACAAGGGTTCATAAGCATAAGCCTAAGTTTGTTAGGCCTGATTATTCCAAGAGTAAGAAATGTTATTATGTTGGTGATGGTGTTTCTAATGATTCTGCAAATGATGAAGATGAGATTGGATTTGTTGCAATTAAGGATAAAGAACCTATTCATGAAGAGAAAGCATTAGTTTCACATGTGGAAAAGAAATCAGATTGGATTATAGATAGTGATTGCTCTCATCATATAGCTTGTGATAAAGACAAGTTTGTTTAGTTAAACAAATATGATAGTGGAGTAGTTAGATTTGTTGATAACACTCCTAGATTGATTATTGGTAGAGGATCAATCTCTCTTGATCGGAAAACTAACACTGGTGATGTTCTACTTGTTGATGACCTTAAACATAACTTGTCGAGTGTTGGACAATTTTTAGACAAGGGTTACCACTTGTAGTTCAAAGATGGGAAATGCACTATCAGAAATGAGATAGGAGACTTGATCACATCAAGCACAAAATCAAGAGGTAATGTGTTGCAATTGATTATTGCAGAAGCTAGCTATTTTTTGGCTAAAATAGATGACAATTGGTTGTGGCATAGAAGATTCTATCATATCAATTTTGACAACATTGTGAAGGCCAGTAACTCAAATGTAGTCAGAGATATGCCAAAGATTATCAAGCCTACTAACACTATGTGCAGAGAATGTGTAATGGGGAAACTAACAAAGAGCAGCTTTCAGAACAAATCATTTTTAGCGAAAGGAAAGCTACATCTAGTGTATACAAATCTGTGTGGTCCTACAAAGACAAGGTCCTACTATGGTGAAAGGTATTTTATTCTCTTTGTTGATGATTATTCCAAAGTGATGTGGGTTGCTTTCCTCAAAGAAAAGTCTAAAGCTTTTGATAAGTTCAAGATTTATAAGGCAAAAGTTGAGAATGAGTCAAGTCTAAAGATAAAATGCTTAAGGTCAGATAGAGGTGGAGAATTTACATACGTTGCATTTAATTCATGTTGCGAAAAACATGACATATATAGACAGACTTTTGCACCTAAAACTCCACAACAAAATGAGATAATAGAGAGAAGGAACACAACCATATTGGATGTTGCGAGGACTATGTTGATTGAAGGAAATGTAGCACACATGCATTGGAGGGAAGCAATTAACATTGTTGTCTACACCTTAAACTGCATTCAGATCAGAGAAGGTATTGGTAAGACTCCCTCTGAACTGTGGTTTGATCATACTCCTTTTGTGAGGTATTTCAAAAAATTTGGTAGTAAGTGCTATATCGAAAGAGATGATGAAATATGAAAGTTTCATGCAAGGAGTGATGCGGGTATTTTTCTTGGTTACTCAACTAAAAGCAAGGTATATAGATGTTTCAATCTGGGATTGAGAAAAATAATTGAAAGTGCTAATGTGAAGATTGATGAGAAGTTTTAAATTCAAGAAAGGATGCATGAATGTGATCTAATACCTGAGAACAAGAATGAGAATAAGAAGCAAAACTGATTTTTGAGATTGACAATGGTTTACAAGCTTGCTTGAATGAACAAAAAGAAGCTCCTAGAACACCAAGGTATGTTTTGATGAATCATCCTAAAAATCAGATTATTGGTGATGTTAATCAAGGTATGACAACAAGGTCTAAGATCATAAATGAACTTTGTTTAATCTCACAAGTTGAACTTAAGACTATTGATGAGGGTTGTAAAGATAAATCATAGATTAAAGCAATGTAGGAAGAAATGGATCAGATGGAGAAAAATAGCACTTGTGAATTGGTTCCTAGTCCTAAGGACAAAAATGCGATTAGAACCAAATTAGTCTTCAAAAATAAAATGAATGAAGAAGGGACAGATGTAAGGAATAATGCTAGACTAGTCTGGAAGAGGTATTCAGAAAAGGGAGGTATAGAATTTGAAGAAGCATTTGCAACTGTTGCAAGATTAGAAACAATAAGATTGTTCCTTGCTTATGCAACACATGGAGATTTCAAGGTATAACAGATGGATGTCAAGTCTACATTCCTGAATGGTGATCTTGAAGAATTATACATAGAGCAACCAGATGGATTTCCTTTAACAGAAGATGGCGACATAGTTTGCAGATTGAAGAAGGCCTTGTATGGACTAAAGAAGGCACCAAGGGTCTAGTATGCTCGGGTTGACAAGTATTATTGCATCTTGGTTTCAGAAAAGGTAGTGCAGATAGTAATCTATATTTGAGAACTAGTACATATGGTATTTTGATTGTTGAGATATTTGTGGATGACATCATTTTTGGAGGTAATAATGAGATAAGCAATAAGTTTTCTGGAGAAATAAAAAGTGAGTTTGAAATGTCAATGATTGGTGAAACGAAATTTTTCCTTGGTTTGTAAATAATTCAAAATAAACATGGTATTTTCATCTCACAAACCAAGTATCTAAAGGAGTTGCTAAAGAAGTCTAGAATGGAGGATTGTAAACCTGTTGGGACACCTGTGGTGATTGGGTGTAAGCTTTCAACTACTGATGAATCTAAAAGTGTTTTTCAGACAAAATACAGGTTCATGAGTGGAGGTTTGTAGTACTTAACACACACTAGGCCAGACATAACAAGTGTAGTTAGAATTGGTGCGAGATTCCAAGCTGATCCTAAGGAGACTCATCTTGTTGTTGTTAAAAGGATATTCAAATATCTAAAAGGAACAGTAGAATATGGTTTTGGTATAATAAATATGATGATTTCACATTGTGTGCTTATACTGATGCGGATTGGGTAGGAAGTGTGGATGATAGAAAGTGCACTAGTGGTGGAGCCTTGTTCCTTGGGAAAAGGTTGGTCTCTTGGTTGAACAAAAAATAGGATTGTATAGCTCAGTCTACTGTTGAGTTAGAGTATGTGGTTGTTGCAATAAATTGTACATAGATTGTGTGGATGAAGCAAATGCTAAAGGACATGGGGGTAAGCTTTGAAGAGCCTTTTGTAATTTATTGTGATAATAAAAGCACACTGAACATGTCAAAGAATCTCGTTATGCATTCAAAGACTAAACATATTTCAAACAAATATCATTTTTTGAGAGATAAGGTTACAGAAAAGGAAGTCAGATTGGAGTACATCAGTACAAAGGAGAAAATAGCAGATATATTCACCAAACCTTTGCCCAAAGATACCTTTGAATATCTCAGAGGTATACTTAGGGTGAGAACCCCTCATATGAACTAGATGATGCAGAAATGCATCAGTCCAGTAGTTATCAAACCTATATCATTCCCTGGACTTGATGCTTGTATGCACTATTCAAAGGGAGTGATTGTTGAACATAACAGAGCACACTTGGGTGATCAAGCACTTGGTTTGTTGTAGGCATGAAGATTTGAAAAAGCTACACCTTGCATAGATGGGATGTGCATAAATGGTGAAAAAGAAGAAACTTGGCACCCTTTTCCATTGATGTCAAAGGGGGAGTGGTACAGATGAAAAACCCTTACTGTGTTAGGAGGAGCATTGAAGAGGTCAATAAGATCTTTGAGGTTGATGGTTTTTCTCATATATTGTCATCAATGCCAAAGGGGGAGATTGTTAGAATTTTTGTTGTCTGAGTTGTTGACATTCGTGTTTTGTCATTGATGTCAACATATGTTTTAGTTGGTTTCATCAGACAGACTAGTTATGACATGAACATGCAGGTTTGACAGAGTGGTACAAATTTTGTACGACATTCCAAGACATGCGATCTTAGATTTGTGATGAAGGATATGTGCAAACCTTATGTCTAAAGTCACAGATCATTATCTGCCCTTTTACATAAGTTATTATTGTTTTGATGAAGACTGGTCATAGTGTAGAAACAGGGGATTATGACAGAGATGGTCTTTGAGTTTTTAGGATAACTTGGATGCGGCATGAATTATGATATGTGAGTTTGAGGCTTGACATAATACACTTGGAAGTTTATTGTGTGAGATTCTTGGGTCGATGGAATCATGGTGACATCAGCTGAAGCGTGCGATCTTGCGAAGACCTATTTGGGGCTGACTAGAGAAGATTACGTGTTTAGAAGATTCCCAATTTGGATTGCAAATCTTGGCGCACATTTGATGATTTTTATTTGTTGTATACTTGTTTAAGATACTGTGTGTATCTTAGCAAGGGTCTATGTATTTATTTTTTGCATTGGGGAAGTCTTAACAAGCCGACCTAACTGCTTGTTGTAACTTGTATAAAGGAAAGTCATTCCTTAGAATAACAGTGTGCGATGATTGAAAAGTGATTGTAAACTTATTATTGGAAGGTCTATTGGATGTAGATCACAGGTAATTCATTAAGCATTTCATTGGAACTATTTGGGCAAAGCTAGTTGTTGTAAGTCGGTTCATTACTATTATTGTATACTCTTATACATTTATTTGGATAGTGGATCCAGAAGGTGGATTTAACCTTCACTTTGGGTAGTATGGTCAGGAAGTGAGCCTCTCCTTGTAACCAACTGCTAATAGGGTTGGAAAGACTCCTAATAGGGTCTCTCCTTTAATAGGAACTTGTACTGAATGTAATAATCAGCTCCTAATAGGGTTGGGTCTCCTAACAAGGACACAATATCTTTAGTGCATTATTAGTGGCTACCATTCCTAGCGGGGTTTTCCCTTAATAGGGTTTTCCTCAAAAACAAATATTTATGTTATAGTGTTATGATTTTGTGATATTCGTGTGGTTACATTACTATTTGAGTTTGTTTAAATTAATCAGCTTAAAAGAAATTTAGAATTTAAGTTTTGGCACTCAACCGATTCCCCCCCCCCTCCTTCCCCCCTCTCAGTTGTGTTGGTGCATTGTTATTGCTAACACTATTTTTTGATACCACCTTGCAAATATGTTTGTAACACCAATGTAGTCTATCTATTGGGCACGTAGATCATCATTATTTTTTCCCTTGTCATTAAGTATGACAACTCCAAGGATAGGATGAAGTTGTCCCCATGTTGGCAAGACTCTTGAAAGATTGAACATATGTGGGCATTGCTTGAGGAATTGTATAAACTAATTTGAAATAATGAATGTGATGTGGCCAACAATATGCATGGTACCACAACAAGGTTATGTCAACTTGTTATGAACCAATTGTGTTGCATGTGTGGTAGTTGTACTTGTTTAGTTGGTCATTTGTTCATCGTCGATACAACCATTATATTACATCATGATCCCAAGTTGGCCCACAATCTATTGCCAGAATAATAATTTTTTGAAGCTCCACTGACGCACCAAAGGGCATATGTTTGTGGTCGATCATATGTGATATGGAAAGGGTATTATGTTTTCTTATGCAGATGATGTGCTAGAACACTTACACTTAAGGAGCATGTAGCTTGTGATGGTATGGTAGTTGTGGTGAACATATTGCATGAGGTTGTGGTATAAGTAATCCAACATGTTGGGATCCCAAGCAAATATAACACCCTGCTCCTCCATGTCTCTAAAATAGCAAACAAGATTTTCTTGCAGGTGAGAGCCTTACATGTTGATGACAACCCGAAGTACCACTGTGACAATCATGATTGTCTAATAAAGGTCATTGCAACTTTCCCCTACTCTAGCCATTTGAGGTATACATGTCCCATTGTGTTAGAAGGCGCCACTTAGTTTAAATAGTGAAGCTAGTCATCTTAGACATTTCATATTGTCTATGGTAAGTTCTCAAGCGATACTTTCTGGTTTGTCGGGTAGTCAAAAAAATGCAACAAACATTGACAAGTGTTATTGTCATCTCCTCTATAGGTAGATGGAATGACATAGTGTCGGCATCCCATCTTTCCATGAGCGCCATGAGCATTGTGGGGTGGGATCTTATCTTTGCTAACTCATAGGTACACTAGAGCCCTACTCGACGTAACAATGCATGATTGACCATTGTAACATCTATGTAATATTGAAATATATTGTAGACATTTATTGATGATTCATTGAGATGTAATATTTAGAATTGGATAGTTCAATTAATTTATTTGATTATGTAATGGATTGGTCTCATATGGATTAAATAAATGGGTTTGAGTAGCATTGTTAATTTGATGTTTCATTTTTATGGTTTAATTGATCAAATGTTTATACATTGCTTGGTAGTGACATTGGGGAACCTAAGGGGACATGGTGTTATGATCTAACATGTTGCGTCATTATTTTAACTGTAATTGTTACAATAGTTTTTAAAAAATTGGCATGTTCTTTAGTTTGTGTAGTTTTATATTTTTTTTAAATTGCTATGTTCTTTAGTATGAATATGTTTTCCTCCTTGAGTTCCCTAGCGAGACGTTATATCTGGTATCAGAGTGTAGGTTCTACACTGGGAACTTGATGTGCCCATTAAATGTTTAGTTGTGTGCTCTTTTATTTTATTCTTTTATGCTAATTCATCTTGGTTTTATGCATAATGTATGTCAAAGGTAAAGGGATAGGCTGAGGCTAAGGCCAAAGTTAGGATGAGGGAAGTCATCATAGCTCTTCACTGAGTTCTCATCATGAACATTCGCAAGAGGAGCAACAACTATATGATCATAATGAGGAGAGGAGGATAGAGAGAACATGAGTTAGAATGATGAATCAGAGGGTGTGCAAATGTGCCACTTGCTTTAGGAGATTCTAAATTGATTGGATCATTGAAGGGATAGAGGTTAGTGAGAGGAGTCTCATCACTCCAATGTTGAGGAGAGGCAGAGGTCTCAAAGTCCCTGGAGGAGGAACCCTGCTATGGAGAAAGATTTTATTTTGGCTAGACATATGAGAGACCTACTTAGAGCACGCCCTTCCACTTTTGATGGATCTAGTAGCAGATCAAAAACTGAGACATGACTTATAGACTTGGATAGATGTTTCACAATGCACCCATATGGTAGCAATACCAAAGCTATAAGTGCACCATCATGCATTTGTGAGGATTTGCTTCTACTTGGTGGCGGTTGGAGGGACATAAACTACATTTGGACATATCTACTATTTCTTGGGAGTTGTTTTTAGAGAGCTTTTGGGCTTGTTTCCTTTTTATCATTGGAGGCAGAGGCGAGCAAATGAATTATATGCATTGTATCAGAACAATATGTTTGTTGAGCAGTATGAGCATTGCTTCTTTGAGTTGAAGTTGTACTCAGGTATCAAAGATGATGAGGCTATGCTAGTCCAACACTTTGTGAGGAGGCTCAATGCCCATATCATTGGTGATGTTTGAATTTTTTATCCTAAGATAGTGAAGCATGCAGTGGAGAAATCTCTTGACTGAGGAGAATTTCTCAATGGGATATGGTAGTTGTGCAGGTGCTCAGTCTAGTATTGTTCCCTTTCCAAGCTCAAGTGTTGAAGGCACTCAGTCTCAAGGTGGAAGGTATTCCAGGTTTCACCCTTTGTCCTCTAAGGATGGTTAGAATTTTAAGAATTTTCGGGATAATAAGGGTAACAATTCTCAATCTAGTCATGGGAGTGGTCTGACGAAGGATCACAACTAGCTTTGTAAAAAGCATCAGTAGAATAGCCAACTTGCTCAGAGCATTAGATTGAGTTTCAGCAAAGGTAGTGTTCAGTAGTCAAATGCACCTCCAATGGGGAGAGGTATCAACAGAAGGTTAGATTATTTTTCCTATGGGTATCCAAGGAATATTACAGTTAATTGTCTGTAGAGATCAATTCAGGGATCTAGTCAGTGACAGATTACTTTTGAGCCTACGGTGGGTGATGTAGGAAACTCTCATTGAGTATTTGCAGTTGTTAAGCATTGTTAGGTCAAGCACCAACTTCATGTTAGCCTTTTGAAACCTAATCTCATTCTGGAATGGAAGTGGGATATTATTTTGATGGACTTCATGTGGGAATACCCGTTTCATCATGGAGACAAGATGCCATTATGATCACCGTGGATCGATTGACTAAGATGCCACATTTTCTCCCATTCGATCATCTTATACAGTGACTGTAGTAGCATGGATCTTCATGGAGGATATAGTGCATCTACATGGCATTCCTAAGAGGATCATTTCTGATCAAGACTCTTTATTTACTTCATTGTGGACTTCTCTATAGCAGGCTTTTGGGAATTAACTGAACTTTAGTTTAGCATACCATCTGAAGACCGATGGTCGGACTGAGAGTGTCAACTAGGTTTTGGAGGACATGTTGTGTATGTACATTATGGATTGGCAGTTGAGATGGGAGGATTACTTGTACTTGGTGGAGTTTTCTTATAATAATGGTTATCACAGATTGATTGGGGTGTCTCCTTTTTAGGCATTGTATGGTCGCCTTTCTCGTACACCTCTAAGGTGGGATCAGTTAGAGGATTGTGATCTATTGGGTCCTGATATGCTTTGGGGCATGGAGCAGTGGGTAGGGCATATTCATGAGCACTTGGTGGCGGCACAAGATCATCAAAAGAAATATGTAGATGTTCACCAGGTGGATCGACATTTTTCTCTTGGTGACAGAGTATTCTTGAGAGTGCATCCATAGAAGATCCCAATCCATTTTGGAAAGGGTTTTAAGTTGGTGCCTCGATTTATAGGCCCATTTGAGATTGTTGAACAAATAGGACCGGTTGCCTATCACCTTGCTTTGTTGTCAAGCCTAGCCTATATTCATGATGTCTTTCATGTTTTAGTTCTTAGGAAGTATCATTTTGATATTACCCATGTGTTTGATTGAAATGCATTGTAGGTAGAAGACATGCAGCTAGCTTTGGAGCCCATATGCATACTACAATAGTGGGGACTGACCCTCAAGGATTGAGTCATCGACTAGGTAAGGGTCCAATGGGACCCTAATGATGAGTCGCCAGCTACTTGTGAGGATGCGAGATATTTATCCCTATTTATTTGTAAGCTTCTAGGAGTAACCATGTCTCTAGGGGGGGAGATGTAGTACCACTCTATATGTTGGTACCTAACTATAGGATTTGAGCAATACAAATCCACAAAACCCGAAGATCACCTGCATACAAAAACTTGTTACAAGGAAGTAGAGACAAGAAGAGAGCAAGGGTTTGACTCAAAAATATGAAGAAGAAAATATCCTCAAATAATGAATGAATAGAATGTACAATGGATCATCCTTATTAAAAGGAGATCGAAAGTCTTGAAAGGCAAACCTAAAAAGCAGAAGTGCATGTAATAATTAGTTAAATTATTACAAGACTAATGCATGCAAGTTTATATTTGAAACAACTAGTGCATAAGTTTGAATCAACTAGTGCATGTGTTTAAATATAAACAACTAAAAATAAAACTGTTGACATCTTAAGAAGGGACTAAAATTAATTAATATAATTAATACTTTACTCTAACACCCCCCCTTAAGATGAGCAACAATGCAGCTACAAACAATGCAAAAGAAAGCAAAGGAAACTACAATACTGAAAGCATAAAAATGGGTCCTGGCAACATGGCCTGATGAGGTACCCAGCACAACCAAACCTCTATAAAATAGAGAAATAGAGAAAACCCAGTGGGAAAAAACCCTACTCCAAAAAGAGATATAAAAATGCAGAAAAAGAAATGGCTCAAGAGACTCTCAAAACCATAAGTACAACCATCCCCCCCATGAGAGAGGGATGAGACACCAAAGCCCCCCCAGAATAATGGAACCCCTGTGGAAATGATTGAACCAATGGAACTCCAATGCGGAAGAAACAAAGGCACGAAACAAGGAAAATCTTGAATGAGAGGTGAAACTGGAAGGCCTAACTGATGCTCAAAGGAGAAAACACAAGGAGCCTGAAAGGGAATCCCCAATGTAGGTGGTGTGACTGGTGTGCTGACACTGTCAAGAGAGAAGAGATGAGTGTCCTCTGTAGAATCCTCAACAACTGCACTTGGTGGCTCGATGAATGGAGCTGGAGGGTCTGGCAGTGCTGAAGAAGAGTCTTGCTGAAGAGAAGAAACCCCAACAAGATGAGGTGAGGAAGTCATAGAAGTGGTCTTAGGAACAACGAGGAGGTTCAAGTGACCTGACTGTCCCACATGATGCTCTCGCGGAAGAGGAGAGTTGTGCTCCGACAATGGAGATGGTGGACCAAAGTGTGAGAAGGTGTAGAGATGGGTGGAATGATCAACTGTCCCTGTAGCAACAATACCTCCTGTCATACTATCTCGAATGAAGACTGAATCTGCAGTGAACTCAACTGTCTTCCCTGAACCATTGTGTGTAATCTGATAAATCAAGAGAAGGTTTACAGACAGAGATGGAACATACAATACATCATTGAATGTGCCATCCTGAATGCTGACTAAACCTTTCCCGCAGACTGTCAGGACAATGTTATTCCCCATGAGAATATGAGGAATGGGAGAAGCCTCAATAGGAGAGAAGACCCCTTGAGAAGATGCCATATGGTGAGAAGCACCTGAATCCAATATCCAAGGGACCTGTGAAGGGGATGCAATGGATGCTCGTAATGCATGACCCTGTCCAAAATCTTATCCAAATGTCGAAGATGTGGAGGAAGACTGAAAAGCAGACCCCTGTGAGGTAGAAGAGGATGGAGAGGAAACAGTGCTCTTCTAAAGAAGAGCTTGCAAATCTGCAATCTGTTTCTCATAGCCATCAAATTTCTTCTGAAACCAATGTGACTCATCATGAGGTCCCTTCTGACAATAGGAACATGTAGGTTTCTCAGTCTTCTATTTCTCCTTCTTAGAAGAAGATGGTGGGCCAGTAGAGTGCTGAGAAGAGGAATCTGATATCTATTTTGGCTTCTGCTTTTTCTTTTCTTTGGATGGTTGGGCAACCAATGCATGGTTCTTTGATCCTGTTAGAGAGTCCAACTGAGTAAGCTTGGCCTGCTCTCTAGTCAAACGATCATAGAACACCTCAAAAGTGGGCATGGTGAATGTAGGTCCCAAAGCGTCCATGGTAGAATGAAAGGTAGAAGAGAAGATCTGAAAGTTTCCCCTAAGCTTAGATAGAATCAGATAAATACACTCTTTATCAGTCTTTTTCTTTCCACATCTGTGTAACAAAGATCTCTGTTGTTTGAATTTCATCAAAAAGTCCTCAATAGAGGGAAAAGAATCAGGTACAAGAGAGGTAAGCTCTGCCTCAATCTGAAGTGCTCAAAACTCATTCACTGTACCAAACAAAGTGTTAAGCTTGGTCCACATAGCTAGAGGGGTATTGCACCCATCAAGATGAAACTGTAAGCTATCTGATACCTATAAAGCAATCAACCCCATAGCCTCATCCATCTTGTTTCAATGTTGCATGATCTCAAAGGGACTCTGTAGTATTGGCTGCACTGCATCTAGACATGACCAAAGCCCTTTTGAATGGAGAAGTTGTGTCATCAGGGTTTTCCATGTGTGATAATTATGTGGGGTCAGAAGTTCTAGACAAGAAGAGGTCTTGGCCATATTTTTTAGAAGGGGTTTTGTTTTGACAAATATCTTATTTAACTGAAAGAAACAAGAAAATAAGACCCCCCCACAAGCCAAATATCGAAACCCTAAGTCTAAAATGATATGCTTTATCAAGAGAAGAGCAAAAAAGCTTCAGATATGAATCTTGTGTACCTTGAAAAAAATCTGATGAAAATAGGCAGAAATCTGGATAGTGCTCGAGAAGAGTTTTCCGGTGCTTCTTTCGGATCGAAAAATGGAGCTAATTTGAGCAAATTAGCCCCCCTAGAATGGAAAAAGGATAATCTGGCTTTGGCATCAGAAACAGCAAGCTAGATGGAAAAAAAAAAATACCAGATTAAACTCCATGAGAGCGTCGGGCTCAGAACTAGTTTTCCGGTGATATCTCGTTTGTCAAAAAATGATGCCTGGAGCTCCCGGAAAGCCAATTTCAGTGAAAAAGGCTCCAAAGACAAAAAATTGAAGAAAATTTTTTTTTGTTTGAAAAAATTTTGGTGGCCCCTGGTCACATGCGCGGGCGCTTAAGGGGCCAGCCGCTGGTGGCTAGGCATGGGCAGAGCGGCCGAAGGGCGGCAAGCGCAACGGAGCAAGGCGGGGCAGCAGAGCGGCCGAAGCAGGTGGAGGTTCCAGTGCCGGCGGAGCAGCCGGAGCCCGGTAGTGGCAGGGCCACGGGCGGCGGCAGCGGGCGACCGGTGCTGAGGGGGTTGCGGAGGGCGCTGAGCAGACTGCCGGTTGGCGGTAGTGGCCACGGTGGCTGCTGGGTGGCCACCGAGTGGCGCCTGGGTGGCCGCTTGACGGCTGCACAAAATAAAAAATTATTTTATATTTTTTTGAAAAAATCGTCATACCTTCCTCAGTCTGTGTGCCAGAGTCGTAGGGCCCTGGTATGACAAAAAAAATTTGCCTCAGATGACAACCTGTCCAAAATCGACAAGCCTTATATGGATTTTGACTATCTCGAGCCTTCCAGACGCAACCGTGAGGTCCGTTTGGGCCAGAAGTGCTCCAAAAAAATACTAATCACCTCGGGATTCGTGTCAAGGCTGATTGTAAAAAGAAATTCTCACAAATCCAACTTTGTCCAAATTTGATAAATTTTATATGGACCTTGGGGTTCTTGGATGCTTTGAACGCAACCGTGAGGTCCGTTTGAAGCCAAGATGACCAAAAAAATAGGTCCCCCACAGATTCAATAAAAACCCAAAAAAGCCATCATCTGATCTTTAAATCCTTCAAACGTGAACAAGCTATAGCAGATTAGGCTCTGATACCATGTAGGATTTGAGCAATACAAATCCACAAAATCTGAAGATCACCTACATACAAAAATTTGTTACAAGGAAGTAGAGACAAAAAGAGAGCAAGGGTTTGACTCAAAAATATGAAAAAGAAAATATCCTCAAATAATGAATGAATAGAATGTACAATGGATCATCCTTATAAAGGAGATCGAAAGTCTTGAAAGGAAAACCTAAAAAGAAAAAGTGCATGTAATAATTAGTTAAATTATTACAAGACTAATGCATGCAAGTTTATATTTAAAACAACTAGTGCATAAGTTTGAATCAACTAGTGCATGTGTGTTTAAATATAAACAACTAAAAATAAAAGTGTTGACATCTTAAGAAGGGACTAAAGTTAATTAATATAATTAATACTTTACTCTAACACTAACCATGATTCATGGTTGGCTTTCATGTGCAAGTGTGTGATGCTACTTATATTGTTTTGTTCAATTTACTTATGATTGCATAGATGCTCATGATGTGATGACACTTATAGAGATTTTTTTATGATATTTTAGTTTTCGATTACTGATGACAAAATTGATGTTATTGGTTGTGTTAGATACATTTATTTGATGAGATTAGTATATATTCTCATTCATGTGTTATGGTTGATGATTATTTACATGTTTTGATGATTATTATATGTATTTGATTATGGTTTACTATTGTACTAAGCTTATTGACACTTTGATTGTTGCTTTATGTTTGGATCATGTTTGATGTTCTTGTAGGATTGAGGGACGAAGTCATAGTTACTCCTTCACGAGGTCCACACAATGTCTTGCTCCCCTTGGTTGCTATTATTTTTCATGATATATGTATATATGTATATGTCATCTTTGTGATGCAAGGTTGCAGGTACTAAGCATCGACTCCCTTGAATTGGTAGGATAGAGTGTACTGTTAGAAATAGGAAATACTGAGAGGGGGGGGTGAATCAGTATTTCACAAACTTTTTCTTTTTCCCACTTATGGATATAACAGATTACTTTAGTCCATACAAAGATTATCAAGCTAATTAACAAACATAGCAGTAAATAGAAAGAACTCATAACACATCATATGTTCTCGAGGAAACCCTGGCCAAGGGAAAACCCCGGTGGGGATGGTACCCACAAAGATCACTAATCAAAAGTATCCTGTTAGGGATATTGAACCCTGTTAGGAGTCAATTTACAATATATAGTAGATCTATCCTGGTTAAAGGACTTTAGGCCTTGTTAGAAGCCTTAACCCTGTTAGGAGTTAGATTACAAAACCTGATCACCAGCTGAGCTCACTACCCAAACAGGTAATACAAAAATGTTTCTGACTGTAATATGGTACTGCTTACAACTTCACATCAATAGCCTTTGCTACTATCACAATATACAACTATCACAAGTTATCTTTTCTTCCTTTTTTCATATCACTCGTATATTTCATTACATTTCAAGTATGCCTAATATATGAGTTATTAAAGCTAATAACTTTACATGGTCGGCTTTCAAAATATTTATCCAAGAGTAAACATCTAGGATGTCATCCCTTCATAATGTTAAGTCATTATTTTGACAAGAAAAAATAATCCCTTAACTCTTTTGCTAAAACTGTCTCCAAAACTGTTTTGTCTTCGGTAAACTTTGAATAACTTTGTCCATACTGCTCCAAACTTTATGCACACTGAGATGGGGTATCCTCATACTCTATAGAAGCTTTAGTTAACTGCACAAACAAAAATATTGCTCCAGTGGACGTCACCAACTAAATCTTCATCAGGTGCTTTATCAGGATCACTGTATCCATACTTAGACAATTTCTTCCTTCAACTTTGCATACTTGCATTCCAGATTCTGCACTCTCAATAGAGATCATATGTTGCCATAATGACAACATCTATGCATCCACATTAGCCAAATTGCCAACAATCTCCCCCTTTGTCATTGGTGGCAACATATGGGAAAATTGGCTAAGTGTGCAAACAAAACTTCAAAAAAAAACTTATACAAAATTTGTGGCCAAAAGTTTATACAATATCATACTCCATAGAATAGTTCCCCCTATGAGTATCCTTCCTCAACATATATATTCAATTTTCTGCTATCTCTCCCCCTTTGACAACAATGACAAAGATAGGGTGTACAAAAATTACAAAAACTTTATACCTTATTATCAGTTATTGCAAAGTCGGTAGGCTTGCAACACAATCACCAAATTCTAACTTCCAAGATTCAAAATCTTTCTCCCATACCTTCCTGATGGATTCAGCAACATTGAGTAGAGTACTCAATCCGTATGCTCCTGTCTGACAAGCTTGCAGGGAATTGAAGCTAAACTTCTGAAATGATGTCTTTGCTGAAAGACACTGCTCAATTTGATCTTCAACAATTGATATCTTGATTGAGACATGCTCTCTCAAGATGTTAATCCCGATCATCTTTCTGTTCTTCTCCTCTGCTAACATTCTGATTTCATCTTTCAATTTCCTTATGTTCTTCTCTATAGAACTTATCTTGACATTAGGGCTTGTCAAGGTGTTTGTCTCAGCTGTAATAGCATCTAACTTCTCTCTGATCTTCTTATCCTCTTCAACTGTTAGGATTTATGATTTAGTGCATTGTATGTACAAATTCTTTCCTGTCTCAAAATGTCTCCTCAAGTTCTTTATGCATACATCTAAACTACCAATATCATTTCAAATATTTACACTTAAATTTTGTTGCATTTCTACTTCAAAGTCTTCCTGAACTTTTATTTTAGCAATATCCTTCAAATTAGAAAATTCAAAGTCAAAAAAATTCATTACTGATTGAGCTTTCTCAAGTGGATCTGATTCAGATACCTTAGTGCTGATCACACTCTCAAGTTTCTCTGTCAAAACTCTAACTTTGCCTTCAAGGTCTTTCACCTTCTTATTCTTTCCAATAATTTTATTCAGAGATGTGATGAACTCAAGCTGATCATCATCTTCAACTTCTTTTCCAAGGTCTTCAAACATTGAGCCAATATGCCTCTTCTTACTGTCAGGTGCACTAATGTCTTCAACTGGTATAGAAGGTGCACTAGAGGTAGTGGCCTCTGTCAAAATTTGTTTGCCTTTAACTGACTGCTCTACTGGAACTAATTCTGATACAGTTGGTGCTTCCTCTACCTCTGTATTCTTCTCTGATTCTGTGACCTTTTCTTGCTCTCCCAAAGCCAAATTGTCAACAATGTTTCCTAGATCATGAAATACTACATCATCTGATTCTAGAGTCACTTTGGTGCCTTCAATATCCATTGATTCTTTGCCAATATTGATATGTGAAGAAGATGGAACTTCTTCAATACCAACTTCCTCTGCATGTGGTTCCTCTAATTGCTTATGTTGAGGGTCTGATTCAACATGCTTTTCTGCAACTATATCTGCAAGAACTTGCATTACTGCTTGCTCTGTCTCTTTATGTACTTCCTCCTTTTTGCCTCCCATTATAAGGATTGTTCTTCTCTTAGTTCTCAATAAAGTTCCAAGAGACTTCAAGAATCTCTTCAAATGATCTTCATTCTTAACTTCACAGAACTGTCTGATTACATGTTCTCTCATCTTTATGTCCTCTTCTTGTGCTCTCTATTTTCTATTCACAAGTCTGTTATACAAATCTTATGGGATCTTACCATGAATAGTGCTAAGTTTCTTATCTGTCACAATCATGTGTGTAACCATTGCATTTTCAAAGTTCAATCTGTCAAATGATCCATATAGATCATAGAATTTATTCAACTTAGTGAAGTCTCCATGCTTCAATATATCTTCATTAACTCTTTCAATTCTTGGTTTCCAAGTTTTCTTCTTGATTGAAACTGCATCATCATCTTTAATTACTGCTACATTTCTAGGTATAGGTGGTACAACCACTTTCTGTCTCTTGCCGAGTCTTGTTGCACTCACTTTTACTCTTTTGCTAGGAATAGGAGAAAAAGATTTATTTCCTTCATCTTTTTCAGGTACTTCAACTTTTACCTTTACTGCAATAGGATCAACAGGATCTGCACTTGATGTCTCAGGTGAAATTACAAGATTTTCACTTTGCCTCAGGGCTTCTGCAGTCTTCTTAGCTATGTCAAACTCATGACTTGACATACCAGATTCTTTCAATATTTTCTTCATAGTAGATTCAACTCTCTTACTAGATTGCTTCTTTTCTCTCAAACTTATTGCAGAGTTGAAATTCTCTTCATAGGTTCCAAACCTATTTGCATGACCATCCAACTCACACTTTAACAATCTATTCACATATCCTACTATTTCTGCTTCAGATATTTCATAGCCAAGAGGGTCTATGAATTCCATTATAGGCTCAACTGCTTCAATGTAGGTGAAATCAATGTCAACCATAAAACAAATGTCATCTTTGTGCTTTTCAACTAAGGATTGAGGAATCCTTGATTTGTTCTTAACAATATTCTAAAAAGTCTTCAATACAAGCTTCACACTATCATTAACTTTATCAAAAAGGTGCTTCATGTAGACTGAGTTTATTCTTTCCATTGTGTTCACATTGTCACTCCAATCAACTGTGTAAGGAAATCTTCTCAAAATATGGAAAAACATATAGGTTATCAGAGATGAAAACCTAAACTGTGTGTACTTAGCCTTCTTAATCTTTTCTAAGTTCTCAAATAACTGAATTTTCAAAATTTCACATAGGTCTACTGGTTTCTTCTCAATACACATAAGATAAGCTACATGAATCATTCCTGCAGCCATGTCATCTTCTCTTGAACTACCACAGAATTTAGTTGTTAGGATCTTGCAAAGGTACCTAACATCATCTTGCTTAATCTTACTTATCACAATTCCTCTACCATTATAACTAGATCCAGTGTTATCTAAAACAATCTTTCTCATGTTCTTTTCATTTAGTGGAATCTCTCCAACTTTTGATAATCCAGTAACTTCATGAATTAGGTCAGCAGTTATATCAATAACTCTATCCTCCATCCAGAATTTCCCATTGTGGATTCTACTTAAAATGATTTTGGTACATTCCTCATCATTGAATTCATACTTCATGGAATATTTGATAATATCATTGTTCTCTAGATGCCCATAAGCTGGTTTAACTGACATGTCTTGATTGTACAATTTCCTGTAATCATCACTAAAATCTGCATCTCCCAAAGTTTCAAACTTACAACCTAAATATCCTATAACATTCTCAATGTGCAATACTCCGTCTGGTACGGATGATAATGCTAAACTGTCATCAATTTCAGTTGGTTCTACTGGTTCTTTCTTAATCTTTGGTCTATTCTTATCCTTAACATTATGAACCATAGAAATATCCATCTTATCAACTGATTAAAGATCAAAAAATACCTCAACTTTGCAAATATAGGGTTTCAGTATGATCGTCGCTGCAAACTGCTTCCAAACTTCTTCAAATCACCCTCAACTCCCTTTTCTTCTTTCAATTCTCTTTTCAATCACTTTGTAATCGTAATAACTTCAATTTTGACCTTATAACACTTCACATTAACTCGATCTGACATCGCATTCATTCATTTTGCCGCTAAAACCTCAAAAAGCTGATTCTACAAACCTGCAACCATAAAACTTTCTGCGACCTCTCAAAACCCAATATTTTCTTTTGCGCACTTAACCATAGCATTAGTACAACATAATAAACCTATATCTAACTGCGCAAAACTTAACTCATTCAAATTCCTAATCTACACTAATCCTAAGTCCTAAACTACATAAACTTACATAATTTAAGTACTTAAAGAAGGGTCAGGTAAAGATTCATCCTTACCATCGGTTACATTACCTTCCTGACTACTTTCAGTGCTAACTATACCTCCTTGATCTGTGCCTTTGTCAAATTCTACTTCATCTTTATTGCTACAACAACCTTTCTCTTCGTTTCTTGCATTTTCATTCCTTCTTGCATTGTTCCTAGGGTTAGGGTTATGATGATAACCTCCATTGTTCATTCTGCAAAATCTTGCTAAGTGTCCAAACTTGTTGCATATCTGACAAATGATTCCATTGTTTCCAAATCTTTGTCCTTGCTAGTTAATCTGTGACCTGCAATTTCTAGCAATGTGTCCTACTTTGTTGCATCTAAAACATACTACCACTTTTCTTTGATTCATTTTTTCAATAGATTTCTTATCTGCATTGTTAGTATTCCCAATCATTCTATGATAATTATTCAAAATTACTTTAGGTCTTCTACATTCGTTATCTCTATGTCCAAAACTATGACAATTATAACAATATCCATTAAAGGGTTTAAATTGCTTACCTGTGCAATCTCTCTTCATGTGCCCAATAGTATTACAAGCAAAACATCTACCTTTGAATTCTCTTTGCATACCTTTAGATGATTCTTCCTGTTTTGATTCTTCTTGCTTTGATTCTTCTTTCTCTCTAGGTGGTTCTTCTTTAGGTGGATCTTCCAATGTGTTCTCATCTAGCTTTATTTCCTCCACACCTTCAGATGTCTCAGATTTGGCTTCTTACTTTCATGGTTTGTTCTAAACATACTATATCCAAATCCAGTCCTATCAAAGAATGGTTCTTCAAAAGAAATTTGTTTTTCAGTCTTATCACTTTTTGAATATATCCTTTCAAGTTGTTGTTTAGATTGAGTTAATTCACCTTTCATAATTTTATTATACTTCTCAAGCTCCACATACTGCATTTTTACTTTTTCAGATTCAGATGTTTCCTTTTCAAGTCTTGACCTTAGATCTTCATTCTCAATTTTCAATTTTTCATTATCAGATCTCAAATTTCCATCTTTCATACTAAGCTTTAGATTTACTATCTTCAACTCATGCTTAAGGATCTCATTTTCTTTTTCTAATTCATCACAATCTTCAACAGGCATATCAGATTTCTTTTCAGATTTCAGATCTTCAATCTTACCTTTCAATTTGTCAATAGCATTCTTTGCATCTTCATATTTTCTTCTTAAGGAGTTTCTTTCATCAGTAAGCATATCAATCTGTTCAAGAGCTTCTTCAAGATTTTTTTGAAGTTGATCTATATCCATAGAGATCTTACTCAAGCTGCTAAGCTTTCCTTGAATGTTCCTTCTCCGAGTAACTGTGCTCTGATACCAATTGTTAGAAATAGGAAATACTGAGAGGAGGGGGTGAATCAGTATTTCACAAACTTTTTCTTTTTCCCACTTATGGATATAACAGATTACTTTAGTGCATACAAAGATTATCAAGCTGATTAACAAACATAGTAGTAAATAGAAAGAACTCATAACACATCATATGTTCTCGAGGAAACCCTGGCCAAGGGAAAACCCCGGTGGGGATGGTACCCACAAAGATCACTAATCAAAAGTATCTTGTTAGGGATATTGAACCCTGTTAGGATTCAATTTACAATATATAGTAGATCTATCCTGGTTAAAGGACTTTAGGCCTTGTTAGAAGCCTTAACCCTGTTAGGAGTTAGATTACAAAACCTGATCACCAGCTGAGCTCACTGCCCAAACAGGTAATACAAAAATGTTTCTGACTGTAATATGGTACTGCTTACAACTTCGCATCAATAGCCTTTGCTACTATCACAATATACAACTATCGCAAGTTATCTTTTCTTCCTTTTTTCATATCGCTTGTATATTTCATTACATTTCAAGTATGCCTAATATATGAGTTATTAAAGCTAATAACTTTACATGGTCGGCTTTCAAAATCTTTATCCAAGAGTAAACATCTAGGATGTCGTCCCTTCATAATGTTAAGTCATTATTTTGACAAGAAAAAATAATCCCTTGACTCTTTTGCTAAAACTGTCTCCAAAACTGCTCTGTCTGCAAAAATTGTCTTCGGTAAACTTTGAATAACTTTGTCTGTATTGCTCCAAACTTTATGCGCACTGAGATGGGGTATCCTCATACTCTATAGAAGCTTCAGTTAACTGCACAAACAAAAATATTGCTCCAGTGGACGTCGCCAACTAAATCTTCATCGGGTGCTTTGTCAGGATCACTGTATCCATACTTAGACAATTTCTTCCTTCAACTTTGCATACTTGCATTCCAAATTCTGCACTCTCAATAGAGATCATATGTTGCCATAATGACAACATCTATGCATCCACATTAGCCAAATTGCCAACATGTACCTTTATGATCTTGATGGTTGTTGTTGTGGGGATAATGGTAGGCTCGCCCTTTCCTTTTGTTTGTGTTTGACCTACATTTGCACTTGACCTTGTGTGTCTTGGTCATTTGTGCGTATGTCTTTTCCTAGTTGATGGTTATGATGTGTAATTAATTTGATTTAAATTAAAATAATCAAGAGGTCATCTCAACATAATGGTTCATTGTAACATCCTTGGTCACATGGTTTATTGGATTTAGACTAATTATTAAATTATCATTAGCAACATGGTTAATTAAATTATATTAATAAGAAAATATGAATTTATTAATATTAATAAATTTATTTTGATGTTATTTAATTATGACGTAATTGATTTATGTACTAAGATAATGTTAAATTGTTTACAATAGTTATTAATTAATTAATTAAACATAATTACTAATGGGTATCACTAGTACATTTGAGTCCTTTTTTCCGATAGCTATGTGTCGCAATTCCGACACGAACCCGTCAATCAAGAGACACTAACCGTTGTTGCAGTTTTGGTGTCGGAATCACCGACAGCTAGGATGTTCATCGTAATTACGATAGATCTGACCGTCACAATATGCATAAGAAGAGGGCTTGCCAACATGGTCAAAGATGGTCAACATGCCATCGGGACTCCTTATTACTATCGCAATTACGATGAAGATGTTGCATAAGTGATGGCTTTTCATCAGAGAGTTCCAATAGATAACCGTCGGTCATAATTTAATTGTCGTCGAGTCCTTATTATGGGTGTCGCAACTACGACTTTGGTGCGACGGATATGTTGTACATGTGATGTCTACCTGTCAGATATTTACGACAGATGGCCATCGTGTGTAGCACTTTGATTTCGGTTTTTCTCTGATGACTGTCGTAATTGCAAAGGTATGTTGTATTTTTAAAAAAAAATTGTCGTGCGTGGAGTGAGACCTTAAAATATTGAGCTTCTCTTTGTTTCAAGAATAGTTTAACATTCTCTACTTAACAGGGCCAACCACGTGGAGGTGGAAGCTCATATGGCCCCTCCTAGGAGCCTCTTATGACCCTTTACGACACTTTAAGACCTCTAAGATGTATTCTTAGGGATCGTACAGGGTCATAAGGGGTCCTAGGACACAACAGTTGAGAAACATAAATGTAGGCATCATGGTCATAATTGTTTGGAGACACAACATAATTGAGTGGTATACCCAGACGATGCAACGCAACCACTACTCATTTGGTTCCAAGTTGACACTGCAGGATCCAAAAACCATAGATAAGGAATAAATTTAGAGAGTGGAGGAGGAGGGTCAGAATGACTGAAATAATATAGGGACCCTGTATTATTTTGGTCGTTATGGCCCTCCTCCTCTCTCTAAATTTATTCCTTGTCTATGGTTTTTGGATCCCACAGTGTCAACTTGGAATCGGAGTAGTGGTTGTATTGCATCATCTGGGTATACCATTCAATTATGTTGTGTCTCCAAAAAATTGTGAATATGATATCTAAATTTATGTTTCTCAGCTGTCATGTTTATGTGCATGTTCTTTATGTGTTTGGCTTCTCTCCCTCGCATCCAAAATAAGATTATCCCACTCTGAATCAAGAATGCACGTGCAGCTGCATAGAATATGCATGGATAACAAGTGGAGATGAAAAAATGCACCACATTTACATTTTTTTAATAGGTCTATAATTTTTTAAATTTATAGACCATCGTGAATGTTACAACTCTGGCAGCTATGGGCAAGAGAATGTCCTCAACAAGCCAGCAAATAAAAAGTCTTGATTTGCTTGCATGCTGAGGACATTACCCTCACCTATAAGAGTCAAAATTACAATGTTCGCAATGGTCTCTAACTTAAAATACCTAATTAAAGACCTCTACCAAAAATACAAACTTGTTGCATTTTTCAGCTTCAGCTAATATCCTATGTATACGAATTGAGATTGTGTATTGAACTAGGCACCTCCTTCTGCATTGCCTGAAACCAAGAGAATGTCACAGTTAACATCTAAAACCATTATTGAACTTTTTTTATAATTAAAAACTACATTAATACTTACTGTATAAGTCTGAACCAAGTGAATCAACTCATCCTCTCTCATCTGTATTTGATGAGTCTGAGGTTGAATCTATGTCAATCGAGTTAACTATCTTGACAGTGCATGAAGGACCTTTTGCAGTGCAATCATAGGATCAACGTGTGATGTAAAATCAACAATGAATGGATTCTTCTCATATTATGGCTCCTCGTGGACTACTTGTTTCTTTCCCTTTTTCTGATCAACACTCATTTGTGAGAACAATATTATTAGCACTTTATTTAAAAGCAATCCAAAATAGTAGTGAAGAATAAAACATAACAAAAAATATGAATTAACATTTTTCTTGTATGTGCATTATTAGAAAGTAAAGTCCACCAAGATAACTGAGAGGGGGGGTGAATCAGTTATCTGATAAATACAACTTTTATCACCATTAACAGATTTCAACCATGTAATCAATGTAAGCAACAACCATATAAAGATAAACCTACACAATGACATAATAACATAAGATATGTTAACTAGGGAACCTCTTGATCAAAGAGTAAACCCCGGTGGGAATGATGCCCACAAAAAGATCTACTAATATGAAAATTCCTTGTGAGAAGATGGACTTTGTTAGGAGTCTTATTGTATGCACCCTAAAATGGTCGCCTAGACTTTGGGCCCCCATTCAGCAATTTATCAAATCCCTGAATCAGTATTTTCAAATCCTTGATCAAATCTTATTTTTATCATTTTCAATTATTTTCTATGGGCTAACCATTTTATCCTAAAGTCTTTATTTATTTAAAAGGAATTTCCTCCCCTTTTATTAAATAAAAAGCCCCCACTTTTCCTCTTATCCTAAGTTGCACAAATAAAGCATTATTCTTATTTTATAAAAAGAAAAAAAGGTTTTTTTGTCTCATATGGACACAAAAGTCAACTCTTATTTTCTCATTGGAAGATATTTGTGCACATGGATTGCTCTTCTTTCAAACTTTGCCCTTGATTAAATCTTTTGCCTCTTAATCTCCATGGTCCATTCCTTTTCAATTCATTTAAAAGGAGAGCTCTTTTCTCATTCTTAGATCCCAACTTTGAATACTAATCTTATGCTGCAGGATTTCTTGGAGACTTTGGAGCTTTGGAGATCATTCTTGCATTCTAGTTTCATTCTTGCATCATAGCTTCATGTTTATGCTTTCTAGCTTAGTTTTCTTTATGCTTTAAATTAGCTCACATAGCTTAATTAGCAAGGATTTGTAATACTTTCATTTCCATAGCTTAACTTGCATCTTCATTCTTAGCATAGTTGCATTGCATTTCCATTGTTGATTCTTGAGGATATTGGCATTCTTGCCCTTGTCTCTTTGAATCTCCCATTGTGTGGTTTACTAACAAGGTTACATGCTTCAATAGCTCTAGCTGAGAGCACCATCAACATCCTTGTGACTCCATGCCTAGGGAGCTCTAGGTCACTTTCTCAAAGTTTCCCATTCATGAATTTCCTTGGAAGTAATAACTTAGAGAAATGCATTATTTAGTGTGTAAAGTTTTTGCACCCACCGTGGGGCAGAACACTCTTGTTTTGTCCTTCTTTTTATGCATTTCCATCATTTTTTCATCATCATTTTAGCTTGTTGTTTTGGCTCTTTATTTTTCTGACAGAATTATCATGTGACGATTTTCCAATGTCGTACAATAGTTCCTTGTATATCAATGCGATATTTTACCAGTTAAAGTATCATGCGCCTTTGTAGATTCTTTCACACTGTTGTTTTGTACTCTGTCGTATGCAGGTATCATGAACTAACGCATAGAGATAAAGTATTGCAGCAGTATACAGTGAAGTATCGTATGATTCTTTCTCTGAAAGAAATATCACCTAGGTCTAGTAGTGAGTAATTTTGGTCATTTCTTTTCAAGAGTTGATTTATTTGCTTTGAATTTCTGATTTGCTATGGTAGGATAGGGTTTGATTTGCAGATTTCACTTGGTTTTGATGTACTAACCTTTGTAGGGATAACAAGTTTTTCTTGTAGGTGCTCTTATTGCTTAAATATTTTCTTAAAAGAACACATGTCAAAGCTCCAAATGCACAAGGGCTACTAATGGTTTTTGCAGGGCTGCCCAAAGCATAAAAACCAATTAAGTGCTTGTTTAATTGCTTTCTTTTTTAGTGCGACATATACTAGTTGTTTCTTTTCATAGGCACTTAATATCTTGTTGTAGGAATCTTTTGGTGGTAGGAGAGCATGCTCTTCAGCCTTGTGGTGAAACAAAAATCTTGACCCATCTTTGGATTTTGAAAGCTAGAGGGTAATTGAACCTTTGCTTGGTGTGTTTGGGAGAAATTTTTGAGCTAGGAGAATATGCTCTTCACCCTTGAGGTGAAACAAAAATCTTGAAACTCAAAGTTTGATCCACTCTTTGTTTAGTTTTAGAATCCTTTAGCGGGCCTACTCTTGAGCAATCAAGAGGAATGACCCAAGTGGGGACAAGCTTTTTGTTGGCTATTCTGACCCACTATAAACTCAAGGCTATCAAGGACACAAAACCTTGGTAGACGTAGTACTTGTCTTCGCTTGATGTGAGTACTTGTGGGATTGTGACCATGAGGAAAATGTTGAGCAAGAATGCTTAAGGTACTCTTGTGGCCGCAAGGTCCATTACTTGCCGCAAGGTAAGGAATCCCTTTGGGGAGCAAGAGGGGTATTACGAACGGAAGCCCTTACTAAGAACCATAGATAGAAGCCACCCTATTTTGTCTCTTAGCTTCTTGGTGCAAGGATTGATCCTAGTGGACTAACCTGGATCACCCCAAGATTACTCACCATCTGTGTTCCTTTGGTTGTGTCATTAGCACTTCCACGACAAAGCCAATATCTATTGTGGGCAACCACTTTGTGTGAGGCAATGGGACATCAAGTGTGGGTCAAGTTGTTAAGTATTGAGCCTTTGTCTTTTTAGACTAGTAAGTGTTTGAATTGTTCTCATTGTGATCTACCTGTGTGAACGTTCTCAAACATCAAACATCATGGTAGCATTCATAGGATTTTATTGCTTTGATATCACAATTGCTTGTCTTGGCAAGGTTGCTTTTGCCCTTGTGCAAGTGTTTTATGACATGTTTGATCACCTACTCTTTGCAAAATTGTTTGATTACTGCTAGTACTGTGCTTGAAATCAAAAAATCCAACCCTCGGATTGAAACTTTGACCAAATTGCCCTTAAAACTAAAATTTTTAGCACTCACTAGTTAAGAGTCGTACGATCCTGAAACTTTATCGCGCACTGTTCTAAGATTTATTGTGCGATAGTTCGTTACTGCAAAACTATCGCACTACTTGCCTGGATTGTATCGCACAAGTTACCTGGAAACTGTCACACTGCTTAGTGTGAAATATCGCTTGGTCAGATTGTATCGCACTGTTTGCCTGGAAACTGTCACACAGAGTCTTTTTGTTGTCTGTATGGTTTATGCCATTTTCAGTCTTTCCTTAGTCGACCAGATTTTAGTAGGTGACTTACTCTACCACTGGAAACCTATTTGTACCTTGGGTTCCTGTGTTTAGACCCCTTGAATTAGTGTTCTTTGACTTTACAAAGTAGTCTTGCTTGGCATCGATAAGTTAGGAATTATCTTTGTTGAAAAAGTACATCTTTAGATTCTTTGGTAACACACTTGGAGAGTTTCAGTACTCTTTTGTCCAAATCACTTCCATCAAAATTCAATTTCAATTTCAAATATATTTGGTTAAATCCATCCTCCTAGTCCATATGTGTTAGGATACTCATCTTTTATTATACACCTCTATGGTAGTGTTGGTTTACACCTTTTGCAGCTTTCTATCTCACCATCTCTTTTTGGACAATTGAACACTTTTACTATCCTAGTTTGGTATCTTATCACCAAGGGTCTTTTTCTTTCATGTTGGTTACGACAAGGTACCAAGTTAGTCAAGGAAAACAACCTCAGGTTGTCTTTGATCAGTTACCCTTAGTCCAAACTCGTCAAAAGCGAAAGGGAAAGGAACCCCTCTTTGATCAATCACCTAGGAGCGAGTCTGAAGCTTGGTTTGACCCAAAGAGAAATCCTAGTGAGTTTAGTACCTCTTTAGCACCTTCTCAATCAGATATGGACATAAGCTACACCATGACTAGGAAGGAGAGAGAAGCGATGGATCAAAATCTTGATGACATTTTCCAAAGACATAGGGATAACATGTTGTTTGGTGATGACAATCAACCAGAATCACCCCCTATTAACTCAAGATATTTAGACACCCATCAAAGAGATGAAAGACATTATGGGCGAGCTCACCAAGATGCAAAATCACAACACGAAGACCAAAATAATGAATCTAGTGATGCTCATGTAAATGTAGCATTTACTAATGACTTGTTCAAACATTCAAGGCCCAACTCTCCACTCAAAACAACCTCAAGATATGCAAATGAAAGGCTTAAAAGGATTGAACGTGAAAAGAAGGCCTTTTTGGACGAACAAGCCGCTAAAGAAGAAAGGTTTAGACACCTAGAGGCGGAACAACAAGCCTTGTTAGAGTTGAAAAGAAAAGCATTCCAAGAAGAGCAAGATAGGCTTTTGGCCCAACAACTCAACGACCAATTCAACAATAGGGGTACCAACAGTGGAAACAACTCTCCACCATCTACTCCCTCAAGAACCCCAAGAAGTAGAAGGCGGTCAAGGACCCCTTCAAGATCTCCTAGTCCTAGAGGAAGGAGGATTTCACAACATAGGAGACAAACACCTCCTAGGAACTCGAGACAACCCTCCCAACGAGCTCATCATGGCTCTCAACATGGAGGAAGTAGTGCAAGTTTTGATGATCAAGATTTTATGAGAATGCAACAAGAGCCACTATTCCAACAATATGCGGAGAAGTATCTTGATCAAAAAAGGATAGGTTCCTAGAGAGCTTGATTAACAAGGGTGCCAGAGTCCCTTACAATTTTGATGTGGATAGAAGAATCAAGAAACAAGGACCCTCTCAAGAAGAGGAGATCAAGCAATTCAAGTGTATGATGGAAAAGGTGTTAGCACCTAATAGTTCCTTTTCACTTGACACTATTTGTCCCAATCCTTTCGATAGAAGTGTGAGTATGACGGATTTTCCTAGGAAAGTTGAAATCCCCCAGTATGACAAGTATGACAGCAATGGTGACTCACATGATCATGTGCGTCAGTTCTACATCATAAGTTTTGAGTTTCACCAAGACGACTCCTATCTTATGAGATTATTTCCAAGGAGTCTCAAGGGCCAAGCCATGGAGTGGTTTACCAACATAACCCCTCCCGTCAAAACTTTCAAGGAACTTGTCCACAGATTTGTTTAACATTTTGCATACAACTTGTAAAGATCAGTCACTATGTTAGACTTGTGCAATTTGAAATAGAACCAAGGAGAGTCCTTTGTTACCTTCTTACAAAGGTGGAGACGATTGTGCTCTCGATATTCTAGGACTATCCCTGAGCATGAAAGGATTGATATCATTGTTAGCAATTTGGTACCTGAATGGTATGAGGTTCGAAAGATGGTCTTTGATTCCTTCGACACTATGGTCGAAACCGCATGTTGAATTGAGGATGTCTTGAAAGAGCAAGGCATTTTGACCAAACATAACAATAACAACAATGGTCAAAATACTAACAATGCTAATAAGGACAAAGGCAAGCACTCGCACTGGAACAAGAATAAGCAAGTAGTCAATGACGAAGTTGTGGACTCTTCCCAACCCAAGGATCAAGGAGTCCTCCATTTGTCTAGTGCAGTCCAAGCTATGAAGCTCAACACATCCTCCAACCAATGAGAGCATAAACCAAAGTACCAGGATAAGCCTAAAAAGGAGAGGTGAAAATTTTCTATATTGGGTGACTCCTATGAGGATGTTTTCAAGACACTTATTGCCAATAACCTTGCACAACCACAAGATCCAGCAAATTTTTGCATACCTGACGTTAAGCCACATTGGTGGAATGAAAAAGCTTTCTGCAAATTCCACAATGGCATTGGACATGACATCGAACATTGCTGGAAACTTAAGCACCTTATTCAAGATCTTATTGAAAGTGGAAAACTTCAAATTGATGGGTTGAATACCAATGCAGACCATAAGGCATTCAAGGAGCCTTTTCCCAAATATGAAAAGGGGGAAACCTCTAAACCCAAGAATGGCAAGGCTGAAATCAACTATACCTACACAGGTGCAGAAAACGTGGTCAATATGCTTGAGATTGTTGAGGAAAGTGTCAACATGATGAGAGACAAAGATCCTTATGGTTATGATGTGGGCTCTCCTCCTATATTTGATGAAGAACCTGTGGTGGTGCTTAGGGTTCCTCACTCTCAAAGGTCATCCCAAGCTCTCAATGCTATCACTAAAAGCCAAAGTCAAGGTCCTGTGGTTATTAGAGGTCCTTGTTCCAACCAGTCCAGCAAACCCAAACAAATGACATCCAAGAATATCACCACCAAATCAGCAGTCAATCCTGAAATGAGCTATAATCTTGTTGACCAGTTACAAAGAACACCAGCTCAAATCTCAATTTTTGAACTCTTGGAATTATCTCCAAGGCATAAGTGTATCCTTGAGGATGCTTTGCATGCAGCCAATGTTCCTAACAACATAGATGTTGACCAATTCCAAAACATGGTTAACCACCTTTCCAGCCCTCATTACCTAACATTCTCAGAAGAAGATGACAAATCTTTGAGCCATCTGCATAATCTTGCCCTTCATATTGAAGTCATGAATCACAAGACCCATGTCAGGCATGTGTTGATTGATGGGGGTGCTAGGCTCAACATTTGTTCCTTGAGTTTGTTGAAGATATTGGGTTATTCTGAGAAAGCTATTGATACCCAAAAGAA
Source organism: Chamaecyparis obtusa (assembly GCA_027943335.1). NCBI lineage: Eukaryota > Viridiplantae > Streptophyta > Pinopsida > Cupressales > Cupressaceae > Chamaecyparis > Chamaecyparis obtusa. The sequence goes on along the minus strand of BSBK01000903.1, from coordinate 632,063 downwards.
AATTACCATTAAAGCCTATGATGAGACAAATAGAAGCTCCAAGGGCTTGGTCGTCCTACCTGTCAGGATTGGCCCTATTGAAAAGGACATTTTGTTCCAAATTGTTGATGTTGGTCCTCTAGCCTATAATATCCTACTTGGTAGACCGTGGATCCATGACATGCAAGCGGTGCCATCCACCTACCACCAATGTGTTAAGTTCCCCTATAATGGAGTAGAAGTCTGTATACCTGAGGATAGCACATTATCTATAAATGCAATTTCAGCAAGAACTCATGTTCCTCTCAACAGAGAAGTAGAGGATTTTGATGCAACTCTAGCACAATGCAAGAATAAGTTCAAATCCATAGACCTTGGTATGGGGGGATATCAAATTGACTCCTTTACAAAAATTCTAGTCTCACCTAGGTCCTATGGCAAACCTTCACAAGAGATGTGTCCTTCATCTTCAGCCATGACTCTGTTTGGTACATTTATAGAGTCCTCGGTGCCCATCCAGGATGAAAAAGAAGAGGTAGCTATCAAGGACTGGATATATAGAGAAGACAAATACATGCATAATGAGAACTTCTCTCCCTCTCCTAAGACATGTGGAAGAGGTTACACTCTTGTCAAAAGTATGGGTTATCCAGGTCATGGTCCTCTCAATCACAGATTAGATGCTAGAGCCGAACCACTCGATCATGCTCTTTTTGGACACAGGTCTAAAAAAAAAGTTGGCCTAGGTTTTGAAAGTCATGACAAGAACACTGCTCCTATCCTTGTTGTGACAGATAGTGATGATGAATCAAACTACATACCCAATTTGCAAAATCAACAAGATAGGTGTGAGGATTGGGTCCCTTCCACCAATCTCCTTTGGGAAGATTCAGATATTCCAGTTTCCCATCCAACAGTTTCAAGCCTAGAACAAGAAGAATCCGCTATTGAAGATCATGTTGAGGATCCTATTCAAGAACATCAATACACAAATGGAATTCAAGAAGGTGTTACCCTTGGTGACATTAGAGCTTCTACATCTAAACATTGTAAATATGCTTGGTATAAACATCCCAACCGGGATTCAAATACAGACTCACATGAGTATGAGTGGGAATCTCTCTCTGATTGTTCTACAGTTGACATGGACATTGATGTTGTCCATACATATGGTTCCCAACCTGACGTAGCTAATGAGTCTAGTGTAGGATTAGTGGATTCGAATCCACAAGTCGCTTTAGTGGACGATGCTTCGCTTCGCTTGGTAGGATAAGTCCTGATTTGGGTACCTTAGAGGGATACTTGATGGACCCTAATTCTGCAATCACCAGAGATGATATCATTTGTATTCACAACATTGAACCCTTCATTGACCTACCCCTTGCCAATCCTCACCTAATTGATTGGTCTCAACACTATCAAGAGCCTCATCTTTTAACTTTCCAAAGTGACTATGAGATAGCATGTTACCTAAATGCCCTTGAGCCCATAGTCTCTTCCACCAGTGAACCAACTACAAGCATGACAGAACCAGATATCAAGTACCTTAGTCACAAAATAAAAAGAAAAGAAAAAAAGAATAAGAGTTCTGATGGTGAAAACCATTGTGTGGCAGTGTCAGAACCTAAAAAAGTAAAAATAAAGGATGTATCCAAGGGTGAAAACCTCTCTGAGGTGCCTAAGGATGAGGTACTTGATCATCTCCCAACTTACTTTCAGGACAGATCTTCAATGCTTGTTAAGCCTACACAACTAGTTAATTTGGGTACACAAGAGGCTCCACAAATAGTGCATTTATCTCAGTCTCTATCAACATAGGAAAAAGAAGCATATACCAAGTTCCTATAGAGCAAGAAGATTAATTTTTCTTGGACTTACTCAGACATACCAGAGTTGGACACTAATCTCATTATGCATCACTTGTCCATAGCTCTAGGTATAAAACCAGTAAAATAGAAATTGAGGAAAATGCATCCTCACATAGCTCTTCTCGTCAAAGCTGAACTAGAAAAACTCCTCAGTGCAGGATTTATAAGAGCCATTGATTATGCCGAATGGATATCCAATATTGTACCAGTTTCAAAACATGACAAGTCCATTCACGTTTGCACAGATTTTAGAGATCTTAATAAAGCATGCCCAAAGGATGATTTTCCACTTCCAAACATAGACATGCTAGTGGACATGACCGCGGGTTATGAGATCTATTCCTTGATGGACGGTTTTTTTGGGTATAATCAAATCAAGATAGCTCCTGAAGACCAGGAAAATACTGCATTCACTTGCGCATGGGGAACCTATTTCTGGAACGTCATGCCATTTGGATTAAAAAATGCAAGAGCTACTTATCAAAGAGCTATGACAACTATCTTCAATGACATGATGCATAAGAATGTGGAAGATTATGTGGATGACACCTTGGCAAAATCTAAAAAAAGGGATACACACCTAGGAGATTTAGAAGTCATTCTAGATCGTATGGAACAGTTTCAATTAAGATTCAATCCCAAAAAGTGTGCATTTGGAGTCACCTTTGGAAAAATCCTAGGATTTATCATTTCAGCCAAAGGAATAGAGGTAGACCCAAAGAAATTTCAAGCAATATTGGATATGTCGCCTCCCAAAAACATCAGCCAAATGAGGAGTCTTCAAGGATGCCTTCAATCTATAAGGAGGTTCATTTCACAACTAGCTGATAGAGCTCAACCCTTTAATAAGACTTTGCACAAAGGAGTTAAATGTGTCTGGAATGAAGATTGTCAGCAAAGCATGGACCAAATCAAGCAATACTTGGCCAATCCTCCAATCTTAATGCCTCCTATCCCAGGAAAACCACTCATATTGTATGTGTCAACAACAGAATCTTCCCTGGGGGCATTATTGGCTCAACTTGATGATACTGGAAAAGAAAGAGCTATATACTACATCAGCCGTACTCTGGTGTCATATGAGGTTAATTACACTAGTATTGAAAAATCTTGCCTTACAGTGGTGTTTTCTTCCCAAAAGTTGCGACATTACATGTTTGCGCATACAATACACCTCATTGTAAAGATTGATCCTCTCAAATATTTGTTTGGTAAGGCTGCTCTCATAGGTAGACTTGCTAAGTGGATGATGATCTTATCATAATTTGACATAGAGTATGTTGAGTGTAAGGCTATAAAAGGACAAGTCATTGCAGACCAATTGGCTGATTTTTCAATTCGAGATAAAGCACCAATTCAAGTTGAATTTCCAAATGAGCACATAATGTACATGACTGCAAGAACATGGAAGATGTTCTTTGATGGCTCTTTCATGCAAAATGGTTCAGGAGCTGGAGTGTTATTTGTTTCTCCTCATGGGTACACAATTCCTAAGTCCTACAAACTATTGTTCCCATGTACAAATAACATTGTTGAGTATGAGGCCTTGACAAATGGACTAAAAATGGCAATAGAATGGAGAATCACAGAGCTGCATAACTATGGGGATTCACAATTAATAGTCAACCAAGTTAATGAAGAATACAAAACAGAGGATGAAAAACTAGTACCCTACAAGAAAATGGTTGATTCATTGAGACAATATTTCACCTTTGTTACATTTCAACAAATCCCTAGAGCATAGAATAAAGCAGCTGATGCTATGGCTACATTGGCTTCACTTCTTTAGCTAGAACAGCATGAGTCCAGATTCAAATTCTTGGTGGAAGAGCTACGCTATCCTATCTATGACTCCCAAGAAAGCCAAATTGTTTGCACCCTTGTTGGCCATGAGTCATCCCGCTATGGTGCCATTTACTCATATCTCTATGATGGCATTATTCCTAAAACCTTCAACCATTCTGAATGAAGAAACTTGACCTAAAATGCCTCTCACCACACCCTTGTCTCTAGTGATCTGTATAGGAGGGGTTTAGATGGGACACTTCTTAGGTGCTTGGAAAAGGATGAGTCCGCCCAAACGTTAGCTGACATTCACGAGGGCATTTGTGGAGGACATTCCAATTGTCTTTCCATGGCCCAACAGTTTCTTAGGGCTGGGTACTATTGGCCTACCATGCAGATAGATGCAGTAGCTTTTGCTAAATCATGCGAAAAGTGTCAGAAACACGGTAACCTGATACATGCTCCAGGTAGGGAGCTTATTCTGTCTATTTCTCATTGGCCATTTCAGCGCTGGGCCTTTGACCTTGTTGGGCAAATTCATCCCAACTCATCAGGTGGACACAAATTCATCATCACTGCTACTGATTACTTTACCAAATGGGTAGAAGTTATCCCACTTTCGGTTGCCTCAGGCAAGACAGTTTCTCTGTTTATTTTGAACCATATCATCTGTCGGTATGGAGTGCCTTCTAAAATAATCACTGATAATGGAGGTCAATTTAAAAACAAGGACCTTAAACATCGCTGCAAGAAGTTCAAGATAAAACAGCATTGGTCCTCCATTTACTTCCCGCGAGGAAATGGACAAGTAGAGGCTTCGAATAAGACCATTCTCAAAATTCTCCATAGAACAGTTCACAAGAATGGTAGAGATTGGCATCTATAGATAAATCTGGCCTTATGAGCTTATAGAATGAGTATTCTTACTCCAACAGGGGCTGCTCCTTTTTGCCCTTACCTATGGTGCTGAAGCAGTGTTACCTTTAGAGGTGGAGATTCCTTCACTTAGAGTTTCCCTTAAAGGTCTAGTAAGAGATGAAGACTACGACGCCATGAGGCTCCAAGAACTAGAACTTCTAGATGAAAAGCGTAAAGCATCATTTGATCACATGAGAGTCTACCAAAAGCGTATGTCCAAGGCATTCAACAAGAAGGTTCGCCCTAGAGAATTTTAAGTGGGAGATCTTGTCCTATGAGAAAACCCTAAGAACCAACAACATAGAGAGCAAAAGGGAAAATTTGAACCTAATTGGCTTGGACCATACATTATTACTACTGCTTTTGGGACAGGTGCTTATTTGTTGTCTATTGCAGAGGGAGAACAGCTCCCTGATCCTATTAATGTTTTGCACCTCGAGAAGTTCTATCCATGATGCCTATTCTGTCTGGGGGCATCCTTTGTATATATTTATTGATCCTGAAAAAATTTCAAAAAAAAATTTCACATATGATGCTGAAAAAATCATAAAAAACATATAAAGTCCTAAAAAAATATTAAAAAATCAAAAAATTCAAAAAAATTCAAAAAAAATAGAAAAAGTGCGTTGGTGAAAACCTGGAAACAGGCACCTTGGTAGCAAAAATACAAAAAAAAATTGAAAAAATCAAAAAATCTCCAAGTGGTGAAAACTTGGAAATAGGCGCTACTTGAGGCCTTTGCACCCTTGTTTCTTAGCATGCATCCTCGACACTTAGCCTTTCTCCATCTTGCCTTGTCCTCGTTGCCTTGGTTTGGAATTGGTATTTGTCTTTGTCTAGGGGGCATAACTGTGTTAGCTTCGGTCTCTAGGATACGTTGGTCTTTAGGACATCTTGCAAACGGTGTTTTTCAACACCACCCCAACTGTGTTTTTCAACACTACCCTAGCGTCAAGTGTTTCTCAACACTTATCAGATATCTTACCCGCGGTCTAGCATGATATGGTATTTCTCACTGGCAAATATGATACTCAAAGTTTGACTCTATGACCTACACACATGCACTTAAACACTCAACTCGCTGAGATTTGTTTGGCTTTATTTATTTGTGTGATGTCTATGACAATTGCTTTGGTGAATTTTCTCTCCCTAATAGTTTTCGATGATGCCGAGCTAGAAGACTGGGGGCATGAGGACATGTTTTATTGCTTTTTCTTCTTGTGGGTATATTTTGTTGGTCCTAACTGTCATTAGCATTTATGTTTGTTCCACTTGACATTAGGGTCTACAAGGTATTATCCTTGACTATTTTTGCAAGTGCATACTTATAGCCATCTTGACTTTCCTTGTGTCTCGATGCAAGTATAATCCTGCCATATTAAACTTAGGAAATCTCACTGCACTAGTCATCTTGACTTATATGTCTTTGGTGCCTAGGTGGGATTCCCACATATCTATCTGATATAGATCATATTCAGATTCACATAGTCATACTAGTGTACATTGTATGATCTTGTGATGCTACCAATAATGCTCGATGATGAATATTAGAGTCTAAAAGCTTTGTGACCTTGCAAGTAAACCACTTTTCATAGTAGCTTGCATTTTTAGGTTCATGTTAGTTTAGTTTTGCATCTTGCATATGGAGAGAGCTCTCCTTTCATCTTTCGTGGACTTGTCAACTGCGCTCACCTTTCAATCCTTCTTGATCATGTCTTTCACTCCTTGTCTTTCACATCACATCCTTTTCCTGTCATCACAATGGTTTAATCTTATCATCATATATAAAATGACCTTTTTTACCCCCTTTTATAGCATTTTGACTTTTTGACCAATTTTCAAAACATCTCAAAATTGCGTGAAAATTGCACCCCTAGCTAATTTCGACGTCCCGAATCCATTTTCAAGATCAAAATTGAAATCCAAGTTCATCTTGATAGTCAAAATTGCATTTCAAACCTTTCTCCTTCTTCTGCGCAGTTGGCTAACCATTTGAGGCCTGATCCTTCGATCTTTGTTGGGGCATCTTCATTTCTTCATCCCCATCTCTTTCAAACTTCTAGTATTTCATTCATTTTCATTCGCTTCATCTCTCTAAGGTTTGACTTCATCTTTCTCAATCAAACCTAGTCAAACTAGGGCATATCTTCAATGCTTGATGGTTATCCTGTCATCTTTCATCTTCGATTATGATTTCTAGTGGCTTGATCAAGTTTATCAATTTGTTGTTCTCCTCTACCTGATTTTGATTTCAATTCCGAGGGGGCAGTACCTATCAGCTTCAATCCTTGATTCAGCTTTATCAATCAAACCTTTCTTGAGATTCTTATCTCTTATTTGAGACTTGACAATTTCCTATTTACAGGTATATTGGTCTTGTCTTACAACTTATCTTTGTCAGCTTATGCTTATCTTTGTTAGCTTATGCTTATCTTTGTCATGATGTGTTCCCATCTGTCGAACACACATTTGGGTTGTTTTGTGATCCCAAATCGATCTCACATTTCAATTCCATTCTTTGACCACATGTTATCCCAAATCGATCTCACATTAGTCAAAGAGGGGCAAATGTATGCACCCTAAAATGGTCACCTAGACTTTGGGCCCCCATTCAGCAATTTATCAAATCCCTGAATTAGTATTTTCAAAAATTAGTATTTTCAAATCCTTGATCAAATCTTATTTTTATCATTTTCGATTATTTTCTATGGGCTAACCATTTTATCCTAAAGTCTTTATTTATTTAAAAGGAATTTCCTCCCATTTTATTAAATAAAAAGCCCCCACTTTTCCTCTTATCCTAAGTTGCACAAATAAAGCACTATTCTTATTTTATAAAAAGAAGAAAAGGTCTTTTTATCTCATATGGACACAAAAGTCAACTCTTATTTTCTCATGGGAGGATATTTGTGCACATGGATTGCTCTTCTTTCAAGCTCCATCCTTGATTAAATATTTTGCCTCTTAATCTCCATGGTCCATTCCTTTTCAGTTCCTTTAAAAGGAGAGCTCTTTTCTCATTCTTAGATCCCAACTTTGAATACTAATCTTATGCTGCAGGATTTCTTGGAGACTTTGGAGCTTTGGAGATCATTCTTGCATTCTAGTTTCATTCTTGAATCATAGCTTCATATTTATGCTTTCTAGCTTAGTTTCCTTTATGCTTTAGATTAGCTCACATAGCTTAATTAGCAAGGATTTGTAATACTTTCATTTCCATAGCTTAGCTTGCATCTTCATTCTTAGCATAGTTGCATTGCATTTCCATTGTTGATTCTTGAGGATATTGGCATTCTTTCCCTTGTCTTTTTGAATCTCCCATTGTGTGGTTTACTAGCAAAGTTGCATGCTTCAATAGCTCTAGCTGAGAGCACCATCAACATCCTTGTGACTCCATGCCTAGGGAGCTCTAGGTCTCTTTCTCAAGGTTTCTCATTCATGGATTCCCTTGGAAGTAATGACTTAGAGAAGTGCATTATTTAATGTGTACACTTATGAAATAAATTCAGTACATATGAGTCCTTGTTAGGAGATTTTGAATCCCTGTTAAAATATTCTAACCTGGTTAAGAGTTATGGAAGATAGAAGGACCCACTGTCCAAACAGCTTCAAGGGCAAGATCACTAAACACACAATTCAACTGATCTTTGTATTACTCAATAGAATAATACCAAATAATTAATGATCTCAGCAACTTATCCTTTCTCCTCTGCCTGTGCCAAACTGCACCAACTGCTTCACCAAATCTCTATAATTCACATATCCTCTTACAATATATATTGTTCAATTCCGCAATTCTCATCATAATATCATCTCTCTTTTTTCATATTACAATTAAGAAAATAATCCTTCCTTTATACCACACTCAAGTAATTACAAATGAGTCGGCATACAAGGCTTAACCAATTGCAAAATATAAACCTTTACACGTTACATAATATTTTCATAATTACATAAAAATTGTCAGCTTCTAAATACAATAAATCTTCACACGTGCGACCTCTGACCACGCTGTCTCATCTATGTCACCACAAAAGTGTCTTCATCAACTATATGACTTTGCATGCCTAGATTCTATCCTGATTAGGAGATATCATCCAGTTACCGCAAGCCGTTTCTCAGGAACACTGCCTGAATACTGCTTCCACTAAATTACAAATGATTGTCATGAATAATTGAATTTCCATACGCACTCTTGACCACAATCTTAGGACACAATATAGACTAAGTCTTGAACTCCGCATAGCTTGATCTGCAATACTCCATGTGTGCTAATTCAAACATTGTTTGCTTCTCTACTAATCTCCAGTAGATCACTGTGTTGACATCAATGACAATCACAATCATGAATGCAACTACAACTGCTACAAAATGGCTCTGAATACTCCCCCATAGGATATATTCAGCATTCATTCCTAACATGCATTTTTACAACAACAATGAGTTTTACTTGTCGGGAAGAAGTCCCATGAGAACCATCATCGTCATGTGTATTGTGTGGTTGTTGATCCATACTATAGCCCTCTATTTCAACCGAAGGACTAGGGGTTGTGTTGCATCGTCTGGGTATACCACTCAATTATGTTGTATCTCCAAACAATTGTGACCATGATGCCTACATTTATGTTTCTCAGTTGTTGTGAGATTAAAAGTCTTCTAAGGAACATGTCGTGTCTATGTGGAACTACGTAGGATCATCACCAAATGGCTGATGGTGATTGATGAAGAAGACTTGAAAATGATGATTGATCCAATTCAGATCGGTGCAACATTTTCAAATCTTCTTCATAATCATCATTAACATGGCCAATTTTGCAAAACTAATTCTGCATACACTGAATTTTGCATACTCTTTATTTTGTTCTGGGTTGATATTGTCAAACGTGGTCTTTCTTGAATGGAATGACTCGTTACTTGTACATTGACTAGAATGTTGGTGGAAGAAGGATGATTTGTTTGCAACCTGCAGCTACAGACACTGAACAACCATTTTCTCAACTCTAATTTTTTCAAGACAAAGGGACATTTATCATAGTCATAGAAACATGATTATTTTTAAATGGAATACACCAAGGAGTACCATAAGAAATATTGACAATTTACAATCATGAACAGTAAACCTAAATCAAATAGCTCATTTTTTTATCAACATGTGTAGTCTCTATGTATATGAAAAATGAATGAAATATCAAACTGAAATAAAATAGTGAACAAAAATTCAAATTCAAGGCCTAATTTATCAAGAGCAATAAATAATGCAGAACCCCACAATCGAAAACATGAAACCTAATAAAAAACACTGCAAAACTTGATTGGGACAATGGCATTTACAAAGTAAGGAAAGGTGAGAGGATCAATCAAATAATCAAAAAAAGAAACATGCTTTGTCAACAATGTTCAAAATCCTGTCACCAAGCACAAACATAGGAAATCAAAAAGGGACAAAAGATAAGAAATAAGAAAAATCTTTAGGACTATAGAAAAATCATTAAGACTATAGAAAATCAAGTTTTAGAAATGGACAGTTCTGATGCTTTGCCATTACAACAATTGAGCATTCATCATTTGGTATATGAACAAGTGAAAAACATGCAAATTTGACCAAAAATTTCTAGGAACTAGACCCAGCAGCAAATGGACTTGTGATGATTTTCACAATAGTACATGTGTTGTTGGGTCAGCTCATAGTACTGCTTAGGCAAATCTGCATGTTCATCACATGTGCATATGAAGTGGCTCTAATGGCAGATACAGTCATTGAACAACCATTTTGTCAACACAAAGGGAAATTTATCATAGCCATAGAAACCTATCTCAGAACTGTCAAGCTGAAATAAAACATTGAACAAAATAGTATTCCACATAGAGTGAATGAAATATACCATCAAAAGAAGGTGAACTCCACAATTGGCACAAACTCAGACATGGGCAAAGTCAAATTCAAGGCACAGACATAGGAATTCAAAAAGGGACAATTAACAAGAAATAAGAAAAATCATTAGAAATATAGAAAAATCTTTAAGACTAGAAAATCAAGTTCTAGAAATGGACGGTTCTGATGCTTTGCCATTACAACAATTGAGCATTCATCATTTGGTACTTCTTGGTGTATTCCATTTAAGTATGTTAGGCACAAAGTATTCCATTTAGATATGTTCAAGATTTTTCCAGTAATGATTTGGGGAATGCAATCATGCAAAGTATTCTCTAATCACACAACCAATGAATAAAAATTGAAATGCCAATTTCTTTAACAATTGAAATGTCTCAAGTAGAAAAAATTCTCAATGGAACTGCTTTGATAACATATAGATACAAATAGGAGATTGGAGTTGATCATCCTTCACCTGTGCATATAAGAGTTGACTAGAGAAGGTATATGCACAGGTGAGAAACATGCAAATTTGACCAAGCATTACTAGGAGCTATACCCCACAACAAATGGACTTGTGATGATTTTCATAATAGTACATGTGTTGTAGGGTAAGCTCCCAGTACTGCTTAGGAAAATCTTAATGTTCATCACCTGTGCATATAAGAGTTTATCAGATAAGGTATATGCACAGGTGACAAACATGATGATTTGACAAAGCAATACTGGGAGCTAGACCCGGCAACAATAGGACTTGTGGTGATTTTCACAATAGTACATGTGTTGCAGGGTAAGCTCCCAGTAGTGCTTAAGAAAATCTTCATGTTCAACACCTATGCATATAAGAGTTGATCAGAGAAGGTATATGCACAGGTGAAAAATGTACAGATTTGACCAAGCAATACTGGGAGCTAGACTTGAAAATAAATGGACTTGTGATTATTTTCACAATAGTACATGTGTTGCAAGGTAAGATCCCAGTAGTGCTTAGACAAATCTACATGTTCATCACCTGTGCATATGAAGTGGCTCTAATGGAAGATCAAGTAAAATCTCAAAGAAACCAAGCATAAACATACACACACACACGCACACACACACACAAACATATGTATCTCAATAAAACCATGGCATAGAAACCATACACACAAAATAATAAATTTGCATCACAACCAAAATGGGATTAAAACAAGTCATAACATGAAGAGAGATGGAGAAGCATTACAAAGGTTGGCCGACCTGGTGGATCTCATCAAGATGTATAAATAGAGTGAGGATTTGAATTGTTCATGTTATCTTTAGTGTGATATATGAGACTTGTGCGTGGTTATATGCATGGATTCTATCTCTTTTCATATTTTCTAGCAGTGAGCCTTACTATATTGGCAGTGAGTCTTATTTATAACAAGCATCTTAAAATGAATATGATTAAGCCACAAAATGAAAATAGTGGAAGGCTAATAAGTGTTGAAGAACTTACACTGTAACCACACGACCTCCAACATTGTAATTAGCCCTCCTATTATCCCTCCATTTACAAAGCAAGTACTAAGAGATCACATCCCCAAACCTTCTAACCCCAAAACAAAGTTGTAACACCATCTAAATCAACGTATTTTCATATTCAAAGGAGATTCCATTAAGTTATACTCACCCAACCATCAAACCCTCCTTCCTAGGTGCATAAGCCTAGGGCTTTACCAAAAATGACCACTCCAGTCACTTCTAGATCCTGTCAATGGATCTAACACCATTAAATGGTCCTAACATGATATTCTATGCCATAAAATGTGGCCCTAATGTGGGTGGAATCTTCAGACCTTGACTGGTCCAAGCACCTTGCATCCCTCAATCAGCATTCTTCAACAATGTCTGATCCATTTCTTCAATCCCTTGTCCATACCTGCACACAAACATGTATGGAAACATATGGTATATATTATAGACTCTCCCCACAGTCACATTAACCATAGTAAGTGAGGAGGCCCTATTCATTCATGGTGTCTTCAATGCAAATTTATGATTGCATACACCAATCTGCCTGGAACAGTCAACAAACTAATGACTTTCCTTGATCAAATATTCACAAAAACCATAAAAAAATTTGCATGGAAATGATTAATAACTCAAAAAACTATAATATCAAATCATTTCCAAACTCTTTTGCATACAAATAAGAAAGTTAACAACACAAAGTAAGGGACTATTCCCTCACGGTAGCAAGTAGGTTGTTTGCAGATAATTTAATTTGATTGCATTGAAACTTTAATTATTACAAATATTTCTTTGTCATGCCAAGATTCCAATAAACTCTTGTACACTCCCCTTTTATCAAAATCACGCCTACACTACCCAAATACCATTTCCCAACCAGTTTGCAACTTCCTTTAACCGGTTACAGTCAGTTATGATTGTTTGCAATTAATTTTTGTTTAATATTGTTGTCTAGTTGACAACATGGCTGTCAATTCAACCACTCCTTAACTTTTTGCATTGTATTAAACTTTTCAAAAGGATATTATGAATCTATCCGAACACTCAAAACCCTTAAATCACCCATAAACCCCATACATGATCCTTTTAGGCCTATTTTGCCAATTTTAGGCAATTACATCATTTAGCCACTTTTAGTGCTCTTGACAACTTTAAAAGGATCTATTGGCCACATTACAAACATTATGGAACTTTATAGGTCATTAAACCCTTCATCAACCTTAGGATCCACAAATGACCCCCAAGGTACACTTTATCCCCCAAATGCCATTAAGGCTTACAATGCTTTGATCCTTTACAGAAGAATTCATATACAATCTAAAACATAAGAAAAATATATTGAAATGACCATTATTGGTCTCATTAACATCACTATAAATTCTCCGTTAACATCTAAAATTCATTCATTCATTTATTTATTAATAAAATGTAACATTCATGAATTATCACAACATTCATTAACACGTAAGATTAATTAGCATTCATTAACACGCATTCATTAGCATTCATTAACACATCATAACATTCATTAACACATAAGATTAAAACATCGAGACATAAATATCAATCATTATCAAATAAGTTGCATAAATGAGAATCATTTCTTTTTTTACTTTTTCTTTTTTTCTGCTTCCCTAAATTGTCGCAGAGGCATATCCATCTTTTCATCGTCCTTTCTTCTCGCCTATGCACATGATCTCACTGTCTTTTGCAAAGGCGGGTCCTCTGCAATAACAAATAAAATGGTTAAATTAAAAATATATTATCATAATTAGGGTTAATTTAAAAACATATTATCATTATTGTTACAAGCATTTCAATACTTTAAAAAACATAAAAGTGACGCTCTTTACCTTGTTCAACCACATCATCTTGCCCTACAGCTTGAACCTCAACACGCTCATTGGGAACAACCTCTACATCCCCTACAACTGCAATACAAAATGTTTTATTAATCCCAACATATTATAATTAAATTTTTATTACTACGCCAAATTCAATTTAAAATGTTTACTTGTATTAATAATTCTATAATCAAAATTTGAATAGAAAATGTATACCTTGAGTACTACAATGCACATTCGAATCGACGCCTCTGTCATGCTCGGATGGTGTATCAAGATTGGCAGGCTGCATTCCAATGTAAATAATTAGTGCATTTATCGACAATATATACATATAAATACAAGACAAATACTGAGAAATGTTAATCATTCAGTTTAATACATATAAATATATTCACTTTAAAGTTTTAAACAAATATATAATCATTGTTTTCTTACTTAAAACAAATATATTCACTTTATATTGGAACTTAACATCAAATACAGTAATTGGTAAAGTATTCAACTTGAAATAAAAATCAATTGGCTTATTTACCTGATCGACAAATCCACCAGAAGAACCTTGCGCACTCATTGATCGGAATCGTTTAGCCACAACTGTATAACCTTGTTTGTAGCCTATTTTCTTGTCCTCTTCTGTAATCTTTTGTTTGAACTCCAAGGCCTACATTTTTTCTTAGTATCATGAATTTTTATTGTAATGAATTTCATCAAAACTAAATTGATTGTAATTTATAAATATTTGCATATGATTTTTCATTTACTAATACTTACAACTCGTGCAGCAAGTTTTGAATATCCACCCGAGTCAAGCTTGTGTTGCCTGTGCTTTTGTTTTCTTGCTTTTGTTTCCTTTGATGTGTCAGGCAACCTATATGATATTTGAAATATGTTAGATCGCATAAGTACAAAGAGTAAATAGTACATAATTTCATTATTAATATTATCACGTACCTTATTTCCTCAGGTGATAATATTTGTCCAGCGTGTCTTGCGCTTCTCTCAAGTGCATCATTTTTAAGATTCTCCCACTCATTAATAGGAACATGCGGGGGCCGCTCGTAATAAGGGTTGCATTCTATTTGGGACCTGTAGTTGTCCATAATATACTTCAAAGCTTGGTCTGCTTCTCAAGGAGCCTAAGTCTTTGAAAGACGTTGGGTTCAAAAAGTTTCATCATAGAGTCAATGAATTTATGCTTTAACTCTTTGTCTTGTAATTGCCACATTTTAAGAAAAAAAACTATTAGATTCATAAATAAAGTGAAGCTACCTTTTAATATACTTGAAGAAAGGGATGAAATAAAATCTAATCTAGTAATGAAATCAAAATATGATATCATGTGCGTATGGTCGGCCTGAAAATGCGCAAACATTCATCATTAAGTTTTTCATAAAATATATTATTCACTACAAAATAATAATGGGATTATTAGTTATTGCAAGGGACTGCACAGGGGATTAGTGCATTACATTATAAGTATAAGATTGTATAGTAAAAGAAAGGATCAATCTTTAAAGTACCTGGAAGTTGGGCTACTCTCAAGGGAAGTCCATCTTCAATGCTCACGAGCAATTAATCACAATTCTCTATTGTTCTCGTACATCTAACATGAGTACATCCAAAAATTTCCTCATCACCTCTTACATAAAATGAATCCAATATTACAAAATGCCCCCTAAGAAAGAATAGTTCAAGTGAAATAAACACATGATAAATGAGAGAGAAAAAGAAGAATCTACTTACCAATAGGCATTGTCATCGCATATGTGGCCATGGTATGTGTTGATGATATTGCAGGCGGTAGTACCTCTGTGGTTCTGATCCTCGTAGCAGGCAGCGTACTCAACATAGGATCAATAGTAGGTGCTAAAAAATAAGATTGTTAGAGCATAAAAAAATATGGACAACCATGGACAAGATTGTTAGAGCTATTAAAAAAAAAAATTGTTCAAGCAAAACACAAGTGGAGGATAGAACATGCGATGTACTTGAACCACTTGAAGTATCTGCATCTGGGGCATGGCCCTTTAATATTTTTTGCATCCTCTGTAAAAATAACACATGTATTTTAGTTAATGACATAAATAAAAGAGTATACTATAAAAACCATTATTGAACTTTTGTTATAATTAAAAACTACATTAATACTTATTGTATAAGTCTGAACATGGTGAATCAACTCATCCTCCCTCATCTGTATTTGAGGAGTTTGAGGTTGAATATGTCAATCGAGTTAACTCTCTTGATAGTGCATAAAGGACCTTTTGCGGTGCAACCACAGGATCAACGTCTGATGAAAAATCAACAATGAATGGATCATGCTCATCATGCGGCTCCTCATGGACTACTCGTTCCTTTCCCCTTTTCTAATAAGCACTCGTTAGTGAGAACAATATTATTAGCCCTTTATTTAAAAGTAATCCAAAATAGTAGTGAAGAATAAAACATAATAAAAAAATATGCATTAACATTTTTCTTGTAATTGCATTTGTACAACAACAATGAGTTTTACCTGTCGGGAAGAAGAAGTCTTATGAGAACCATCATCGTCGTGCATATCATGTGGTTGTTGATCCATACTATAGCCCTGTATTTCAAAAAAAATATTGAGACATGCTAAAACACGTGTTCTTATTCTAAGTAGCGTTGAATAATAGACAATTATCAGAATGCTTCAATTAAAAGAAGAGATAGTTTTTTAATTTTTAAACAATTTTAAATGGTGCATAGTGCGTACCACCTCGTCCATGATAGTGGGTTTTTTTGTATCTAAGCAATTCAAATTGTAATCAATTGTAATGCCCAAAATTCTTTGGGCATTACACAGCTTACTAAAATAGTTTAACATATTCTAAAGTCCATTATAATACAGCAAAACATAAATTCTTTGAATGAACAATTGAACAATTAAACTATAATTTTTACTACAGAATTAACACAGAAGTTGAAGTTTAATATACTAGAAATAATTCTTTTAATTTTAACCATCATATGTTTTGGCAGGAAATTTAATTTATGAAATAGATTTATAGAATATATAGAATCAATTATCTACTGAACATTTCAACCAGAAGTTTTCAACCAAAACAATTTCTGATAGCATAAATGTAGAAAATAGATTTACCATTTATACATAATTTTCTTAAGATTTTCATCAAATGTATTTTTGCAGGGATTTAATTTATGAGCAGAATTATGAAATTTGCAGAATTACTGCACCAAATGTAAACTAAACATTTTGAAAGAAAATAATTTCTGTTAACATAAAGGTAGGAAATTGATTTAAAATTTCATCATAGATTATACAATAATTCAACTTTTAGAGATACAATGATTTTTACAATGAAATAACTTGAATTACAACAGTAGTAAATCCTTTTCAAGAGGATAATAAATAATCCTTAATTTCAGCTAAAACTTGAATCTTCACTTGAACTTCAACTTTACACCAAGAAAGCCAAAAACCTACAAACATAAAAATTCTTTCCACATGGCCATGGAGGCTCACCTCTCAGCCTAGGCCATTACATGGCCACCCCCGAGCTAGGGGAAACAAGAATAGGATGGGTTACACACAAACAACGCATAACATAAACATACATGCCACAATTTGGTACAAAGACTTTCACAATTTACTCCCTTCCCAAGCTTGCACAAAGGATTCTAAAGATTGAATCCATAGATGGGTGAAGGTGGAAACTTCTCTTATGGAGACACCTATCTTATAACAAAACATCATTTCAATATATATATATATATATATATATATATATATATATATATATATATATATATATATATATATATATATATATATATATATATATGTTAAAATAATAATAACAAAATATAGAGTTAGGAAATTATTTAATCAATGAGCAAGGAAAATAAGTGTTACCATGAATAATCACAAAAATTAGGAGCATTCACCAAGCACAATGAAACAAGGAGACAATATTTTGAAGGGGGAAAAGCATAAAAAAACTACGTGATATTAATGAAAGTGGCAAAAATATGCCTAAAAATGAGAGAAAGAGAGAGAGAGAGAGAGAGAGTGAGTGAGCTTAGCTCATACAATATTCAAAAGGAAGAAGAATCCCATGTGTGAATGAATGAATGAGAAGGAGAGTCATCTCTTTTAATAGAGATGTGAGAAAGGAGTTACATTGTAACTCCCATTTTTTAGTATGTCACATTTCACTAGTGTGTGAGACAAGTGTAGGATTCCTCATAAGGAGGAATATTTATTTTCCTTAATAAAAAAAATTACAAATATGACATGTCCTCCCACTTGGACTAGAGGATGAATACAATAGGATACATTGATTTATCCTTTTAAATACATAGATATCAAACTTAAATGTTTACAATGAATTTGAGATGTTTCTTTAGAAAGAGTCTTCACTAGGATGTCTTTGGCTTGATCATCTTGCATGTCTTCAACTTGTGCTTTGGAACTTGAATGGTACATAGGAGCTTGAATAGCATGTTGAGGAGAGCCCAAATCTTTAAAAGACCATTGAGATTCTTGAGATGCATTTATGCAGTTTGTATATTTATTTTCATTTAAAAATAGAGGTGGAGCATAATCAATACTTGAGCCTGCAATACGGCAAAAACCACTAGTAGAGTGCCCATCATTGGGATCACCTAGTGCTGAATCAGTAACACTTTGAAAAAAATCATATTGAGAATCATGAAGAAAATAATTAGAAATGCAATCTTCAGTTGCATAAAATAAATCATAATATGAATCATGAGTCATTGAATTAGAAATGCAATCTTTAGTTGCATAAGATAAATTTGTAGTGTAATCATTAGAATATGAAGCATCAAGAGGAGAGTTAATATAAGCATCATTATCATTAACCTCCACAATAATTATAGGATTAGTACTATCATCATGAATTTCATTTTGAGTAATAAACATATCTTGCAAAGTAATATTAAGAAAGTTAGATATAATTTCCTCTTCTTGGTCAAACATATCATCAACATGAGAGCAAGGAGGAGTAAACAGATTATTACCATCACCATCAACCTGTAACAAGTTATCTCTGAGGAAAATAGGGAGCGAGGGGATCAGCCCCAAAACAAACATCATCACATGGGTCATCCCAAATAGGACAATCATTTAAAAGATTCATAATGTCACAGTGCGGTGTAAAGTTTTGATTTGTATGATTAATAAAGGGAGCAGGTTTCTCGTAAGTTTGAAATGTGTTCTCCAAAACATGCCAAGCCTGATGAGCTGCAGTACAATCTGAAATAAGATGATATAAATTTGGATTTAATGAGAATCCAATTAGACCAAACGCTTATTCATCTTTCAACTGCCAGGAATCCTGGTCAGCCTAAGGAGTGGTGGATGTCGGTTTCAAATTAGGTGAAGACACAATATCCAAAAGGTGTTGAGATTTTAGAAAATCAGACATGTGTGGCCTCTAAACAATATAATTGGAACTAGTGAGTTTAAATTTCGGCATTAGAGTAGACATGATTAAAAAAAAAATTAAACCCCCTTTTTGAAAAAGTGAACAAATTTGGTAAAACACCTTAACTTAAAAAAAATTAGTTATATAAAAGAAGAAATGGAATAGAGTTCCTGAATTTAACTTAATATTAAGTATACTTTCAATGGTACAACTTTAAAAAAAAATTTATAAAAAAAAAAAATTGTTAAATGTTAAAATAATAAAAATAGATTTGATTAATATTAAAATAAAGAGTTGATTAGTGAATAAAAAATATTAGAGACAATGTATTAACGTTAATTTAGCTATGTTTGCACAAATTGATAGAAACAAAGAAAATTTTAAATCAAAAGCTATAGTTAAATATAAACTAGGATGGTTTTGAAGATAATAAACTAAATTGAATTTTAAAATTTTAAAAATTTTAACAATTTAACAATTAAATTTAAATTAAAAAACTAACTAACTTTCAAATTTAAAATAAACAAATTTAAAACGGTCAAATAGATTTTTAAAAACAACTAAATAAATTTAAATATTATGTTAAGGATAACTAAAAAACTTAAATGATTCCTTACAAACTGAAATTTAATACAGATGTAATTAACGGACATTTAAATGGAAACAAATGAATTGAAATTAAACTAAGATATAATTTAAGAAAAATTAATTTAAAAAAAGGCAAACGTAATTAAAACTTCAGTCAACAATCATAGAAATACCAAACTAAATTTAGAATAAACTCAATGAAATCAAAGAATAACACAAAAATATAACTGACAAAGGGCAAGAGTTGTCATAAAGGCAGAGGTTAAACAAATGCATGAACAATACACTATTTGGGTCACTGAGTATGCGCATGCAAGGAGAGACCAAAGTTTAATGGGCTGCGAAGTGAATGAGTGTGCTGCTGGCAAGTTTAGACAAGGCTCACGCAGGCAACCAAGGAACAACAAAGGTAGCCAAGTAACAGTTCACGCCAAAGGGAGGCTCACACAAGGAGTAATTAAAAAAAGGCTTACTTTGAAGGCTACGAAGAGTATGTATGGTGCGCACAATGTTAAGAAGGTTGCGCCAAGGAGGTGAGGCAACCAAACGAAGGGAGCCAAGTTTAATATAATATGCAGTTGTTTTAATAGGTTGTTGTTTTAATATAATAGATTGTTGTATCAATATAATAGGTTACCGTGTTGACAGCACTTAGAATCACGCTGGTGTGATGGAGATCACCAAAAGAGAAGGGAGCAGGCCACACAAAGCAAAGCAAATGGAGAAGATAGCTCACGCTGGGAGCAGTTAAGGATGCTATAATACTAAACTAATGATAGCTCAAATGAAGTTTCAAACTTAAAAAAGTTATAAGATAGACCAATCAAAGAAAAGCTATAAGTTTCTAATTTTTAGAATTCATTAACCAGAACACATAAGTGCACAAGATTATTTCCAGATAGTTCAAATTTTATGAGTTTTAATATTATAAGTTTTCCAAAATTCCACAGAAAGACAATTCAGTGTTCTATTTTTTTCTTGATTTCACTATATACGGTTAACCTTGTAGATTAAGGAAAAGACAAAGACTGAAATATGCTGATAAAGAAAAATGTTTTGAGTATTGTTAGATAAATGATCTATTGTAGGAAAAAAATGATTTGTTGTTTGAACAAGCTGGAAAAATGCAGCACTAAAGCGAATTTGTAAAAAAATGTTTGAAAAGAACCATGAATATTTCTTAAATATGGGCAAAATTTGGAAAACTGCTCGCATGAGAGCTAAATGGGAGGGTTCTGCACAAAACCCAGATCATAGATTTTCTAGATTCCCTCTTATTTATTCATAAAAATGAATACAAAATGATAGTATATGACTGTAGATATATTTTTTTTTTTTTAATTATAAAAAAAAGAGCTGCAACTAGATAAATGAAATAATAAACAGTAGATGGAGATATAAAAAAAATAGAAACCAGAGATATCACAGAGAATATAAGTAGAGCAAAAAAAATTGATTAGAATGAAAATATACAATAGAAAACTTGCTAAAAGAGTTAGATTAAAGATATTCAAAGGAAATATTAAACATATTAGAGCTCAGATTAAAAAAAGATGAAGAACAGAGCCAAGATTGAAATGTCTCCAAACCTACACAAAATAAATCAATAATGTATCCAATAGATAAATCGGGTTTGGCGGTAAACCAGCCAAACCCAAAAAAAAATTTGATTTTTCTCTCTTAATCAGATTAGTAAAAAAAATTAGAAAGAACTCTCTCACGAGTCTCCGATTTGGAGTGCTCCAAGATATGGTAGCTCCTTCACTTGTACACTCAATACACGATTAAACCAACCTGCTCTAATACCATGTTAAAATAATAATAACAAAATATAAAGTTAGGAAATTGTTTAATCAATGAGCAAGGAAAAGAAGTGTTACCATGAATAATCACAAAAACTAGAAGCATTCACCAAGCACAATGAAACAAAGAGACAATATTTTGAAGGGGGAAAAGCATAAAAAAAAACCCCGTGATATTAATGAAAGTGGCAAAAATATGCCTAAGAATGAGAGAGAAAAAGAGAGAGAGCTTAGCTCATACAATATTCGAAAGGAAGAAGAATCTCATGTGTGAATGAATGAATGAGAAGGAGAGCCATCTCTTTTAATAGAGATGTGAGAAAGGAGTTACATTGTAACTCCCATTTCTGAGTATGCCACATTTCACTAGTGTGTGAGACAAGTGTAGGATTCCTCATAAGGAGGAATATCTATTTTTTTTAATAAAAAAAATTACAAATATGACATGTTCTCTCACTTGGACTAGAGGACGAAATACAATAGGATACCTTGGTTTATCCTTTTAAATACATAAATATACTAAGGAAAGATTAAATTCTAACAATATCACATATATTCACAAGGCCCTTCCAACCAAACAACTCAAATCCATGAGCATCAACACATCCCTTATGGTCTCCAAACAAACATAAGAAGGCTCTCATGGGTGCTCATATAACCATGTTCTCATACATAAAGAATTCCCAACTACGCCCTTCACCCCAAATCCTCCTCAAATCCTCCCAAGGATGAGAAGTAAATTTGCACACCCAAAAATATGAAGCAAATCAAGAAGACAAACAAGATTGAAAACAAAATCACACAATGAAACCAAATAATATAAGATTCAACACAAGGTACTACAATTTACAAATTTCACACTAGTACATTTCTTCAATACATATACAAAATAATTACATGATAGAAGCCACCAACCTTCTCCTAAGAAAAGGCAAAATTGAAAGGTTGAAGAAGAGCTCCTCTTGACTCCAAGCTTTCTTTCCTCCTCAAATCTACTAGCCCAAACACTCTCTAGTCCTCCCCTCACTCTCTCCAAATCTAGCATAGATAAGATGAACAAGTGTGTCCTTCCTAAGTCTCTCTCCCCTAAAGTCATTCAAACATTCATCTCTCAAACATTTTCCCAAAATAAATTAGGTTTCTAGATCCTAGACAAAGTGACACTTGCCCTTAAGAAATAGAATGAAATTTAACACATGGAAAAGTGAGACCACCTAGATAGCATTTCCATTTTCATTTATATCAAAGATGGCCCATTTAGAGAGACAAAATGGTGGCCTAGAGAAGTGGAAATAGAAGAAATAAGCTCCCTAACCCAAGTACTAGCTTTGGGGAACCAAAATCCAACCTAAACTACACCTTGGGACTCCATAGAACCCCTCAAAAACCTCAGTTAAATTTGCATCCAAAAATGGAGTATTGGTAACATGAATCTTGGTTCCTTAAACCACCTACCTAGTTTAGGAATACTCAAGATCAACTAAAGAGAGGGTGGGGTCCATATTCCACTCAAGCATGCCATATCAACACAATGGTGTCAAGTGACACCTCACATAAGTACACATCACATACACACTTGGTATGCTTAGTGAGAAAATTACATTTATATTTTCACAAAGAGAAATTTACTTACAAACATACATTTACAAACATTGTCAACCACATACACACATGCATCACGTTTACAAATAAAATCATGTTATGATGAGATCATTCTCTTCTTAGAGTCGACCTTGGTTTCAAACTGATTGCACTTAGATCCATTCTTGTTTCCCTGAATTTACAACTATGGTCATATTCCTGCACACTCAATTTCGATGTCAGTACATCATAAAATCTTACATTAATAATCATTTCAAAAATGAAGTAATAACATCTAAACTTGACAATAATGAATAACTGCATTCCATGAATCATTACATAATCCATATTATACCCTAATTCTTCAAGCATCGAAATATCAATTCAATTTTCACATAAGCATGTAATCCTAAGCTAATCATAGAACCATGATTCCACCAATATTCATTATACTGAAAGATTACATAACAAATGCAGAATTCATATATCATAGATAATCATGGAACCAAAACAAGCATATATAAAGAGTACGACTAACGTCATCATCATAAAAATATATAACAATCATCTCATAAGATCTAATGATAGCATATGTAATCCAAAATAGGTCAAATGTCTCTACTCAAAGTATCATCCTAATGAATCAAATGTCCAAATGAATGTCGAGCTAAGATGGGTCGGGGTAGGACCTCACATCCTCCCCCCTGGGCATGAACTTCCTCCTAGAGTTTATCAAAAAGATGGGGGTACTGATCTCTCATCTGTGTTGTGTCCTCCCAAGAAGCTCTTAGGCTGCTGACATCTGACTGCTGACTAGATGACCCGAAGGACAATCTCTCGCAATGTACCCCATGGCACCGCATGAATAACATGGTCCTCTAGCCTAGAATTGACTCCCCTGAATTCTAGACTATTGTTGTCCACTTGTCATACCAGATCTACTAGAGCCATCTCTGGATGACTGAGTCTAAGTTCCCTAGTCCCGTCGGGGACTCTGCTGAGACTGTTGCTGTTGTGGTGTGTTGGAGTTCTCCTGATCTCCCTTCCAGTGGGATTTCTGGAAACCAGAGTACTATGGTATGAAACTATGGTTCTGTGACCTATCTCGTGCATATTGAGACCTATTATGGATCTCCTCAACTATCATGGCCCTCTCTACTATATCACAAAAGTCACCTGATGGTACCATCTGCACTCTGTCAGCTATGGCATAGTTCAACCCCTTAATAAAGTGGTTGACCTGGAGTTTCTCATCCTTCATGTAATCAACATAAGGAAGAAATTCCAAAAACCTGCACTCATACTGTGCTACTGGTAGTCCTCCCTATTGTAGGTCATGAAACTCGTCAATGCGACGCTATCTAAAATGCTCTGACATATATCAGGCTCGAAATCTCTCTACAAAGGCCTCGAATGTGAGGGTATCTATGACTAGATGACTCTTATATTCCTCATGCCTCCACCATGTAGAGGCGGTCCCCCTCAGCATGTGAACTGCAAATCATGTCTTAAGTTTGCTCTCATAAGGGCGCAACCCAAAACATCTCTCAAGGATAAATAGCCAAGCCTCGGCATCTTCTCCATCTGTAGATCTTGAAAAGGGTGGTGGTTCAATTCATAAGAGGTTTCTGATCTAGTCCCCTGTATCACGGGGCACTCTTGGCATTATTGTTGGTGGTGGTTCTAGCATGTTTACAGACTCGTCCCCATGATCTGCCAGCTCCTCTACTCGTCGAGGTGGAGGACTTCTACTCCTCTTTCGAAGCTCGGCCTGTTGGCCTCCCGAAGGTAATCTATCCATAACTATATCAACCAAATTATGTAATGCATTAAGGATGTCCTGGTTGGGATTAGGTGGTGGTACAAGAGAGGCCCCTGCATGTCACCCTCTCCCTCGACTGTACGTTCATCTCCCTCTATTGCCACAAGGCTACCTCTGGGTCTCTGCCCACGTCGGCGAGCACTACGCGTGACTGGAAGAATCCTACTACTAGCTTCGCTTAACTAAGGTTTTCCCTGAAAGGATGGATGTCTTAGAAAGGACAATATGAGCTCTACTAGCATGACATAATATACATTCATAAAGTCAAAGAAAAGAAACCCTATACTTCTTTATATATATATATAAGTATAAAATTTATTTTAATTAAACAGAACTCTAATGTTTATATGAGTAAGTCATTAATTTCCAAAAGTTTTCAACTTATTTAAGGTTAAGTTGTAATGCTATTTTTACAATGGCCAGTATACTGGCCACATATATTGGCCTCATAAAAATAACATTATCAAGTTTTAAATTAATGAACTGGTTTTTAACTATAAGCTTAATTTAAACTTTATTCCATATTAATCTTAATTCAATTAATCTGCAAGACTATTGTAATGCCCAAAATACAACAATTTTTTTTTAAAGACACTAAACGACAACTAAGGAATACTCACAATGCCCCATTGAAGAGAAACTCGTGACATTTTGTTTAACTCGAACGACTCATAAGGTAAATCATGGCATGTGCTGGCGTGCCAACATCCCTTATTCATTGGACGACATTATTTAACGGAAAGAATCCCACTAGGTTCGGTATGAAATAATCCAATAGGTTAATCTTAGTTTAAATTTCAATTAAGAAATAATGGAAGTCCCCTATCTCAACACTAGGGTACCGGAACTATATGGTCGTCGATAAAAGATAGATTAGCTTATAGGGAACGTACCCCTGGAAAAGAATGGGAATTATATAAAGAATCAAAATATTTTATTATTATATCCCCTAAGGGAATATAAAATAATAAATTAATCTTTCCTTATATCCCAATTACAAAGGGAGATAATAAGGTCATTAATCAAAATAAATTAAATATTCCACAATTTTAAAATAAATCATAAGATATTCCCATTCCTAATTCTCAATTCACAAATTAATACAAAATAAATAATATAATCAACACTAGCTTCTTATTTAAATTCAATAATGTTCAATTTTGACAAATTTTTAAAGAAATGTATTTAGTACTAGATCAAAAATAAACATTCACTATTTAATTTTCTAAAGCACTTACCACTAAATAGAATATTTCATTACAATAATTTATTTGACTTTTTTTTTTTTAAATGATAAACATTAATAATTTCTTAATTATTAAAAAAAGAAATTATATAACACAGAAAGCCTAAAATTTAAATCTTAATTGTGAATTAAATTATTATAAAAATTATTTTAATAAAATTCCTAACATTAGCATTTTTAAATAATGTTATTATTTCTTTCATAAATATTAAATAAAAAGATTATGTCCTACTTGGTAAATAAAACTCACCAATTTTATTTACCCGAAGAAAAGATAATAAAGCTATAAAATCTGAAACATCTCAAAAAAAATCAAAATCAAAAAGAATCTTGGGATTCCCACCCACTAAATTAGATAATAAATTTAAAAGAAAAATCTACTTTACCAAAAAAAAAAATCCCACCATTATTTAATTTCCTAAAACATAATTCTCTCAAAAGAATATGTTTGTTTAGAAATAGAAGTGATTTTTTTCTTTTTCTTTTTCAAAAAAGAAAAGCCACTTAACATAAAAATATTTAAAAGAAACCTAAGTAGGGAAAATGATTTAATAAAAGGAAATAAAAGAATATGGAAATAAAACAACACCTAATTTATTAAAATATAAAGTGTCAATCTAAAATCACATAACTATTTAAACTAAAAATAAGGTCTAAAAAAAAGATATAAAATAAAGTGCCACCAATTCTAACAAAAATAAATAATAATTTAACCAAAAGGACAACTATGGTTACATACAAAACTCACTTGATATGAAGTTTATGACATAGTCGATTGTTTGTTCTAGGTTTAGATCTAAAGTTTAGTCTCGAGATTTTAAATCACTTATAACATTACCTAAAATAGGGGTAAATGCATGGTTACAATTGTTACTGAATAATCGAAATTAGGTTTAAAGTTAAAAGGGTAAATCTCTAAAGGGTTGATTAAAAATAGCATTACCGAATCTATCTTATTGCAATTAATACCCCATTTAATATTAAGGCCCCTTTTAAAAGAAAATTAAATAAATTAAGTGAACAAGGAGTAGAATAAAGATTTCTTTATGACAAAAAAAATAAAATTCCCTTAAATAAATTATAATTGAACAACTAATCTCCTTTTTAATAATTAATAATAAATACGACCATTAATTATTTAATAATTGAATGAATATTCCACAAATTAAAAATAAATCCTATTATGTGTTCATACATAATCCTTAATTAACAAGAAATATAAAATTTATAAAAAGCTTGAATCCAATTTATTAATTCTACTTCATAGGACATTATTAAATGAAGGTTAAAAGTATTTAATAAGAAATTTAATAAATAGATTCTCTTTAGCATTATCACCTTAAATAACCTTTATATTGCTTTTGCTATCAATTAAGTGGATGCAAGTCACACTTGATAATAAAAATCCAACATGACAAATTTAATGTTTATTTCTATATTATAGATGTGACTTTCTAAAGTCAAGTATCTTTATTAACTAAAATGAAGAATAAAAGAGCATACAAAAAGAAAGTTTAAAGTGCACTTATCATAAATTAAAAGAAAAAGAATAAATCTCAATGAGAAAACCCTAACCCTAATTCGAATTTAGTGTTAGGCCTCAAGTTTAAAAAGTAAGCAAACCCTAATCTCATCATTTTTGATGCAGGGTTGAGCCAGAGGGTTGAGGAGGTAGGGTTTCAAGATTTTGTACATACTTGTGTACAATTATGTATATACACACCTAGGGTGTGTATATACATGCATATACACATGTATGTATTTGACACTCAAGTTTGCTAAAGAATGTCGTCAATCCTTAGTGGGTTTTTGACCAAAAACTTACAGCATAAGCCAAACCCTCAAATTTCAGCTGGGTAAGATTGATATTTTGTTTTAGAGCTGTAAAGGTTTCAATCAGATCTTTCCTAGGATGTTGTATATATATATATATATATATATATATATATATATATATATATATATATATATATATATATATATATATATATATATATATATATATATATATATATATATATATATATATATATATATTCTAAGAATTCAGAATAATCATCTCTGTGATATCAGAGAGTTAATCTTTTTTTTGTTTATTTTATAAATAGTTCTCTGCTACACTTTTAGTATTCAGATAAATCTTTGAGAGAAAGATACAGACTTTTCTCTAGCGGCATTATGTTTTACCCGGCTAAAGATATTTGATCCATCTTTTGCCGACATTTCCTTTCCGTAAATGCTTATTTTTCAGTGTGCAGTTTATTACTAGTTATGTTGTTGTTTTACCCTTTAATTTCTTTGGCACCACACTGGTATGCATGCCATAAAATACTATGCTTGCAGACAGGCGAGCATTATCAAATGCTATTGTGCTTTTCTTTATATAAATTTCTTTTTTATTTAGGAAAATAAAATATAGATAAATATTTTTTTATAAAAACAATGGAGGGCATTGGTTGCCCTGTTGGCCAACTCCCTGCGGCTGTTGTTGCGGTGGGTGAAGGTTGTGCCCTCCACACCCGCATAGCCCCACCGAGGGTTGAGTCCCCTCTGAGCTCACGCGCATGCGCACGGCCAAAGAGGGCTCAGCCCTTTTTTTGGCTTTAAATTTTTTTTTAGCTTTTGATACTTTCAATAATAAATAAATTTTTATTAAATATTATTAAATATATATGATATTATTATTACATATTATTAAAATAATTTGGTATATGATATTTAATTTTAGATATCTTCAATGCATTTGGTTTATGAAAACCCCTCATCAAGTTTATAACATAATATGTATTTCATGCATTTATAAATATATTATAATCTGGTTAGTCTCTAACAGATAAACATGTACATATATATGTCTTTGTTTCTTATATATGATAACTTATTTAACAATATGTAAAGGTTTATTAGTTGTCCTCTTTTCAGAATTGATAAACATTGATGAATGTGACAAGGAAGATATTAATGATACAAATGTATTAATGTATATGTATATATTTCATGTAATATTTATATTACTGCATATCATTGCATGTCAATAAAATCTTCTTATCAATTTCTTTTGAGAGAAATTTTATTATTATATATATGCATTTAATGATATATATATATATATATATATATATATATATATATATATATATATATATATATATATAATGACATGCATGTATATTTATATTTCATCATTAATTAACAGACAAGATTTCTAGAGCTGAAATCAGGCTCTAATACCATAATGTAATGCCCAAACTCCTTTGGGCATTACACAGCTTATTAAAACAATTTAACATATTCTAAAGTCCATTATAATACAGCAAAACATAAATTCTTTGAATGAACAGTTGAACAATTAAACTATAATTTTTACTACATAATTAACACAGAAGTTGAAGTTTAATATACCAGAAATAATTCTTTTAATTTTAACCGTCATATGTTTTGTCAAGAAATTTAATTTATGAAACAGATTTATAGAATATACATAATCAATTATCTACTGAACATTTCAACCAGAAGTTTTCAACCAAAATAATTTCTGATAGCATAAATGTAGAAAATAGATTTACCATTTACACATAATTTTCTTAAGATTTTCATCAAATGTATTTTTGTAAGGATTTAATTTATGAGCAGAATTATGGAATTTGCAGAATTACTGCACCAAATGTAAACTGAACATTTTGAAAGAAAATAATTTCTGTTAACATAAAGGTAGGAAATTGATTTAAAATTCCATCATAGATTATACAACAATTCAACTTTTAGAGATACAATAATTTTTACAATGAAATAACTTGAATTACAACAGTAGTAAATCTTTTTCAAGAGGATAATAAATAATCTTTAATTTTAGCTAAAATTTGAATCTTCACTTGAACTTCAACTTTACACCAAGAAAGTCAAAAACTTGCAAACATAAAAATTCTTTCCACATGGTCATGGAGGCTCACCTCCCAACCTAGGCCATTACATGGCCACCCCCAAGCTAGGGGAAACAAGAATAGGATGGGCTACACATAAACACCACATAACATAAACATATATGCCACAATTTGGTACAAAGACTTTCACAATTTACTCCCTTCCCAAGCTTGCACAAAAGATTCTAAAGATTGAATCCATAGATGGGTGAAGGTGGAAACTTCTCTTATGGAAACATTTATCTTATAACAAAACATCATTTCAATATATATCACATACCTTCACAAGGCCCTTCCAACCAAACAACTCAAATCCATGAGCATCAACACATCCCTTATGGCCCCCAAACAAACATAAGAAGACTCTCATGGGTACCCATACAACCATGTTCTCATACATAAAGAATTCTCAATTAAGTCTTTCACCCCAAGTCCTCCTCAAATACTCCCAAGGATGAGGAGTAAACTTGCACACCCAAAAATATAAAGCAAATCAAGAAGACAAACAAGATTGAAAATAAAATCACACAATGAAATCAAACAATATAAGATTCAACACAAGGTACTACAATTTACAAATTTCACACTAGTACATTTTTTCAATGCATATACAAAATAATTACATGATAGAAGTCACCAACCTTCTCCTAAGCAAAGGCAAAATTGAAAGGTTGAAGAAGAGCTCCTCTTGACTCCAAGCTTTCTTTCCTCCTCAAATCTACTAGCCCAAACACTCTCTAGTCCTCCTCTCACTCTCTCCAAATCTAGCATATACAAGATGAACAAGTGTGTCCTTCCTAAGTCTCTCTCCCCTAAAGTCATTCAAACATTCATCTCTCAATCCTCTTCCCAAAACAAATTCGGTTTCTAGATTTTAGACAAAGTGACACTTGCCCTTAAGAAATGGAATTAAATTCAACACATGGGAAAGTAGGACCACCTAGATAGCATTTTTATTTTCATTTATATCAAAGATGACCCATTTAGAGAGACAAAATGGTGGCCTAGGGAAGTGGAAATAGAAAAAATAAACCCCCTAACCCAAGTACTAGACTTGGGGCACCAAAATCCAACCTAAACTACACCTTGGGACTCCACAGAACCCCTCAAAAACCCTAGTTAAACTTGCATCCTAAAATGGAGTATTGGTAACATGAATCTTGGTTCTTTAAACCACCTACCTAGCTTAGGAATACTCAAGACCAACTAAGGAGAGGGTGGGGTCCATATTCCACTCAAGCATGTCATATCAACACAATGGTGTCAAGTGACACCTCACATAAGTACACATCACATACACACTTGGCATGCTTAGTGGGAAAATTATATTTATATTTTCACAAAGAGAAATTTACTTACAAACATACATTTACAAACATTGTCAACCACATACACACATGCATCACGTTTAGGAATAAAATCACATTACGACAAGGTCGTTCTCTTCTTAGAGTTGACCTTGGTTTCAAACTAATTGCACTTAGATCCATTCTTGTTTCTCCGAATTTACAATCATGGTCATATTCCTGCACACTCAATTTTGATGTCAGTACATCATAAAATTTTGTATTAATAATCATTTCAAAAATGAAGTAATAACATCTAAACTTGACAATAATGAATAACTACATTCTATGAATCATTACATAATCCACATTATACCTTAATTCTTCAAACATCGAAATATCAATTCAATTTTCACATAAGCATGTAATCCTAAGCTAATCATAGAACCATGATTCCACCAATATTCATTGTATTGAAAGATAACATAACAAATGCAGAATGTAAAATTCATATATCATAGATAATCATGGAACCAAAATGAGCATATATAAAGAATACGACTAACGTCATCATCATAAAAATCTATAACAATCATCTCATAAGATCTAATGATAGCATATGTAATCCAAAATAGGTCAAATGTCTCTACTCAAAGTATCATCCTGATGAATCAAATGTCTAAATGAATGTTGAGCTAAGATGGGTTGGGGTAGGACCTCACATCAATAAGCAACTCTTCGCCTCCACATATTGATTTGATCGCACATACAAATACACGATTTCCCTGGCGCACCTCAAATATGCAATTGGGTTGCTTCTTAGTTGATGCAGGTCATGTACTGTTTATAAAACCTGCAATATTTCTTGATGCTTTTGGCCTTCTGTCAACGTATATAGCTACTATTTTACTTTGTTCATTGACTTTTTGTTGTATATAATTTTTCGTGAGTGCATACCTACACATATTGTTTATATATATAACAATCTTCATCCAACTACTATAATCATAACAAGGTCTGACATACTCCATCAATTGGACAACTTTTTTGTAAGAGACCTTTATGCCATCTATGAAAAATAGGCCCAAACCATGTAATGAAGATGGTGCTATGCGATATATCCTCTCTCTAACACAAAAACCAGTGTTTATTGAAGGAAGTTCATCGGGGACCCATTATTTTTATAGATGTTTGTACCTAAAGAGAACCTCTGAGTCACCTTTGATCTCATCATCATAAGAACATGACCCCCTTGAGCAAGGAAAAATTTCATGTGTTTATTAAAAAAAAAAATTGATCTTTTGACCTCGAGTCAATCTCCTTGATTTAGACATACTAAATGTCTCACTTTCTTCTTCCATTCTTACATTTTCCTCACTCGAGGAAGATAAATCTAACAAATACCTATTCATGTGTACCTGCACTCCATGAAATGAGCGATACAAGTGGCAATGAGGGATATTTTACAAATGGTAAAAGACATTAATCTCTATGGGGTGTATTGACTTATACCTGATAATCTGTGAGACTGTGTGGGATGCTTGTGAAAGGGGTTCGGGTTTCTGCATATGTAAATCAATTATCTTATATCATTGATCTATCAAGAACTCAATATTGAACAGCATAGGCATTGAACACATAATTGTACATTTCATTCATGTCATTGATATTCTTCTTCATCCATCTCATCATCAAGATCATCATCGTTAACAACATCATCACCACCACTATCGTTGTCATCATCAACATCATCCTCATCATCATCATCGTGATCAGTAGCATCATCATCATCATCTTCTTCTTCATATTCTTCTTTGATTAACTCTCGATCGTTATCATCATCTACATCATCTTCCACTTCTTCCTCTTCCTCGATATCTTTTTCTTCCATCGCATTATACTTTATCGACCTTCCTCTTGGATCATGTCTAACAATAAATGACCAACTTAATTTATGTAGAATCTCTGAGTAAAATAACTTCTCACATTGGCTTGGAAGAACATAGGGTTATTCCCCAACTGGCTCAAACAACCTTGTATTAATCATTGAAAATTCATTGTCATGTTCAATAACAATTCTATCAAGATCATTTTTATTGAGTCGTAGTCTGTACCATTTCACGACGAAGAGAATTAATTTGAAAGAATTAAAGTCACAATCTAATATATCAACCAAAATACCATAGTATCAATTTTGTGACTCTCGGGGATGTAAGTCATTTTTAGATGAAATATTAGTCACCTGGAAGACTGCACTTATCTCATAATCACAAGTTCTCTTCGTGTCATCCAACTTTTTGATGTGAAATTTATAACCATTGCATAACATAGCCTTGTGGTGTTTCACCTATAATAATTTCAAATATGTATAAATTATTGCATCACAAGTTGAAAAATATACGGTTGATTAACAAATTTATAAGTACGTGGTGATCTCTTAAACGGGTAAGTGCACAAAGATGGGGGACCAAAAAGGGGTATAAGATGCCACTTTTTTCCTGAAATCAGCAAACTCTGAACTTCAACAACAAATTGAAGATAGTTAGACTCAAAATTTTAAGATGCGACAAAAACAAGAGTTGTAATACTCTAAATCTAGTTCCTAAACTACTAACTTATTTTGAAAATAGTGCAGATTAAGGCTCTCAAAAAGGGGGAGCACAAAAAGTGGTCCTATTTTTTGTGAAAAAACATAACATAGCGTCTGGTGTGCTCCCCCTAAAATGTTAACTTTTTTTTTGAATTTTTTTAATCACTCCATTGAGAAGTTAGCTAACACCACGTAGTTTATCTCAGAATTTTTTGGTTATTTTTTGATGAATGTATAATTTTTTATGAATTTATGAAGTGCACACATCCTAAAAACATGAAATTTCTGTGTGCTCCCCCTAGATATCATTTAAAACTAATCAAAAATCAAATTTTATTTTTTTTAAAGTGTGTAGAATGGAGTCTAGTTTCTAAAAATGTAACTTGTTGCAAAATTTGATGAACGAGCCAAAATCTATGCCCAAAATACTAAACGTTGGTTTTTTACAAAAAATAGACATACACACAAAAGAAATTAGAGTTGAAAAACTTAACATAATCAGAATTCAAAATAAATTATATGCTTAGCTAGCTAACAAAGAGATCTATAATATCATGTTGTCTGATTTTTACGTTCTTGAACTACGAGTAAACCTGACGAGGAGCACACAAAAAAACATGTTATTTTTTTGTATGTTTGCTGGAAAACATGTCTCAGGCCTGTTTGAATCGTCCAAGCCTTTGGGTTGGATTTCCAAGGCAAATCCAAGCCTTAGGATTGGTAAATTCCAATGCCTTGAAAAGCGTGTGCACCCTATAGGGTGCACGCGCTATAGCGCGAACGCACTATTGAAAACTATGGCTTTAATAGTGCATGCGCGCTATGAAAGTCATAGTTTTCAATAGCGCGCTCGCGCTATATTGAATTGAGAGGAAAAGAGAGAGATAGAGAGCACTCTCTCTTCCTCTCTCTCTTTCCAAAATAGAGATTCTCTAAAATTTGTATACAAAGGCATCCTACAAGAAGGATGAAATGTTTCCTAAAGAATATCCACAATTCATATACAAAAGCATCATACAATAAAAATGACAAAAAATAATAGCTAAAAGGTAAAATTTACCATTAACGTCGATAGCACCAAGGTCATATCCACTGTCAAATCTTGGCCTATGATGTGAAAAATAAGCAAAGCAAGTGAAATGAAAGGGAAGGGATAGATCAAATAGCGAAGGTGCATCAAATCGGATCCAAATTTCAACCCTTTTATGGATTTACAGGTTTAATTGCGAGCCCATGGAATTGGCTAAGAGAAAAATGTGATTGTATATCAACTAATTACAAAATGTGCAGTTGAGGAGAAAATATTGCAATGATGAAGAAGAAAATTGGCTATGGAAAATCTAGTTATGAATTTTCTTAAGAATGAAACTATTAAGGAATTGCATGATATATCACTCAATGGTGCAAGGAATATTCTTGATGAACATGGGATTGCAGTTACATCTATTCAATATACCGAAGAAGATATAGAAAATCTTCTTAATAGAGAGATTAATGTGAGAGAAAGGGACATTTTAGAATCTAATGGTGATTTTTGGTGCCATCGAAGGTATGCCAATTACTTAGGATGAAGAGTAAAAGCCCACAATTAATGGAAAAGAGTGGGAAGAGCTTCTTGGACCCATGTCATGATAGAAATTATAGATAAGGAAGAAGAGCTAGGAAGGGGAAAGCAGCAAAAGAAAGAAGTAAGATATGCATGTGAGCCTATGTTAGATGATGATGATGACATGAGTACTTACCATTTGCTAGTAGCTCAAGTAGTGACAGAAGCTCTTCAGTGCACATGTACACTAGAACACAAAAATTTCAGATAGAGAAGTAACAAGTGCTGTGGAATTATCATAGAGCAATGTGAAATGAAGCCTCAAATTGGTTCATTAGCAAGAAAATAATTTTCCCATGCACTTCATTCTAGCACCACAAATATTTCTATTAGAAATGCCTATTCATCAATGGTCTTACATTTATGGGACTTGGGAAACCTAGTTACTCATGTTGGGCAATATCCCTCAAATTATGTAAGTTCATTGGCACCTTTGGAAAGGTAGTCTCACTCCTCATTTTATAACAAAGGGTAGTCATCTATGGTCCAAGGTTATAATTCAACTGATAAACAGAGAGCTTCTCAAGGTACTGATCTCTTTCGTAGAGAAGTTCCCAATTCATCTCAAGGTTCTCATTTAGGTGAGCAACTCCTCGAAGGTCCTCAAATAGACCCATTCAATATCCCAAATTGGTAAAAGGGTAGATGCAATTTTGGAAAGAGTGGGAAGAGCTTCTTGGACCCATGATAGAAGTTACAGATAAGGAGGAAGAGCTAGGAAGGGGAAAGCGGCAAAGGAAAAAAGTAAGATATGCGTGTGAGCCTATGTGAGATGATCATCATGAGTACTCACCATTTGCTAGTAGCTCAAGTAGTGACAGAAGCTCTTCAGTGGACATGTACACTGACACAAAAAATTTAGATAGAGAAGTAACAAGTGTTGTGGAATTATCCATAGAGCAATGTGAAATGAAGCCTTGAAAATTGGTTCATTAGTAGGCAAAGAATTTGTTCATGCACTTCAATCTAGCACCACAAATATTTCTATTAGAAATGCCTATTCATCAATGGCCTTACATTTACGGGACTTGGGAAACCCGGTTACTCATGTTGGGCAATATCCATCAAATTATGTAAGTTCATTGGCACCTTTGGAAAGGTAGTCTCACTGGACTCATTTTACAACAAAGGGCAGCCATCTATGGTCCAAGGTTTTAATTCAGTTGACAAGTGGAGAGATTATCAAGGTACTGATCTCTTTCATAGAGAAGTTCCCGATTCATCTCAAGGTTCTCATTTAGGCAACCAACTCCTTGGAGGTCCTCAAATAGACCCATTCAATTTTTGAAATTGGTAAAAGGGTAGATGCAATTTTTGAAAGAGTATCCCAATTGAAGAGAAATGGAAATTCCAGTGAGCATAAAGTTATTGCAGATCCAATAGGTGTATCTCCTCTACTGACAAATATAATTGCTTCTAGAGACTTGAGTTTAAATGGAGACTGTTTGATCCCAAACATGCCCCAGTCGAGCAGATGAACCAGATGTTGCTTGAGTAAAGAAGATAGTGGTTTATTAAAGCATCTGCATTATCCCACTTGCTATCAATTCTCTCTCTCTCTCTCTCTCTCTCTCTCTCTCTCTAGATTGTCAAGGATTTCTAAAATTACAACTGCAAGTAAGAAAATATTGCATATTGCACACTTCTATAAGCATGTGAAATATATAATCTATTCAAACTGATTTTTTTGTCTAAAACTGACACAAATCTTCATGGATATTATCATGCTTAACATGATTTTCCAATGTTGTAGATATGCCATTGCCCTACTCTTTTGAGCATTGCAGGGCCTCTAGAATTGGTTTGGTCTGTCTTGGTTGTCTGTTGCCATTAGGTATCATAACATACATAGCTCTTAAACGTTGGGTTAGATATACATTTGGGTACATTTAGATATAAATTGGGTACATTTGGTCTTTCTTGGTTGTTTGTTGCCATTAGGTATCATAACATATATGAGTGTATTTTATCCTCAGGCAATCACTCATCATCCCACCATCAGTCTACGTAGGATGCATCCATCCTTATGTCAAACATGTCAAATCTAATCTTTTTCTTCAATCATCTAATTTTGGCAAAAGATATTTGTTACATTCATGTTGACATTAGTTCTTTTGGATTTTTTTATATCTTTCTTGGAGTTCTCTTGTTTAGTCTCCTCAAGGTTACCATGATCCTTTATATCATGGTGTGTCATGAATGATGAAACTTAGGACTTGTTTATGGTTTTATTTTCTTTTGTGTGTGGTCTAAATTTGTTCCTTGCACTTCCACATGTGATTCCAATAGTCACATGGTGCACTAGGTCATATCTCTTGCTTGTGTTCTTCCAACATCATTTGCACCAAAGTCCTTTATGGATCTTGTGTGATGCCAGTCTAACAGTTTCTATTTGTCGTGTCATGTCCTATGCACTATTTATGCCACAACCTTGGCTCTTCATACCTTGGCTATTCACTGATGTTGCTAAATCAAAATAAGTGCTCGCTACATGACAAGCCATTTGCAAGGGTACTCAAGATCCATGATCATTTTTCATCACCATTTCGCTTGCATTTTTATTCACCCATAATTCATCCTAACCTAGTTGCTTTTCCTAATTAAGCCTTTTACCCCCATCCTTGATTATGTCTTGGGGAGGTAAACTATCAGAGCATTTTCATTCTTATCTAGTATATCTGCATAGTTATCTAATTTGCATATATGTTATATTATGACATTCTCAAGTTTTAATTGTGAGTGAACAATTGATTAACCCCACCACTCTTAGTTGTATTTACCTCCTTTTGGGCCTAACATCTTTGTCACATGATCCCCTATGGATGAGGTTCCCTCTCCTTGTACCTTCATGGATGCTCTAGTCCTCCATATTGGTCCATGTACTAGATGGTGGTTGTGGTACCAATGTTGTCTTTGTCCTTGTCCTAGTACTTGTGGTTGTGCTTGTGCACCCTGATCAATGTCCATCATGGTAACACATCCCTACCCACTATCTCTTCCATATATCTAGGTTACCTATACCCATGGTCTTCCTCCATCTCCCCCTCTATCTTACCTAGCTACTCTTTTCTTGAACACCCTTTGGTAAAGTGTTTCTACCTATCTTTGTACCCCCTCATAGGTGATGCTTCCTTTCTCTTCCTCCATAGTGCCACTACCACTGCTCTCCTCAAGCACTGAGCCAACTGGTATGCATCAACCTGGTGTCCTTGTATGTGCACCTCCCTCTTACACATCCATAGGGTAGGAATCCCTATCCTACACATATCTCTTGGTATCATCCTAACCCACCATATTGTATATGCTATAGTCACCCCTAGATTTGTTGGCCTAACACATAGATCCTAGTCAGATGACCTTATCTCAATCCACTCCCTCACGATCCCTCTCCAATCTAGAGTCCATCCAAACTATCCAACCATCTCCCATATCCAACCAAGGCTCAAACATACACATATTTATTGGTCTCTCAGTGCTACTGCTAGTGCCCATGGCAAAATAAGTACTACTTGTAAGGACTACATTCATTCTCCTTCCCCTTGTCTATCTCCCTTTCCCCTTCTCTCTCTCTCTCTCAACTTCTCCCTCTCTCCTTCTCTCCCTCTCCCTTTTTTATCACCTTCTCCCTCTCTCCCTTTTTCTTGTTTTATATAGCGCGTACGCGCTATGAAAAAGTAAAGACTATCACTCTAGTCTTTAGTTTTACATAGCGCGTGCGCGCTATGAAAAACTAAAGACTATCACTCTAGTCTTAGTTTTACATAGCGCATGCGGGCTATGAAAAAGTAAAGATGAGAGACTTTTAGTTTTGCATAGCGCGCTCGCGCTATGCAAAACTAAAAACAACGGTTAAATTGGCCATGAAACTCGTGATTGAGGCCCACTTTTGCTGTTTTTGTTTGATTTCTGCATCTTAGCCGACAAGTTTTCTTCTTTTCATGGTGCTAAGTGACAAAAAAACATATTTTGTCAATTTGCACTATTTTATTGTTTAAAAATCAACATCAAATTGTGAAGGTCAATCATTATCAGCGAAATTTATTGATTGAGGTAAGTTTTTTAGTTTTTTACATGTCAAATGTGAATAAAGAGTGTTTTGGTTTATAATTGGTATGATATATACTTGTTCAATGCATAATTTGATATAATTATAATAAATTTATATTATAATTTGTCATATTGTAAGAGGTTTAAATTAGAATTTGACTTATTGTTTTACATTTATATTATATTTTTAAAATTGTAATCAATTCATATGTAGAAATCATCATCATGCCAAGGAAACAAGCAAAGAATTTAACATCAGAAGAGCATGAAAGAGACAAAGAGAAGAAAAGGGAAAGAATGAGACAACTTCGTGAACACAAAAAATTAGAAACCATACAAGAAGATTTGTCTTTGGATGAGGAACATGAAACATCAATACAATGTAAAAGAGAATTGGAATTGGAAACAAAAAGACAATGAATGAGAAACTTGCGTGCAACGAGACAATTGAATTATGAAAATGCGAGGACATCATCTATGAGTTCCCAAGTTGAAGAGACATCGTCATCCAATGTTGGAGGCACACCAATGTATCATGTTGAAGGCACACCATTGTCTACTTCCGAAGGTGGAGGGACACCAATGTATCACGTTGAAGGCACACCATCGTCTACTTTCGAAGGTGGAGTCACACCAATGTGTCATGTTGAAGGCACACCCTTATATCATGTTGAAGGCACACCATTATCTACATCTGAAGGTGTAGCAACCACATCGTCTCATGTTGATGACACTCAAGATGGTACGCAATTCACACATAATGTTTCTAATGCTCTTAGAATTATTTATAGAAAGCCAAAATATTTGATTGATATTGATACTAACATTTTGCAAGCAATGCCTGACAAGATTCCCAAGCGTACTTGTCAAAGAAATGCTAATCGTATTTGGAGATCATTTTTTGAGAATTTAAACATGACAGGAAGATGTCAACTATTTGTTGAAATGATGAGAAATCTTAAATTTAGGCCCATCATGAAGATTCTTGGGCTAAGAACAATGGATGAGTCTAGCGAAAAATCAATTGTAAAGAATCTAATGACTGCATATGAGAGTGTGGGTTCTACATCACGCATGAAAGATAGTAATGTCACACGTCGTGTACTTACATCAACAATAGTAAGCAATCAAATGAAGAAATCTCGACTCATTAGAAAGACAAGCAAAACATTGAAAATAAGTAGAAAGTCTCTAATGAGAGCCCTGAGAAGGCGTAAAAGAGTGGAAGATCCAAATAGCAATGAGTTATGGGCATTTTCCGGTAGACTACCACGAAAAGATAAAGCAATTGTTGAAGCTTTGAAATCTTTGATTGAAGAATTTTGGAAGAATAATACACGGGTATCTCCTAATCAAAGAGATGTTGTAAGAAGGAGGATTGGTAGTCGAATTCGTGTTCCACATCCAAAACATTTTTTGGATTCAACTCAGACACAATTCTTTTCAAAATTTATGCTTTCGTATCCTCAAATTAAAATTAGTCAGAGATATTTTGAAATGTGTAAACCTTTTTATGTCAAGATAAATCACACACGCACAACTTGTTGTTGTAGGGTACATATTGAATTTTCTAACCATTTTGAAGTTTATAGGAATATATGTGTAGCTTTGCACTCTAACAATGTTTTGCAGGATTGTAACATAAATGTCCCACCTAGATCTTCAAGGGAATTAATATCTACCATTTTATGTGAAAGAGTGGATGGTCAACAATTTTACAAGCTCTCATGCTTGAATGGTACATGCATAGATTGCGGAGGTTTGCGACGTTTGCCAATTTGTCAACATATGGAGAGTACGCATGCAATCGGTAATGAAATAGTGGAATTTGGAAAATATAAGACCATGACATACAATCTAAAAGATGGAAAAGAGGCTAAAAGATGTGATTTAGTAATTGAAAAAATTCCAGTGTATCAGTTCATGGACATTTTTTGTAAAAAAGTTATTTATGAGTATGCAAGGCATACACATAGAGCACGATGGTTAGATATGCAATTCAAGT
Source organism: Chamaecyparis obtusa (assembly GCA_027943335.1). Classification (NCBI taxonomy): domain Eukaryota; kingdom Viridiplantae; phylum Streptophyta; class Pinopsida; order Cupressales; family Cupressaceae; genus Chamaecyparis; species Chamaecyparis obtusa. The sequence goes on along the minus strand of BSBK01000903.1, from coordinate 590,372 downwards.
TGTGCAAGGACACATTCCCACTTGAAACCATTGTTTCAGTTGTGGAATTTGCAGAGAACTACACACTACAACCACAGAATGAGGTGCAAGCAAAGTATTACAGCTCTCAACAGGTTGCTATATTTGTTCATATAGCATTCATGCATGCACCAGACAGTACAGAGTAGAACAGGAAGATATTGAGGGAGTATCATTTTTATATCAGCGATGATCGCTCACATTCTACAGAGTTTGTACATGGTTGCTTTCAACTATTTTATGGTCATTTGGCAAATAGGGGCATAAAATATCATCGACATATCATTTGGTCAGATAATTGTGCATCCCAATTCAAGAATTTGCGGATGTTTTATTGGTTGTGCAGGATGCATAAGATTACTGGAATTCAATATATGTGGAATTTCACAAAGGCCAGTCATGGAAAGGGAGAGCACGATGGCACAGGTGCATGTATTAAAAGAGCTTTAGCACGTGAAGAATTAAAGTAAACAGAGAAAGCAACATTGTCAGATGTGAGATGTATTGTCCAATGGTGTAATGCTACAATGGGTCCAGGTAATGAAGGTGAGTCTATGGTTCGTAGATTTTTTTGGTTTATGGATGAAACTAACATTGCACCATATGAGGATTGTTGTACATTGACAGGATCGAGTGAGCTACACTCTTTTAGAAGTTGTAATGCAGGTTCATGGAGTATCCACACACGACATATGGCATGCTTTTGTTCATCATGTGTAGATGAAGATTGGGATGGGTGTGAGTCAAAGAAATGGGTTGACGAATGGTATACACATAGTTTGAGTCCACTTGCCTCCTATCATCCCCATGAATCACTACAACCGACAAAAATAGAATCATCCATTGACTTTGATCGCTTATCTGATCTAGTACAACCAGGTCGGTATTTTCCACATACAAATAATCTCAAATTTAGTACTTTATCATAAATATTTAGTAAACTAATGTCCTCATTATGTTTATATCATTACAGGCCATGTTTTTGCTGTTATTGCACCTGAAGACAATAAAGAAGGGATAGATTATTATTTATGTCATTGTGTAGAGGCAAAAAAGAAACTGGATCACTCAGTTATCGATGGTGAAGATTGGAATACCCTATAGGAGCAGTGGTTATAACTAGTACATGGCTTAGATGGTATGCTATGAAGAACCCTAGGTTGTGGTTGTTTGAGGATTGGGAGACACACAGAAAGATTCTTCATTATTCAAACCTCGTCGTTGCATCAAATGTCCACTTAATCAGATATGGGGGAAGACTGCAAAATAAAACTCTTTGGAAGGTTCTTGAGTCAGATCACAAGGCAATACTTGAGACAATCAAGGGTAGGGCAGACCCAATTGGTACATTGGACTAAATGGAGATACAAAATATCGAAACATGTCAAATTTATATAGCATTGTAAATTGGGTGGATTGTAAATTGCTCATGCATTACCCCGTATGTATAACGAGAAGTTTGTAACATTTAATGACCATCCTTTACTTCATTCTCTCCTTTCATACCATCTTGATGCAGAGCTCTCCACTATCACCTTAAATACGCTAACTCAACTTGAGGATTCAACAAATAACTTGGAATCAACTCAAGGAATTAGTCCTATTCAAAGATCAAATGGAGTTCTCTGACTTTTTAACTAGGCCAATTATGGTGCAGGGCACCCTCCACTAGTAGAAATTTGTGTTGCTTTGTTAGTGTTTGTAATAAATAGGATGGATATGTATAGATCATCCTAATTTTGGTTTGGAATCCTAATGTGTGATCAAGGATCTTTTGGCAAAGTTATAAGCCTAAGATACCTTAGGTCACAGGGTTCACCTAGATAGTGACAAATTGCTAGGTTAGATTTGTGAGGTTTTAAAGGTTAATTGGCCTAGGAAATTAGCGTGCAAGTCTAGTTTGCTATGGTATGGTTGTAAAAGGAACAAACTAAGAGTTGTTTCAGAGTCCTTAGGTCATATGAGGACCATCTACATGCTTGGAAGTGGTCAGGAAGTCCACTGGTGAAGAGTTCTAACTAAAGGCCAGGTTTAGGCGTAGGAAATTAGCGTACAGGTCTAGTTTGCTATGGTATGGTTGTAAAGGGAACAAACCAAGAGTTGTTTCAGACTCCTTAGGTCATATGAGGACCATCTACATGCTTGGGAGTGGTCAGGAAGTCCACTGGTGAAGAGTTCTAACTAAAGGCCAGGTTTAGGCGTAGGAAATTAGCGTGCAGGTCTAGTTTGCTATGGTATGGTTGTAAAAGGAACAAACCAAGAGTTTTTTCAGAATCCTTAGGTCATATGAGGACCATCTACATGCTTTGGAGTGGTCAGGAAGTCCACTAGTGAAGATTTCTAACTAAAAGCTAGGTTTAGGCCTAGGAAATTGGTGTGCAGGTCTAGTTTGATATGGTATGGTTGTAAAAGTAACAAACCAAGAGTTGTTTCAGAGTTCTTAGGTCATATGAGGACCATCTACATGTTTGGAAGTGGTCAGGAAATCCACTGGTGAAGAGTTCTAACTAAACGCTAAGTTTAGGCCTAGGAAATTAACGTGCAGGTCTAGTTTGCTATGAGATGATTGTAAAGGGAATGAACCAAGAGTTTTTTCAGAGTCCTTAGGTCATATGAGGACCATCTGGATGCTTGGGAGTGGTCAGGAAGTCCGCTGGTGAAGAGTTCTAACTAAAGGCCAGGTTTAGGCGTAGGAAATTAGCGTGCAGTTCTAGTTTGCTATGGTATGGTTGTAAAGGGAACAAACCAAGACTTTTTTCAGACTCCTTAGGTCATATGAGGACCATCTACATGCTTGGGAGTGGTCAGGAAGTCCACTGGTGAAGAGTTCTAACTAAAGGCTAGGTTTAGGCCTAGGAAATTGGCGTGCAGGTCTAGTTTGATATGGTATGGTTGTAAAAGTAACAAACTAAGAGTTGTTTCAGATTTATTAGGTCATATGAGGACCATCTACATGCTTTGGAGTGGTCAGGAAGTCCATTGGTGAAGAGTTTCAGCAATAAGTCACTTTTAGGCCTAGTTTCCCTAAAGCCAAAAAGACATTGAACTTTGATTAAGTGTCTAACTTTGCGAAAGGAGTTTATTGGGATAGAAACTCACTTAATTTATTGTGTTACACCATCCTAAGAGATTGGGAATACCCTTAAGTCATTACAGGTGATTGGTGAATTGTGGGAGTCAAGTGAAGGGCACACTACTTTTCGGCTGTCACCTCTGCATTAAATTAGGTCTGTGTCCAAGGTGAGTGTTAGGTTGTGCTGGAGTGGAGTTGGAAAACAAGGCTTTGGGATGTTAAATAACTTCCAAATGGGTGTTTAAAAATATCTTGATTGTGTCAAGATACCAAGTTGTGAATAAGTTAGAGTGGAAAATCGAGGTTGAGAAGGCTACAAGGAAAAGTGCGTGCAGGTTTAGTTCATTATAGTACGGTCTTAATGGAAATGAACCAGTTGTTATTTTAGAGGTCTTAGGTCAAATGAGGACTATTTACATGCTTGGGATTGGTCAGGAAGTCCACTGGTGAAGAGTTTCAGCAATAAGTTACTTTTAGGCCTAGTTTCCCTAAAGCCAAAAAGATATTGAACTTTGATTAAGTGTTTAACTTTGCGAAGGGAGTTTATTGGAATAGAAACTCACTTAATTGATTGTGTTACACCATCCTAAGAGATTGGGAATACCCTTAAGTCATTACAGGTGATTGGTGAATTGTGGGACTCAAGTGAAGGGCACACTACTTTTCGACTGTCACCTCTGCATTAAATTAGGTCTATCTCCAAGGTGAGTGTTAGGTGGTGTTGGAGTGGAGTTGGAAAACAAGGCTTTGGGATCTTAAATAACTTCTAAATGGGTGTCTAAAAATATCTTGATTGTGTCAAGATACCAAGTTGTGAAGAAGTTAGAGTGAAAAATTGAAGTTGAGAAGGCTACAAGAAAATTATCGTGCAGGTCTAGTTTGCTATGGTATGGTTGTAAAGGGAACAAACCAAGAGTTGTTTCAGATTCCTTAGGTCATATGAGGACCATCTACATGCTTGGGAGTGGTCAAGAAGTCCACTGGTGAAGAGTTCTATTTAAAAGCTAGGTTTAGGCATAGGAAATTAGCGTGCAGGTCTAGTTTGCTATGGTATGGTCGTAAAAGGAACAAACCAACAGTTGTTTCAGAGTCCTTAGGTCATATGAGGACCATCTACATGCTTGGAAGTGGTCAGGAAGTCCACTGGTGAAGAGTTCTAACTAAAGGCTAGGTTTAGGCTTAGGAAATTGGCGTGCAGGTCTAGTTTGCTATGGTATAGTTGTAAAGGGAACAAACCAAGAGTTGTTTCAGAGTCCTTAGGTCATATGAGGACCATCTACATGCTTGGGAGTGGTCAGCAAGTCCATTGGTGAAGAGTTATAACTAAAGGCTAGGTTTAGGCGTAGGAAATTGGCGTGCAGGTCTAGTTTGCTATGGTATGGTTGTAAAAGAAAAAAATCAAGAGTTTTTTCAGAGTCCTTAAGTCATATGAGGACCATCTACATGCTTGGGAGTGGTCAGGAAGTCCACTGGTGAAAAGTTCTAACTAAACGCTAGGTTTAGGCCTAGGAAATTGGTGTGCAGGTCTAGTTTGTGATGGGACGATTCTCAAGGAAACAAACCAAGAGTTGTTTCAGATTCCTTAGGTCATATGAGGACCATTTGCTTGCTTTGGAGTGGTCAGGAAGTCCACTTGTGAAAAGTTCTAACTAAAGGCTAGGTTTAGGCCTAGGAAATTAGCGTACAGGTCTAGTTTGCTATGGGATAATTGTAAAGGGAACAAACCAAGAGTTGTTTCAGAGTCTTTAGTTCATATTAGGACCATCTACATGCTTGGGAGTGGTCAGAAAGTCCACTGGTGAAGATTTCTAACTAAAGGTCAGGTTTAGGCGTAGGAAATTAGTGTGCAGGTCTAGTTTGCTATGGTATGGTTGTAAAGGGAATAAACCAAGAGTTATTTCAGAGTCTTTAGGTCATATGAGGACCATCTACATGCTTGGGAGTAGTCAGGAAGTCCACTGGTGAAGAGTTCTAACTAAAGGCTAGGTTTAGGCCTAGGAAATTAGCGTGCAGGTCTAGTTTGATATGGTATGGTTGTAAAAGTAACAAACTAAGAGTGTTTTCAGAATTCTTAGGTCATATGAGGATCATCTACATATTTTGGAGTGGTCAGAAAGTCCATTGGTGAAGAGTTTCAGCAATAAGTCACTTTTAGGCCTAGTTTCCCTAAAGCCAAAAAGACATTGAACTTTGATTAAGTGTCTAACTTTGCAAAGGGAGTTTATTGGGATAGAAACTCACTTAATTGACTGTGTTACACCATCCTAAGAGATTGAGAATACCCATAAGTCATTACAGGTGATTGGTGAATTGTGGGAGTCAAGTGAAGGGCACACTACTTTTTGGCTGTCACCTCTGCATTAAATTAGGTCTGTGTCCAAGGTGAGTGTTAGGTTGTGCTGGAGTGGAGCTAGAAAACAAAGCTTTGGGATGTTAAATAACTTCGAAATGGGTGTCTAAAAATATCCTGATTGTGTCAAGATACCAAGTTGTCAATAAGTTAGAGTGAAAAATTGAGGTTGAGAAGGCTACAAGGAAAAGTGCGTGCAGGTCTAGTTCACTATAGTACGGTCTTAATGGGAATGAACCAATTGTTATTTCAGATGCCTTAGGTCAAATGAAGACTATTTACATGCTTGAGATTGGTCAGGAAGTCCACTGGTGAAGAGTTTCAGCAATAAGTCACTTTTAGGCCTAGTTTCCCTAAAGCCAAAAAGACATTGAACTTTGATTAAGTGTCTAACTTTGCGAAAGGAGTTTATTGGGATAGAAACTCACTTAATTGATTATGTTACACCATCCTAAGAGATTGGGAATACCCTTAAGTCATTACAGGTGATTGGTGAATTGTGGGAGTCAAGTGAAGGGCACACTACTTTTCGGCTGTCACCTCTACATTAAATTAGGTCTGTGTCCAAGGTGAGTGTTAGGTTGTGCTGTAGTGGAGTTAGAAAAAAAGGCTTTGAGATGTTAAATAAATTTCAAATAGGTGTCTAAAAATATCCTGATTGTGTCAAGATACCAAGTTGTGAATAAGTTATAGTGGAAAATCAAGGTTGAGAAGGCGATAAGGAAAAGTGCATGCAGGTCTAGTTCACTATGGTACGGTCTTGATGGCAATGAACCAGTTATTATTTCAGAGGCCTTAGGTCAAATGAAGACCATTTACATGCTTGGAATTGGCCAGGAAGTCCACTGGTGAAGAGTTTCAGCAATAAGTCACTTTTAGGCCTAGTTTCCCTAAAGCCAAAAAGACATTGAACTTTGATTAAGTGCCTAACTTTGGAAAGGGAGTTTATTGGGATAGAAACTCACTTAATTGATTGTGTTACACCATCCTAAGAGATTGGGAATACCCTTAAGTCATTACAGGTGATTGGTGAATTGTGGGAGTCAAGTGAAGGGCACACTACTTTTCGGCTGTCACCTCTGCATTAAATTAGGTCTGTCTCCAAGGTGAGTGTTAGGTGGTGTTGGAGTGGAGTTGGAAAACAAGGGTTTGGGATCTTAAATAACTTCTAAATGGGTGTCTAAAAATATCTTGATTGTGTCAAGATACCAAGTTGTGAAGAAGTTAGAGTGAAAAATTGAAGTTGAGAAGGCTACAAGAAAATTGGCGTGCAGGTCTAGTTTGCTATAGTATGGTTGTAAAGGGAACAAACCAAGAGTTGTTTCAGAGTCCTTAGGTCATATGAGGACCATCTACATGCTTGGGAGTGGTCAAGAAGTCCACTGGTGAAGAGTTCTATTTAAAAGCTAGGTTTAGGCATAGGAAATTAGCGTGCAGGTCTAGTTTGCTATGGTATGGTCGTAAAGGGAACAAATCAATAGTTTTTTCAGAGTCCTTAGGTCATATGAGGACCATCTACATGTTTGGGAGTGGTCAGGAAGTCCACTGGTGAAGATTTCTAACTAAAGGCCAGGTTTAGGCCTAGGAAATTAGCGTGCAGTTCTAGTTTGCTATGGTATGGTTGTAAAAAGAACAAATCAAGAGTTTTTTCAGAGTCTTTAGGTCATATGAGGACCATCTACATGCTTGGGAGTGGTCAGGAAGTCCACTGGTGAAGAGTTCTAACTAAAGACTAGGTTTAGGCCTAGAAAATTAGCATGCAGGTCTAGTTTGATATGGTATGGTTGTAAAAGTAACAAACTAAGAGTTGTTTCAGAGTTTTTAGGTCATATGAGGACCATCTACATATTTTGGAGTGGTCAGGAAGTCCATTGGTGAAGAGTTTCAGCAATAAGTCACTTTTAGGCCTAGTTTCCCTAAAGCCAAAAAGACATTGAACTTTGATTAAGTGTCTAACTTTGCAAAGGGAGTTTATTGGGATATAAACTCACTTAATTTACTGTGTTACACCATCCTAAGAGATTGGAAATACCCATAAGTTATTACAGGTGATTGGTGAATTGTGGGAGTCAAGTGAAGGGCACACTACTTTTCGGCTGTCACCTCTGCATTAAATTAGGTATGTGTCCAAGGTGAGTGTTAGGTTGTGCTGGAGTGGAGTTGGAAAACAAAGCTTTGGGATGTTAAATAACTTTGAAATGGGTGTCTAAAAATATCTTGATTGTGTCAAGATACCAAATTGTGAATAAGTTAGAGTGGAAAATTGAGGTTGAGAAGGCTACAAGAAAAAGTGTGTGCAGGTCTAGTTCACTATAGTACGGTCTTAATGGGAATGAACCAGTTGTTATTTCAGAGGCCTTAGGTCAAATAAGGACTATTTACATACTTAGGATTGGTCAGGAAGTCCACTGGTGAAGAGTTTCAGCAATAAGTCACTTTTAGGCCTAGTTTCCCTAAAGCCAAAAAGACATCGAACTTTGATTAAGTGTCTAACTTTGCGAAGGGAGTTTATTGGGATAGAAACTCACTTAATTGATTGTGTTACACCATCCTAAGAGATTGGGAATACCCTTAAGTCATTACAGGTGATTGGTGAATTGTGGGAGTCAAGTGAAGGGCACACTACTTTTTGGCTGTCACCTCTACATTAAATTAGGTCTATGTCCAAGGTGAGTGTTAGGTTGTACTGTAGTGGAGTTAGAAAAAAAGGCTTTGGGATGTTAAATAACTTCCAAATGGGTGTCTAAAAATATCCTGATTGTGTCAAGATACCAAGTTGTGAATAAGTTATAGTGAAAAATCGAGGTTGAGAAGGCGACAAGGAAAAGTGCATGCAAGTCTAGTTCACTATGGTACGGTCTTGATGGCAATGAACCAGTTGTTATTTCAGAGGCCTTAGGTCAAATGAGGACCATTTACATGCTTGAGATTGGCAAGGAAGTCCACTGGTGAAGAGTTTCAGCAATAAGTCACTTTTAGGCCTAGTTTCCCTAAAGCCAAAAAAATATTGAACTTTGATTAAGTGTCTAACTTTGCAAAGGAAGTTTATTGGAATAGAAACTCACTTAATTGATTATGTTACACCATCCTAAGAGATTGGGAATACCCTTAAGTCATTACAGGTGATTGGTGAATTGTGGGAGTCAAGTGAAGGGCACACTACTTTTCGGCTGTCACCTCTGCATTAAATTAGGTCTGTCTCCAAGGTGAGTGTTAGGTGGTGTTGGAGTGGAGTTGGAAAACAAGGGTTTGGGATCTTAAATAACTTCTAAATGGGTGTCTAAAAATATCTTGATTGTGTCAAGATACCAAGTTGTGAAGAAGTTAGAGTGAAAAATCAAAGTTGAGAAGGCTACAAGAAAATTGGCGTGCAGGTCTAGTTTGCTATGGTATGGTTGTAAAGGGAACAAACCAAGAGTTGTTTCAGAGTCTTTAGGTCATATGAGGACCATCTACATGTTTGGGAGTGGTCAAGAAGTCCACTGGTGAAGAGTTCTATTTAAAAGCTAGGTTTAGGCATAGAAAATTGGCGTACAGGTCTAGTTTGCTATGGTATGGTTGTAAAGGGAACAAACCAACAGTTGTTTCAGAGTCCTTAGGTCATATGAAGACCATCTGCATGCTTTGGAGTGGTCAGGAAGTCCACTAGTGAATATTTCTAACTAAAGGCTAGGTTTAAGCCTAAAAAATTGGCGTGCAGGTCTAGTTTGCTATGGTATGGTTGTAAAGAGAAAAAAATAAGAGTTTTTTCAAAGTCCTTAAGTCATATGAGGACCATTTACATGCTTGGGAGTGGTTAGGAATTCCACTGGTGAAGAGTTCTAACTAAAGGCTAGGTTGAGGCTTAGGAAATTGGTGTGCAGGTCTAGTTTGCTATGGGATGATTGTAAAAGGAACAAACCAAGAGTTTTTTCAGAGTCCTTAGGTCATATAAGGACCATTTGGATGCTTGGGAGTGGTCAGAAAGTCCACTGGTGAAGAGTTCTAACTAAAGGTCAGGTTTAGGCCTAGGAAATTGGTGTGCAGGTCTAGTTTGCGATGGGATGATTATAAAAGAAACAAACCAAGAGTTGTTTCAGAGTCCTTAGGTCATGTGAGGACCATCTACATATTTGGAAGTGGTCAGGAAATCCACTGGTGAAGAGTTCTAACTAAACGCTAGGTTTAGGCCTAGGAAATTGGCGTGCAGTTCTAGTTTGCTATGGGATGATTGTAAAGGGAACGAACCAAGAGTTGTTTTAGAGTCTTTAGGTCATATGAGGACCATCTGGATGTTTGGGAGTGGTCAGGAAGTCCGTTGGTGAAGAGTTCTAACTAAAGGCCAGGTTTAGGCGTAGGAAATTAGCGTGCAGTTCTAGTTTGCTATGGTATGGTTGTAAAAGGAACAAACCAAGAGTTGTTTCAGAGTCCTTAAGTCATATGAGGACCATCTACATGCTTGGGAGTGTTTAGGAAGTCCACTAGTGAAGATTTTTAACTAAAAGCTAGGTTTAGGCCTAAGAAATTGGCGTGCAGGTCTAGTTTGCTATGTTATGGTTGTAAAAAGAACAAACTAAGAGTTGTTTCAGAGTCCTTAGTTCATATGAGGACCATCTACATGCTTCAGAGTGGTCAGGAAGTCCACTGGTAAAGAGTTCTAACTAAAGGCTAGGTTTAGGCCTAGTGTCCCTAAAGCCAAAACGGTATTGAAGTTTGATTGTTTTGGGTTTGGAACAGAATTGTGGGTGATATAATAACATCATAACATCATTTTTCATCTATATTGAATGATTATATAATCTGTTTTGCTTCAAATTTGGAAAGTTGTTATAGGTGGTCATTTTGGTGCATTGAAATAACTCTATTTTGGTCTTTTTGATGATATAATGGGCCATTCAATGAATTTAAATAATGTTTTTCATTGAATGGACCCTATGTAACATATGTATGATGTTACTAACCATTTGGATGCAGGATAAGTTGTTTTAGTGGGTGTACACCATGACGAAGAGTGGGAAAATGATACAAAATTGATGCCACAAGTGTAGCAGCAAAGGATCCACCTTAACAAGGGTATAATTTTATTTGAAACAGCAGAAGTATATGTCAAATGAAAGGTGAATCCACAAGGAGGAGTTCTGGAAACGAGTTTTGAGTTATTTTTAATAAGGCCCTAGTTTTGAAGGCCTAGAGGGAGCAATTTGGGGCTTTTGGGTATAGAAAGCCTATAGGATCTAATTGACTTCAAATTTCTTTAATTGGGACCATATTAGCACTCTATGAAAAGTGGCAAGGTTGGGTGTTAAGTTTTTAATAGGGTTCCTTTGTAAAAGTGACCTATTACATCTAGGAAGGAAAGTGGAGCAGCAGTTTTTGGGGGTTGTGTTCCAAATTAACCCTACTTAATTCTGAGATATGTTTTGTAAAACCATAAAAGGTATCTGAATATGTAATTTATTTTGGAAGTGTTTTGGGAAAACTAAGAGTTATTTGAGAAAAACTCGCTGGTTAAGACTACAAGGATAGAGAGCCTAGAGTGTGGATTGAGGGTAAGATCTTGGAGTAGGACTTCAAGAACCACTTGAACATTGTTAGATTCATATTTTAAGCCATATTGAATCCCTATAATAGTAAGGTAGTTGGGAGAAGTCAAATTGATAGGTTAGTGGCATATTGGCACTTGGGGCCACTTGGGTAAGGAACACCTTTGAGGAAACCAAGAAAACTTTATTTATAAAATAACCCCAATCTAACCTACCTATTTGCATCAAATTTTCAACCAAGCTATAAACAAATTGTTGAAGCATTAGTATCTAGATTTGTTAGAATTTTTTTTAAAAATTATCATTGCAAGAACAAGAGCCACTTAGGCTTCTTACATATTATATTTATACATTTATGCATTCATTTCATTACTTTTGTTATTATTACAGTTAAGGAATTGACTTTTATTGAGGACAGTGACTGGCATTTGTAGCACAGTTAGCAAGTTAAACATACAAGCATAACTATAAGGCATGGGAAATTTACAAAGCAAAGACATGAACATAAACATAATTTAGTATACATCAATACACCAAACACATGAATTGCATACCTAAAACATAAAAAAAAAATATTCGTAGGGCATGAAGTCAAATATATATGTCCAATAATGTCATACATTGAATATATTCAGTAAAACTAGCTTCCTCAAAGCCAAATGGATGTACAACGTATCACTGATACAATATACAAAAAATATGTCCACTAATGCCATATAGGCATACAATCCATATCCCTAATCTAGTCCTTTCCCGCTAGGGGAAGAAAACAAATCCCTAGCTGTCTTCAATCATCGCGTCGATGGAGATGCAGTGGATGCCGTAGTCTTCCGAGTGCGCTCACTCGTCCTCCTATCTAGACTCTTCTGTAGCTCAACCTGATAAAAAATAAAATTAGATAGAGATAACTAATATACATCAAAATTGAATTATACAATGACATAAAATTGAATATTGGCTTACCACTAGCAGATAGTCACTATGTTCATCCACCGAAGGCGCATGCTGGCGATCTGGAGTCATAAGTCCCTACAACAATGATCAAAATAATAATTAAAATACATACATGGATATCATTATAAAATTCAATACAAACTATTAAAATAACAATTAAAGTTAAGTGATCTCTTTCATACCTCAGTCAGTGCTTTAGAACTAGCTACTGCTGCAGCTACTCCGCGATCCAAAGTATCACGGACAGAAGGAGGAGTCTCTGATGTCAAAAGCTGAAAATGAAACAAAAAAATTAAATTATGTAGTTATCAAGATTACATATATTTTTTACAACCCTACTAATGAGTAAATGATACCTCTGTGAAGGTTCCACCGCGTCCTCCGGTGTGTGGCGGCGAAGTGTAAAAGGGGACATTAGGATCATTGCCACTTCCACCGCCACCATCACTGTCACTGACACTCTTGCCCTGAATTTTCATCATAAACAATAGATACTACAAATTAAATAGTTATTCTTTTATAAATGAAATATGATCAAAGCAATTTCATGAACTTGGAAATATTTACCTGTGTGTCAATGTCAAATGTCGTATTTAGAAAGCTATCGGTCATGAATCCAGGATCATCTTCCTCTCTCTCGCCAGTACCATATGTGCACAAGCATCCACATGACCGACAAATATGGCCCCTCAAGGATTGACCATGGTCACCCTCAACTAAAGGAGTGGCACACTGAATGAGAGTTTGTGTTAGAGCACTAATTGTGCCTAGTGTGTCTGTCTCTACATGTTCCTTCACAGCAGAAGGAATACTAACATGATCTGCCTGTGGCTTGCCAATAACAGGCCTAGGTACATTAGGGTCACAATGTGCCCCTTCTCGATCAAATGATGACCCCCCTCCTCTACCCTGAGAATCTAGAATGTCAAAATAATTTGGCACCTCTTTGAGTACAAACTCACAATAGAGTTTCCTCAAGAAATATATAGGAACTTCATGATTGTTACAAGGAGGCGCATCAAAGACCATCCACCATCTATCCCAAAAATTGTTTTTAATGTCTTCATTTGTGCACCAATGAATTGGGAACCTCTTTGTTGTAGTTCTAAGAGTATTTGCGTCCCCTGGTTTTTTAAATAGCAAACAAATGTCATCTTTTGTGATTTTTTTCTTCTTTATGTCGGCATAAGATAATTTATTTGCATAATATCTTTTTTGTTCTTCTCTTTTATCCTGCCATATATTAAGTTGCCCACTAACCGCGCTTACGTGGGTCAAGATTGTTTCTAATGATTTTGCAAGACTTTTCCGTCCCGGATTTGTACCTCTAGAATCTTTTAACCTACTAATTAAAGATTCTAATTCTTTTTGCCCTTTTTCAATTTGGTTCATCAAATTTTCTTGGGTTCCAGGAGGAGGTTTCTCAATTGTTGGAGGAGGCAATTCAGGTTCATTTTGTTCTTCATGAGGAGATGGAGGGTTTGGAGGAGTGTTTGGTGGAGGGTTTGGTGGAGGGAGATTATTTCTTCCTGAAAATTAAAAAAATTACATTTTAAAATCTTCACTATACAAAGAATTTAAACAAAAATAAATTAAAGCAAAATAAATTGCAAAAAAACTAAAATTTTAAAACAAATAAGAGGCATAAGTTGTAGAAACACTTACCTCTTCTTCTCAATCGACTTCGTTGACGCGGTGGAGCCATTTGATCAATGGATGAAGGAAAATAATAGCAGCAGGTGGAAGGCGTGCGTGCTTTGGGAGGTTTTCTTCACTGCACACGCGGGTTTGAGAAAGCAAAATGAGTTTTGGGCTTTCTCAAACCCGCGTTTGCCATTTATATTAGCTTTTTCAAAGCGCGTGCATGCTATAGTGCGCACGCGCTTTATTTTGGATTGCCCAAGCCTAAGGCTCGGGCAACCCAAGCCATAGGGCGTGCGCGCTATAGCGCGCACACGCTTTAGTGCGTACGCACTATGTGCAATGGGGGGCCAAAGAGAAAAGTGGCATTTTTTTGGTCCCCCATCTTTGTGCATATACCCAAACCATATGCTAAATCTATTTCCTTTTGTGTAACATTGGGATCTCCATTACAATGATCTTGTATAACCAATGAAGACACAGATTCTCATTTTAATCTATGACCATAATGTTGACATTGTTCAATCCATACTGTCATCCAATCTTGATTGTTTGCAATAAACAAATGTATCGCATCTCACTCTTTAGCAACTGTACAAAAGTAAATAGATGACTTACAATAGATTTATTTTAAAGATTAAGAATGTGATGCCCAAAAGTTGGGACAAAACACAACCAACAAATTTTTTTAAAAAAATGATAAAGTTCCTACAAACAGGATGCGGGTTAAAGAGTTCAACGACGAGGCTACAATGATTCAGGTAAACAACCTCGACAATGTGGTCTATAAAGGATGCTATAGGAACATTAATTAAGGTCAAGTATAAAGAATGTCTAATGTTTACGTTAAGTCCAATCTGTTCATGGAGCTTAATTGGTTTGATTGGAAATACAGGATATTCATGAATGCTTCGTCAAACTTATTATTAAATTAGTATATGATAGCTATAAGTCTAATCACTAATTATATTTATTTATTATATAATACTAATTAATAATTATAAAATATTAATTAAATAATATAGATATTATTTAATTAATAAATTATAATTTATTATCTAATATTTAATGCATGTTTAAAAATATCATTATAGAACAAAATGGAAATTTCCACTAACTATAAATCTCCTTGCATCACTTAATATCTTCCTATACTAATATTAAATCCAAAAGCAAAATAACAAAATAACATAAATTATATCATAACTTTATTACCCACTAAACAATCTTATTAACTATCTAAGCATCTAAAAAACTTCTAACTAAACTAACTAAATTAATCCATCTTTATTCACCAAAATATCCTAAACTATCTACTACCCTATCTACCTTAATAACTACCATCCTTTCCTAAATATCTAACCTTCTAAACTAGCCCTCCCACTAGCCTCTAAACCTCCTCTACTCACGTGCCATGAGGAGATTGAAATTCAAATAAAGCAAGGGGGGCGCAATTCAAGGTAGAGATGATGTGCATTGAAAGGAGGTTTAAAATAATGCCAAGACATGACAACCCACCTACCCTTTTAAGCTTCAAACAAGGAAACTATTAACAAGTTTTAACTCCTCCAAAGGGCTGCGTGGATTTTGGAAGACAAAGCTTTTAAAAGCTAACAAGTTGCTTGCTTAGGTGGCACTTAGTACACCATCCCATCATCCAAAAGGATTGGGATTAATTACAAAGCCTTAGCCTTCATCCACCTGCGCCTAGGGGAAAGGCTTGTCAAAAAGGTGAGTAAGTGATATTTGTTAAAAGTTTATTTTATTTATTAGCTTGGGCAAAGGTGGCAGATTTAATAATATTAAATGACTGTGGTTGGATTTTTGTATGGGAATTCTTTCCCATACAAAATCCAGAGAGCTATTTGCTCTTTAAAATTTTCTGGGTAGTGTTATTTTGTTTTAGCACTACTTAGTTCTTTTTTTTTTTAAAACTCATTAATCATAGCAATGAAATTTTAATGGTTCCTAATATGGAATGAAGAGTTTAAGTTATTGCATTTAGATAGTATTTGAAACATAGATTTACATAGTCTATTTGTTATTCAAATAAGGTCTTTTCTAAAGACTAAATGCTCATAGTTTTTCATAGTTTTCTCTTGTCAATATCATAGAACTAAGGAGTGTTTTCAAACACATATTCAGAGTATATTTGAATTGATCTTAACCAATTTAAAACATCTAATGGAGCTACAATCTCCTTATTTCATTCAAGTAAGAGTTGATAACATATCAATATAGATTCTTTCAACTTGATGAACTTATAACAATAATTTAGAGAGTAAATTCAATGGCTAAGAGAGAATGAAGGTCTTTTAAGAAACATGCAAGGATACAACTTTCCATAATATGAACTACATAATCCTCTCATTATCTTTGTCCCATTGAAATTTACATCATTCCTAGGTTACAAAGTAACATTGCAATATTCAAATGAAGCTTGCTTTTCTTTACATGAATCTCATAATGAAAGCATCTTCTAAAATATAAATTTGGCAATGATAGATCAATATAGCAACATGTTTTTCTTTCTAAATACATTATACAAGAGCTCCAAAGGGAGATTGAATACATGATTCAAAATTTACAAGGGTAAATCAAAATATGGAGTGAATTCCTCTTTCAATCATAGAGTGAATTCCTCATTCAAACACATCAAAGCAAAAGTCTTTATCTTCTTTATCATCATGCATCCATACTTCAAAATCTGCAATTGCAAACAAAACAAGGAAAAGACCATGGGAGCTCACCTCCCATCCAAGGTCTCTCATGAGACCACCCCCGAGCTTGGGGAGAACACATTGAACAGGTTACAAACATATACACACAATCACAACATGATTTAACAAACATGGACAAAATTCCCAAATTCCCTCAAGAAGTAAACTAAGGAATTCCCATGAATTTCCTTTGTAGGGTGTGGTAGACAAAACCATGGAGATTACCATTGCATAATATACAAGGCCACACATGGACCATATTTCTCAAATACATACAAGGCACACAAGGCCAATTTTCCCTCCTTATACCCCCATTGCCACAAAGGCTACATGCAAGGTCTCTTGGGGAAAATCACTCACCCAAGGTTCATCCTTCCCCACACATGGAGGAGACTCTACACATGGAGTTGCCTCCATTTCCACACCCCCTCTTGATTTCTCTTCCCTCCCAAGGGTGAGAGAATCTAAGAGTAAACAACCCAAAAATTCAATTACATGATAAACACATATGCAAGCTTGCTCTCACCATGACCAACCATGGGGAGCTAAAACACAACACTAAACAAAACAAACCTCCACCATGACCAACCATGGGGAGCCAAGAACATGATCATAATAACAAACATCTCAAACAAACAGAGAGAGCACATGAATTCCTACCTCAAATCCAAGCTATGGTAGAATGTTGTTAAGCCCTAATCCAAGCTTCAAGCCTTTTTTCCTCTAACTTTCTGAAAGCTCTCTAAAAATAGAGAATGGGTGAATGAATCACCCTAAGCCAAAATTTCCTCTAAATAGGGCTTCTACACCTAACCTCATAAATAAGGTTCAAACAAGCAAGTTGCAATTTTCGCTCAAGAAGGAAAATGAAATTTTAAAAGGGTCCTAAAGTCACTTTTAGGCTTCTAAAGAGGTGAAAATACCCCTAACCCATGGATACATGGAATGGGTTAACAAATTAAGCATAAAACTATCTCCTAAGGCCATTATTAACCCTCTAAACCCATGTCGAGAAATAACATCAGAAATGGGGAATGAGATTGCATAAAGATTCCTATGGCAGAAAGGAGTGCTAAGATATCCCTAAAACTCCTATCAAGTGCTCTCACACAACACACGACGTACCTTTATAACATTGAACATAGGTGTCAAACGACACTTCACAAAATAACATTTCACGAAAGGTACATCCAGAATAACAACACATAACATACAAACATTCAAATTACTGTTACGAAATAAATTACTTAACAACGAGGCCTCAGGTCTCTTAATAGACGGGGCCTTGGTTTAACTGGTTACCCTATGTTCAATGTGCTTTCCCCGAATGTGTTTCCATGGTCCTTCCACCTGCAATACCTAAATGCAGCATCAGTAATTCAAGGAAGAAAACCATTACAATAACATATATGATATAGCGAAATTTAAATATTAAATTGCATAATTCAACTCATACGTCAATTGCATATAATATTCATGATTTGATTGCACATTTCAAATGAAATTCCATAACGTAATTTAAATATCATCAAGACCATCAGGATCACGAAACATCATATAAAAATCATAAACCAAATCTACACATCATGGATCCCATATGCAGAATCATCAAAAGAACAGTCCAACGAGTCCAAACATAATATAACAGTAGTCGACAAAGTCCAAGTATCTCTGAAAGAAACATAATCAAAAAGATAGCTAATATGAATAACACAGGATCACTATGTGGGCCGAAAGTGGACCTCACAAAGAATTAATTAACTACAATAACATCTCATAATTTATTACCTTTCAGTTTCCTAAATGTATCGTTCCCCGCAAAGTACTCCCCTTCAAATTTTTTAATGGATTCAAGATCCCAAATGCAATCTGTATGGGTCTTTGCTGCAAGATTAGGAAGATATTGAGTAATGTACACCATCATCTGGTATACCATATATCCATCAACCATAGAACCCTCAGGACGTGCTCTTTGTCGAACCAAACCCTTCAAAAATTTCAAGTGCCTCTCAACCATCCACATTGACCTAGCCTGTGCAAGTCCACACAATTCAATCTCCTCAACTTAGTGTATGAGGTAGTGTTCTTGTGCATTGAAAAAAATTGAAGGTAAACACTTTTGCATTTCACACATTAGTAGACGAATTATTTCTTCTAATATTTTATATCTTCTTTATGGATCTCTTTAGATGACAACCACCTATAGGATTCAAGACACAAAAATATATAAAAACAAAATTTTACAATATATTACTTGTTTGATATATTGAACAAATATCACTGCTTACCTCATATATTTTCCAAGATCATATATCACTTGTTTGATATTATTGTCAAAATTCTCTAAGAGCGATAGAGGTAGCACATACTACAACAATTGTTAACTGATCATTTCATACAATGAAAATTGAATGCAGTTACATAAATATATTGTAAATACAAAATAATGTGACTTACCTTGATGAAGGTATGTCAATCATGCGTTTTCATCCCTAATCCAAAATCACTTTTCTTTGATATAAGATTGCTTATATTCGTAGAAAATCCTGTAGGAAATCAAATTTTTCGTATGACTTCTTTTATGGCATTACTTTGTTTCTCTGTTAATAACCAAGGAAGAGCACTTGCATTAATCCCGTCTCCATTGATATTTGATTCAATGATATTTTTCATTGTATAATTAGAATCATGAATGTCACTACAAATTTTGCCAAGTTTTTCTTTGTCACGTCTTTCATCCAATATTTTTCACAGTGTCTCTGTTACATTCTTTCCAATATGCATAATATCAAATAAATACACAATTTGTAGTTGTTCATAGTAGGGCAGCCTACTAAATTCTTTGGGATAACATTTTAGTCCCTTTGGAAGGTGGTCAGTGATTCCTTCACGACCTTCAAGATCGTCAACTACATAATTAGCAAACAAAACACAATCAAAATATATAATTTTCAAACATCAACCATTAGGTGGAACGATATTACCTCAAATTCTATTATATTCCAACTGCCATAGGTGAGGTGTCATTCTTCGAAACTTTGATGTAGTCTCTTCTTTCTCATTGAAAAGATGTTTTTCCACACTTTGATACTTATGATTTTTGTCGAGGAAGAACCTATACTCATCAAACATCTGCTTTCTTAAACTTTTGGAATGACACGATTTCATCGTTGGACCACACATTGCACATGAAAATTTTCCCTTTGTTTGAAGACCTACAAGATAACGATACAATTGGATTAAATATGTTAATTTTTAGAATTAGAATTATCGCGTACAATTAGAATTCACCATAACATACCACAAAAATATGTCAACCCTGGAGCATCATGAATTGTCCACACAAGCATTGCATGGAATTGAAATTGTCTTTGTCCAATTAGTCTATAGATGTCATACATAGTGAAACCATTCCATAACACCAACAACTCGTCGATAAGAGGTGCAATATATACATTCATATCTTTCACTTGGTACTTACCTAGTTGAATTAACAACATTAGATAATTATTGTGGCCATTTCACTCCAAGACTTATAATTACATGTAGATAACTATAAAATAATAAAATACCTGGAACAATCATTGCCAACATAATGTGCTCCCTCTTTATTGATATCCATGGAGGAAGGTTATTATTGATAACAAAAACAGGCCACATTGAGTAAACAGATCTCATCTCTCCAAATGGATTAACACCATCTGCTGCCAGAGAAAGCCTAAGATTTTGAGGTTCTTCTTTAAAGTGTGACCACTTTTCCTCTATGTCCATAAAAGGTGAACCATCTGCATGCAAAGTACTATCCAAAAAAGTACTGATTAGGAAAGTACTATCCAGGAAAGTACTGTACAATTTTTTTTGAGGCTGACATATTTTTTGGTAATTTTTGAGCCGACATGTTGTAACTCATTCTAACCCTAAAGTAGCAAAAATATTGTATAATATGGCTTAGGGTTAGGGATTTCATTATGATGTATGATTTTAGTACTTGCGGTAGAATTAAACAGTAAGGGATTACGGATTGTAATCAGATTGTAATCACTGGATAATAAAATATTGGACTCGTTGTTGGTGGACATAACCTAGGGATTGGGTGAACCATGTTAAATCTTTGTGTCTTGTGTTCTCTTCTGTGTGGTTTATTATTTTTTGATATTGGTTATATTTTCATGTAATTGTTATTTATGCCTTGTTAATCCTAACAAGGTGAACCATTTGCATGCATTTGAATAATGTCATCTCCACTTCTGTTGTGTGCATGATAATCCATAAATTATGCAAAGCTACTACACCTGAATAATCTTTTCAGACATGGAATAATGGGGATGTAATGAAGAACCTTGTGAGGCACATTTTTTGTCATTTGATCATCTCAATATCTTCTTGTATGGCATTTAGGGCATTCTATTGCATTTTCATGTTCTTTATGATAAATAACATGATCTTCGGGATAAGAATATATTGCTTGATACTCCATTCCAATATGTTTCATAGTGTCACATAATTCTTAGTACGAGTGAGGGAGAACATTTAATGGTGGTAACAAAAACTCACCTATCAATCTACAACAAAAAATATAATTCATTACTATAAACAATCTTAATGGTACATGTTTCATCTTTTATAGACTATAATGACGTATATGACAAACCTTAGCATACGTGACATTGCTATGTTGGATAAACCATTCATAACCTTCAAATTCACCAACAATAATATAACAAATAGAAGAGTAGATTGGGAGCCTTCGTAAAGGGTTGTGTTCGCCTTCTCAAGTATAGGTATATCATGGATGACGTCAATGTCATCCTCATCATAATCATCATCATCATCAACAACAACACTAGCACCAGTACCAAATGTGTCAACGATCAATGCATTCATACCATCATCTTCAAATGTGTTTTCTGGTGCATGATCATCATCTTCCATGGGATCATGATCTTCAGCTTCAATACTCACACCTCCATGTTCCTCTATATTCACACCCCCATGTTCCTCTGAGATGTAGTGGTCCATATCACATACTACAATGGGGAGATCAACCTATATAAAAATGATGATAATCAAACCCCCCTTCAATGTGATAATCAAACCTCCTTCCATGGTTCATATGTATATTAATTGTGAAAATAATATAACAAAGAAATTACCAATGGATGATAATCAAAGCCCCCTTCAATGTGACCATTCTCCCTACAATGTCTCTTTTTTGTTTTGATTTTGATTCTTCTTGCCTTTAAGTCATTACAACTCTTGCATGGACAATAACATTTGTCATCGCCTTCTCTTTGAAAGTTAGACAACAATCTAGCGATTGTCTCCCTATTTTGATCAAATTCCCTTGTATTATCTGACATGATCCTTAATGTGTATATTTGCAAAACAAAATGGACATGTTGTTGGAAATCTACTGAGAAATGTGATGCTGAGAGGGGGGGTGAATCAGATATCACCTATTAATCCATTTTACATTACAGAAAACTTGCATAGCATTATCACAAACTTCATCAATATAATGAAACTAATAAACTAAACATTATTCATGAAAGTACTCATAACACATTAATTTTGGTTACCCTGAAACCCTTGAAAGGTAAAACTAGGGTGGGGATGACACCCAAAAATCTTCACTACTGCAGTATAAATTTTTTCTATTAGGGCTACAAATTTGATCATAAAATATGATCTACCCTATGAGGGGTCTGTCATGTTAAGAGCTAAAAGACTTATACAATCTACCTTGCAAAAGGATTTAAAACTCACAACTAAGTAAGCACTCGATTAAGCGGTTAAGAGATTACATAAGGTCAGTTAAAACCACTATGTTAAGAGATTTACCCTGATACACTTGTTAGAATGTCTCAGTACCTGATCCTTCAGTCTGCACTGTATGTTGATTGTAGATCTTCTCCTTCTAGTATTGATTTGATCTTATCTATCAATTTTATCTTTGTTCTGTCCCTCACTGCTTTGCTCTGTTTCACTCGGTCACTGAACTCTATCAAAATACTTCACTGGTCTGAAAATATTCCCTCTTCTCTTTTGTATTCACTCACACATTAGGGTTCAGATCTTATCTTATATAGACAACTGAGTTCCTCCAAGATTTGAGATCTACAATCTAGATTAACTCATTTTACCGCTTAACCTTTCCCTAATTCTGATTGGCTCCAAGTATTGCGTAGGGATTAATGATTACAAAATAGAAGCATAATCACCTCCATGATTTCCTCAGCAAATGGTAAACAAAATATGAATGTCATCCAAAATGTTTTACCTCGATGATTGTGCCTAATCAAACACAAATGTCAATTCTAGCTTGCTCGGCAATCGATATCTCTTGCACTCGACATTCACTATTCCTTATACTCTGGCTCTCAGCATTGTCTTCTTTACATAACTCGGCAAAAACTTACTCGGATAATACAAAAGTACTCAGTGACCATAGGTTTACACGGTAGTGACTACTGCTTGATAAATATATATTATATGACTCAGGCTATTCATGATGACTCGGTCGTAGTAATGACCGACCAACATTTCTTAGATAATGACTAAGTGTAAGACACTAATAGACAACAAAACTATAGGGATCTACAATCTCCCCCTTTGACATTAGTGGCAAAAACACTTTGTCATGACATTTAAAATACATTTACATAAAGTACTTAGTATTAACAGATTACTCCCCCTAAGATGTATACATATCTAAAACTGAGTACAAAACTGAGTATATACATATTCTGCTTCAGCTTCTGCTCTTTGATTCTGATACCTCCCTATGTGCCATGATATGTCATTTACTTGTTTCCCCCTTGTTTTTGGCACCTATGATTTCTTCGTTAGTAGGGAGCGTGCAATATTTTTCCAAAAATGGTTTGTGAAGCATCATAACCATATGCAATGCAGATTCCCAATCGGATGTTGCAACTTTGAGAACCTCTGATTGCACTTCTAGCTTGGCAGCTAGGTTGACTAGGCTCTCAGTAGTAGAAAGATGAGGATCTTTTTGTATTAGTTCCTTAGCCTTTGCTAACTCTCTTTGAATGACCTCCTGATGAGGTCTCAACATTATTTGAATAGAGAGTAGATGAGCCCTTATCTTACCATCATTAGCCATTAACTCAGCTATCCTCCCTTAACTATGTAGAAGCTTGGCATAGTGTTTGGAACTGGAACTAGCATCCAACCCAATGATTGACCAATAGACTTAAGTTCTTGTTGTAGTTTATCTACCAGTACTTGGTTATCCTTGGTAAATTCTTCTACATTGCACAGTTTCATGTACAAAGATTGTGCATTGAGTACAACTCCTTCTAATTCTAATATTTCGGTAGAAAGTGCTACCTGCTTCACTGCTATCTCGGCAGAGACCTTAGTGAGTACCTTTGTCTCAAATTTCCTTTCTAACCACTGCAACAACTTATCATTTGCTTTGCTTTCTTCATTTGTCACTTTCTTGACTATGTGGACGAGTTGTTCCAGTATGGGGTCAGAGTCATTAACATCAGACATGTCAAAAGCATCGATAAATATACCTTTTATCTCATGTAGAACTTGCTTTTGCTGATGTTCCCTTCTCAATTCTTCTTGCCTGCTTTTCTACTTCAGTAGATCTTGCAATATCTGTATCTATTCATATGATAAGTTATCTGTGTCCCATTTCGGAATCACAATAACTTCATCGATTGTCACCTCAGGTGTAGAAATTTTCCTTTTCTTTTTTTGTGCCTTCTTCTTTAGTGTACTTCCACTCAGCATTTGTACAAGAGCTTTTATTTCCTCTTGCCCCTTAGGCTCTTGGATGTCAATGTCTTTTTCTTTCTCTTCTTTTCCCTTATCCTCCACATGAGGATTTACAATCACTAATGCAGACTGATCTTCTTTTTCCTTTTGTGACTCCTCGGCAGATGTAGACGGAAGTGCAGTTGCCAACTAATCATGTTCCTTGGTAGTGCTAATACCAGCTAACATGTCAACTATAACAACTTGAGGATTGACAGGGGTGATGTTAATAGTTGATGTAGCATCAATTTTTAGATAATACATGACTTGTAGTAGCATAGTGTTACTGCCTAGCAAAGATGTATCATGTGTTGCCTCGACTTGTATGTCTTCCTCGGTCAATACCTGATTTTTCACTGGGGTATCCTCAGTGATGTCAACAATAGTTACCTCAGGTAACTCCTGACATTTTTCTTCCTTGGGAGCTTCTTTCTCCTGAATTTGTGGATCATTTTCATCTTCTTTGTTATCTAACTCAGCACCTTTAGATGCGCTAGCTTCCTATGATGCACTTTTATCAATTAACAAACCAAAAACAATCTTCCAAGTCCTAAGACTTTCCTGAACAACATCCTCAACCTTGTGTTGAAGGATAGAGTAAGCTCTTTGCTTAGGATCAAATCTGTTCATGTACTGTTCTATAACTTCCTGAATACTAGCAGGGAATAGTTCTAGTGAAACTTGAGCTAATGTCCTCTCCCTTATCTGCTTCTAGGTCATTAGGTAAAATTCCCATTTCTGTGCAACTCGCTCATATAACTCATTAGGGATCAACTTCCCCATTTGTATTGGTAGTATCTTGAAAGTGCAGAGCATCTCAAGTATAGATTCTTCAATTTTCTCCTTATCTCCTATACTCATGCTCTCAAATCTTATTTGTTTCAAACCTTCGAGTCTAGCAGAGTTCTTGATGGTGTGGCATATTTCATCCACGCTTAGTGTTTTACTCTGTACTTGTAACTTCTTCTTCTTTACCTCCTCATCACTCTCTGTTTCCTCATCATCTTTCTCCAAAATAAGTTTCCTCCTAGGCTTCTTCCTTGACTGGCTCAACACTACCCTAGGCTAAACAACTTTCCTTTTCCCTGATACAGGGTTTTCTTTTGTGGCTCGATAGCTACGGCTATAGAGACTGCCCTTGTTCTTGGCCTAAGAACAAGTGATGAAATAGCCTTAGGTTTTTGTACTTTCTTTCTCATGGGCTCAACAATTATTGCCTTCTTGCCTTTCTTCTCTACTAATTTCTCCTCTTCTTCACTTTCACTAGATTCACTTTCTTTTTCTTCTCCTAGTCCTTGTGTCAGTTCAAGAGGTGCATCTACCTCTCTCTCTCCTATCATTTTCACTAGGTTCTTTACTATATTTTTCCTCTTTCTCCCCATGGTAGTAGACTTCAATCCCATGGTTATTTTAGACTTAGCCTCCTCATATGTTCCAAAGTAGGGAGCCTTCTGATCAATTTCCTCAGCTAATAAGGTTGTGATTGCTATTGTGGTCTCATCAATATTAACCTCATAAGGTAATGGCATTAGCCATGATACCCTCGGTAAAATAGCTTGTGCATATGTGAAGTCAGTATCTACTAAGAAATAGATGTCTTGATTGTACTTCTCAACTAAAGACACATGAATCCTACTTCTCTTCCTCATTTTCTTCTTGAATTCTACAAAGTAATTTTCCATTACACCCTCAAAATTCTCTCCTATTTGACTTACAAACTCATTAATTTGAACTGTGATTGGCTTGTTCTTATCCTAAATTACTCTGCCAACAATAGGAAAACACTTATGAATGTAAAAGAATAGACAAACAAGTAGGGAACCAAACTTACACATAGAATTATTTGCTTTCCAGATAGAAGTAAGGTTCTCAGCAAGTTGAGTCAGTTGGAGCTTGATGAGGTCATAGGTATGGCCCTTCTTGATGATTTTCCAAGCCTGGTCCACTGCCATAAACGGGACGTTGTCCAACTAACTTGACTGATAAAATTTGTGAGTGGTTACCCTCACTAAAAACTCAATCTCTGGATCAGTGATAGTGGAGATTGTCATTCCGCGCTTATTCCAGACTACCTGAGTGTTTGCCTAAATCTCCTCCTTGCTTAAACATTTCTTTATTCTCTTACCATATATTTTAGGGTATCCAGTTACCCAATGAATCATGTCTTTTTTTATCTAAACTGGTCCATCCTCTAGCCACAATTGCATGTCATGTACTCTACTCAATACAATTTTAATCCAATCCACTTTAAAATTTTGGAAAATCTAGGGCATGAACTAACCCTTGTTTGGCAACCTTCTGGTGTTCTGGCTTCAACACCCCATTGCTGCATAATTTGTCGTATGCTTCCCTGATTTCATAGTCTCCAATCTCTCCAATTTTGCACAAGTAGCACGACCTAATGTCATTTACCATCAAAACATTTTTTGGAACCGATGACAGCACCATTAAGATCTCCCTTGATCGCGATCTCTGGAATGATTTGAAACTTCTACGGCTTACACACTTTGTTCCTTACCAACTAAACATTAAATACCTCCTTTCCTTGTTTCTTCATTGCAGCAGATGAAGATGATGCCATTTTTCTTAACTAAAAATTCTCAAAAAAGGTTTTACTTGGTATGGTACCTTTTCTTAAGTGTTCAACAGATGATTTTGTCAATGACACACTAAGAAGAATTTGAAATCACCCGTAAGCTCTAAACAAACAGGTTACACGCTCTTGAATCGCTCAAAGAAATTATCAATTTGCTGGTGAAATGAAATGAATGGTAACATCCTACTTTATAGACTTCAAACGATCAGATTAGGGCTTCATACATGTTTCATACACATTCTAGGTGGAATACAGTTGTCTCGGCACTCTTATGTTAAGCTCGGTTGACACAACCATTTAGATACAACTCGGTGTACATCACATCTTAGCTACCACAGGTGCTCAGCATACATTGATAACTCGGTCACTTCTGACTCAAACACTGACACTTGGCATCAAAAATGAATTGTTCTACTTTGCTCAAATATGTTCTAATGCATCTCTATCTATGCAGATATGGACTTTTTCTCAACATATGTTAGGAACTGATATAAGATAAAACTTTGCAAGACTCAGTTCCATACATACCTACTTTGCTTAGTTCGAAGTAGTGTGATCACCTGATCCATTAGACTGGGTGACCTCAGGTGCACTGGCTTCACTAGTGCTTCCATCTTCTTTCTTCTTCCATGATTTGTTCATCTAATTTCTCAATTTCTCAATGATATCTTCAATCTTACTTTGATCATTGCTCGGTATGGGTGATCTACAGTCTTTAGAAAATTTGCTCCAATGTGCCCATATTTTCCACAATAATGACAATTGTACCAAGTGTTATAATCCCAATTGTATGAGTTACTCTTCATAGGTGACTTGGTCTGTTCATTTGATGACCATTTAGGTTTAGATCTGCATTCAAATGCTCTATGTCCATCCTTTTGATAGTTGAGATAGTGTCCTTGAAATTTTAGTGAGTTAGGTGGATTGTTGATCTTAGACCTATATTCTTGTGCCTGGTGTCCAAATTTCTTACAGTTAAAACATTGTCCATTAAATTTAGGTTTAGGATTAGAATTACCATTTTTGCTTTTGTAGATGTTAGCTATATGTCTTGGCTTTCCACAGTGATGGCATGTAGGCTTGTTGTTCTTTGGTTTATCATTCCTTTGCTCTCCACTTTTTGATGATTCTCCTTCCTTAGTGGATGATGATTGCTCATTTAGTCCAAGTCCAGATCTATCACTAGATCTTCTAGGTGACCTTAACAATTCTTCAAAGTATCTTGCAGCTTCATTAGGTTTGTTCATCCTTTCATTTGTTTCCTTTTCAGATCTCAATTCATTCCTTAGTTGATTATTTTCTGATCTCAAATTGGTGATTTCCACATCTTTCCTACCCAATTCTTGATTAACCAATAGAAGTTGATTTACCATGTCTAGTTGATTATTAGTCAACCTTTGCATGCCACTTGTCCTTTCATCAAGTCTCATTGATATTTTTCTTTTGTCTTCTTCTACCATTGTCTTGTCATCTTCAGCTTTCTTTTTTTGTTCAACTACTTCACAGAGTCTGACAAATTGAATTTCTTGTTCTCTCTTCAAATTTTTGATGTCCTCATTTAGTATGTTATTTTTCTTCAGTAGCTCTTTTATGGCTGTCACTTTCTGCAAAGTTCCCCTTATCAAATAGTCCAGTAGTATCTTCTTCTTGATATTGTGATTCATTTTGCTAAATAGCAATTTCTCTTCTTCTGCTTAGGGATTTCTCTAGTTCTCCTCTGGCTGCTTCAAGTTGTTATAATGCAAGCTAAACATCAATCTTCTAATTCTCTATAATTTTTCCCAACTTATAAACTTCCATCTCAAGATATTTTTCTTCAAGTGGTTAGACTTTCTATAAGAAACCCTAGAGCTCTAATACCAATTGTTGGAAATCTATTGGGAAATGTGATGTTGAGAGGGGGGGTGAATCAAATATCACCTATTAATCCATTTTATATTATAGAAAACTTGCATAGCATTATCACAAACTTCATCAATGTAATGAAACTAATAAACTAAACATCATTCATGAAAGTACTCATAACATAGTAATTTTGGTTACCCAAAAACCCTTGAAAGGTAAAACTAGGGTGGGGATGACACCCACAAATCTTCACTGCTGCAGTATAAATTTTTCCTATTAGGGCTACAAATTTGATCACAAAATATGATCTACCCTATGAGGGGTCTGCCCTATTAAGAGCTAAAAGACTTATACAATCTACCTTGCAAAAGGATTTAAAACTTACAACTAAGTAAGCACTCAGTTAAGAGATTACATAAGGTTGGTTAAAACCACTATGTTAAGAGATTTACCCTGATACACTTGTTAGAATGTCTCAGTACCTGATCCTTCAGTCTGCACTGTATGCTGATTACAGATCTTCTCCTTCCAATATTTATTTGATCTTATCTATCAAGTTTATCTTTGTTTTGTCCCTTACTGCTTTGCTCTGTTTCACTTGGTCACTGAACTCTATCAGAATACTTCACTGGTCTGAAGATATTCCCTCTTCTCTTTTTCATCCACTCACACATTAGGGTTTAGATCTTATCTTATATAGACAACTGAGTTCCTCTAAGATTTGAGATTACGATCCAAATTAACTCATTTTTCCGCTTAACCTTTCCCTAATTCTGATTGGCTCCAAGTATTGCATAGAGATTAATGATTACAAAATAGAAGCGTAATCACCTCTGTGATTTCCTCAACAAATGGTAAACAAAATATGAATGTCAGCCAAAACATTTTACCTTGGTGATTGTGCCTAATCAAACACAAATGTCAATTCTGGCTTGTTCGGCAATCGATATCTCTTGCACTCAGCATTCACTGTTCCTTATACTCTGGTGCTCGGTATTGTCTTCTTTACATAACTCGGCAAAAACTTACTTGGATAATACAAAAGTACTCGGTGACCATAGGTTTACATGACAGTGACTACTTCTCGATAAATATACATTATATGACTCGGCCTATTCATGATGACTCAGTCACAGTGATGACTGACCAACATTGCCTAGATAATGACTAAGTGTAAGACACTAATAGACAACAAAACTATAGGGATCTACACATGTTGTACTTAATGTTTATACTGCACATATGATTTTGATATCAAATGGTCACTCTATTTGCTCGTGGTGAGAACTCTTTAGCTGTGACAAAAAATGTGAAACAAAAAATGACATGTTACGGTAGGTTTTATAAATGATATGTTACTTTGTAAATTTAACTTTAGGTTTTATAATTGTACATATATTTTCTTTGACTCCCCCACATCCATCTCATATACTCTCAAAAGGGCAATTCTTGTTAGAGATGCCTCCTTTCATTAATAGTCACAACCCAAAGATGTGTCACATGCTTTTACTAAGTGTTCTTTACTTCCCTTGTTAAGCACTTTGTATAAACATAAACTTTTTTTGCTAATGGATCGTTGCATGATTAATTGAATCACTTCTTGACAAAGATGTCACCTTTAACAAGGTAATTGCCTCTTATCAACTAATCTCTGCATAGTTAATAAAAATTGAATTGATACAAAGATCTTCTTGAATAGATCGTTGTTCTTTTGTCTTTATTTTTGTTTCTTGTTCTTCAATTTAGTGACCTTTGGCCTTTATTATTGATACAGTTATTACAGATTCATACCATGATTCATTTATTATGCTAAAAATAACTCAATTTTCACATCACCTTCTCATTGCTTCCTATGTGTTTCATCCTTCATGTATACACTTACTTCAACCAAACTTCTAATTTTCTGACAGATTTTGCCAAACGCTTTGTAGGAAACCAAGTAAGGGGTATTCTTGAGTTCAAACACGTTGAGATGCTACAACTGAATTATAAATCATGAATTCACTATAAAATTAATGTATTTCTCTAGATTTCATATGGACATTTTGTCAAATGGTTAGCATGTATGTTTATTCAAATGGAGTTTCAACAGAGTTTCGTAATACCATAAGAATTCAATTTTCTTAGATCTAAAATGAAGATAATAATCTCATTAGATTTATGAATAAATTATACTTCAAATATCATTTGGAATGGATATATGATAGGTTGATATTGAATTCTATGTCAAGATTTACAGCATTAAATTGATCATAGTTGGAAGACTCAGACACAGCAAAAACTTGGCAAACCCAAAATTCTCAACTTGACAAAAAATAAATAAAAAATTAAGAAATTTGAAAAATTGCATAATTTTTGTTAGAAGTGTATATTTTTTGCAGATAAAAATGACGATGCATCTAATGGTATAGTGATGGTATGGTGGTGACTTCTATATAACACAAGTCAACATTTGAAATCTCAATAACAAGAGTGGTAGAAATGGTATATGACCCCCTCTAATCAGTTGTACTTATTAGTTGGAAAAAAATGGATAGAAAAATGATGCATGACAAAATAGTAAATTAAGTGATTCAACAAGTATGTAAGAACATAGATTATTGAAAAGGGAATGGAAGCATGCAATGACATTGTCGTAATAAAAATCATGTGGCAATCAAAGAGTGGGTATTTGATTTGATGTAATGGAAGCATGCAATGACATTATCGTAATAAAAATCATGCAATTATGGTTTTTTATAGTGAGGCATGAGTATGTGATTGGATAAGTCACTCATACACAAAAACAATAGGGATGGGAGAGTGTAATACCTCAACACATCTAACAATTAGTCTAGTAGGGATTCATGGTAATACCTCCACACATCAACACATAAACTGAAAGTACATGTAAGAGAAAAGAAATATCTACATCTAAAGAATTACTGCATGTATATATGTTGAATCATAGTTGTCTGAACATAAAAGCTTGTATGTACTGTACAGAGAAAGGAATGAAATTGATTCATTTGGGCTCACACAGGCTGTGAGCATAGCCAACTCCTAAAAAGATATGGATGAATACATACATACATAAGTAAATGAACATAAGCAACAAGGTACCATACATTGCCTGAAGAGATGATGGAATGTTGACTCAGGTGTGAATCCAGTGTGCTCCTGTTTAATCTAGAACCTGCAAGGAAGAAAGAAATGGGGTTAGATCCAAAGGATATAAGCAATGCATGACATCCTATTATATATCCTCATTTACAGTTATGCATGTGCATAGTCAAGCCATACACCTCTAGAAGGCAAGCAATAGCAAGAGCATGATCAATGAGCAGGGAAAATGAGCATCAAGTGAACCATTGTTGTGGATGTCCCATCCAAACAATACAACAACAACATAAAATGTTGTTGTTCTTTGATGTTGTTGTGGCACCATTTCCAAATGGACCATCCACAACAATGACTTAAATCATGTAATAAAACCATGGCCCCAAATGATCAAATAAGGTAGTCATTATCAATATCAGTGGTAATAAAAAATCAATGATCACAATCTCATCAAAGCATGTCATTGAGCCAACTTAACCAGTCAACAATCATTCACTGATGAATGATGCCCTGGTATTAACACGGGCCCTTAGAGATACATAAAAATACAACAGTGAGCCTTGACATTGGGCCACGAACATAATGGAACAATAAACAATGATGCCCAAATAATAGTGAATATGGTATTATGCCACAGTCCAATCAAAGGGAACAAAAGCATGAAGATGTAATACAAAGAGGAGAAAGTAATCATAGCTCACGGCCTCATCAACATCAATATTGCTTTGACCAATACTTGAATTCAAATCATCCACAATGGTATGTCTGTTATGTAAAGAGAAACAACAGAGGTGGAGATTAGCTCACGGGCTCTAAAGCCTTTCAAAACAGTGAGCAATAAAGAAAGCATCTTAATGCTATGAGCATCAATGACAATAATGAAGAAAATAATGATGCCCTAAAGATCAACACGGGCTCAAAGAAATGAGCACCATGTATAGATACAACAGCATGGATTACCATGCCATGGCATCAAAACAATAGTAAATATTGATGCAATTATACATCAGTGAGTGTGCACCATCATGATGCCATGTAAAAACAATGCAAGGAAGGACAAATAGTCACAGGCCTGTGGCCCTCACAACAAGCATACCCTCAAGTTAGATAATAGAAAATGGAAGGTAGGGCGCAAAGAAATAACCAAATAGCATGAGTAACAATAATACCAACCTCAACAAGTCAAACTCCCATTTGAAGTTTGGGAAAGCAGCAAGTTACCAAATCAGGCTCTTGATCATAGAGGTCGAATACCAGTCCATAATGCAACTTTCCCCAAACAACTGCACTTAGGGCTCAATGCATTTAGCATATGGTATCCTCGCTTGTATTATTCCACCTCTTCGCGCGCACTTAGGGCTTGAGGCTTTTAGCAGCTGGGATTTGGGGGAAATAAGAAACGAGCCATTCTTTTTCTTTTTTTTTGTTTATAATCATGAGGGTGTCGAAATAACAATGACATCGGGGGCACTTGCAAAAAAACACAAAAATCACACACAAATGGTAGTGTCGTCGCTACGCACTATTGAAATTCGACCCCAAATGTTGTAGTGTATGTTATCACATTAAACAATTACTAAGAATTTTTTTAAGGGGTAAATGATTTGACCGAGAGTTATGATCCAACGAGGCCACAAATGGGGGACCTCATCCCTAATGAGATTTGAACCTTGATGGTAAGAACAATAACACAACAGCTCAACCATCACAACATGCCAACATTGGAAAAACAATTACTAAGATTTAATTCTTAAGACATTTAATAATTTGATTGAGGTGGTTAAATTTATTATCTCTTGAGCTTTATCAATTCTTTTATTGGATATTCTTATTAAATTGGAAACCAATTTTAATGGAATTATAAGAAGATTTTTTCATAAAGAATTTTAAGAGACTTAAAATATTATAAAGTAATTAATTATTGTCTTCTTGTGTCTTTTCTCTTTTTGTGGATGCCTTTTCACTGGATTTGAGGATTGAATAGTTTCTTCTATTTCTTTATGTGGATTTTGAGTCTCTTTTTGTGGGGGATTTTTTCTTCTACGAGAGATTGATAGGAGGAATTTGTTTTTGGGGGTGTTTCTAATAAGTAAACTCTGTGATTTCAGAGTGGTAATTCATTGTGGTTTGTGGCAGAGTTTTGTGGTCACAAATCTACTATCTTATGGATTCATTTGCAATCCAAGGTATGATAAAAATTTGTTTAAACCATAAATGTCCTATACTAAAGTCTACAAAATAAATCAAACCAAAGCCATTATCGTGATGCTAGGGAATGAATTCAAGGATCTAAACTAAAAAAAGATTGGTCCAAGCTAGTTCTGGATCTAGTTGTAGACACCTCAAAATGGACATGGTTGTGAGTTAACATTAATTCAACTAATTATTCTTATGTTAATTAATGGTTCTTTAATCATTAATTAATCATTTGTATTCCTCTAAATTCTAATCTTTTAATCACTTAATCACTTCCCTAATATTAATTAAATAATTAAGCATTTAATTAATTACCTTTAATTAATTGATCTTTATCAGTTAATTGAATTCAATTTACTATTTCCCATAATTTGAATTTAATTATTCAAATTAGCTAATTATTCTTCCAAATTAAATTAACTGACTAAATTAATTTAATTTCACATCAATTCTAATTAATTTCATTTAATTCTAATTCCATCTTTGTCTTTAATTGAATTTATAATTCAATTAAAATCTCCAAAAATTAGAAAAATAAAAAATATGAGGCAATAGTAATTTCTAAAAATTTCAAAATCCTCATAAATTGAGGAAAAATAATTATCTGAAAATCTAATCATTTTTAAATAAAAAATCATTTCTTTTCTCAAAATTCAATTTTAGAAACTCTTATCTTTCAAAAATCTAAAAAATCTTCATATCTTTATCTTCTTCTTTATTTCTTAAATAACTCTCCGCTTTTTGAGTTAAATTGGAATTAAATTTTTCATTCTGGAAAGTTATCCAAATCTTTTTAATTCTTAATTATCTCGTCCATTCAATCTGTTTTTCTCAAATCAATCTCGATCATCCATTAATTTTTTTAAATCTATACAAACAAACCTCTTTCTTTCATAATGATATCTCTGAATTTTGTATGAGCTTATGTCAATTTATTATCAGAGTATCACAATTTGTTGAAGCTCTTGAGTCTGGATGCTATTGAATCACCATTGAGTGCTACATCCCAACAAGAACAAAGAGAAGCAACAAAAGTCTCAAGCATAATTTGATTTGCATATGTGTTTAATTTCTAAATATGATGTTTGTTATTTTGTTGTTTGTAGGGTTTAATGATTATTAGTAGTTTTCTTGATTAGTTTGGTACTACTAAATTGTTTCTTTAAACTTGTGCAGAATTTCCCTACGACACTAGCAAGAAATTGCATCAATAAATTAAGGGTTATCATCACTCAATGCCAAAGATAAACCACAAGCAACAATATATATGGTTGTCACTATTTTGAACTTGCAAAAAAAAAATTATAAAGCCCACCACTAAAAATAGATGTCGACCACAACACATTAGATAAAATAGGTAATACGTGCCTCCAAATTTAAAATCTTCTTATATGAAAGTTACTAGCCAAGAAAAATTTGTGAGCCTTCCAAAATGAAGAAACCAACCAACAATAAAAATAATGCAAGCCCAATAAAATGTGTTGGACATTTCTCAAACACCCGATGAAAACTCAGTTGCCATAAAGGGGTTGCAGGCTCAACCACTCTGATGCCATGTTGACACACTTAGGAGCTTAACCTACAAACCAAAACAAACCTCCATAAGAACAATGATAAGCAACACAAGAAGTTATTTCACTAGTAAATGAACTAGTCACATTGATGTGAATAAGAGGATACACAATGTATGAACCCCATAATATATATGTGGGTGTGATAAGGTACTTGATCAACAACCTCCAACTACCTCAATGACAAAAAGTTAAATGCACCTAACATTATTAAATGATGTACAACTAATACAATTAAATAATTTTACCTAAGTAAACTAAACTAAATGTGCATAGACTAAACACATACACCAACAAAAATAAATAAAGAAATATTGAAATTTGCAATGAGAAGAAACAATATTTGATTAAGTCGATCGGATTTTCCTACGGGGAAGCTTGCGTATGGCTATGACATTTATTTCTCACGTCGGCTTTGTTTTATTTCTCACGTCGGCTTTGTTGTCTCCCATCTGAAAACCACTATGTTTATGCCTGAAAACCTGTGTTAATGTTGGTAAACCCCTACACTTGTTTTGTGTGTTTGCCAAGAAAAATCACAGTAATTTGCACACTGTATACAAGAGCTTCAGTTTGGCATAAACTTATGTTTCAACCTTGTTCCTAAATGATGTAGATTTTCAATATCTTAGTTGTGTATTTCACTCTATCAATTTTCTTATTATGTTTATGGATTTTTTAGCAGATATCAATGGCGATGCATTGCATGGATGTGTTGGTTTTCCTCCATCTTTGAGTGTTACACAAACAAAAGTTGGCAAGTTGGAGATCAATGTGCTTCTTGTACCTAGACTGGTCATATCATTTTTTTTAGGTATTGTCATCTTTGTATTGACATTGGCAGTGAGAAGAGCGATTCACAAGCAATACATTGTTCCCAAAAAAAATAATGAATTTGTAGTACATAGGTGTAGGGAAATCTTATGAAGAGATTTGTTTTATGTTTTATTTAAAAAAAAATTGTGCAGCATCTGACATTCCAAAAGCCCCAATTCATCACACAAAGACCACTTCCACTGTTGTGTTTTGTATGAACTGTGTACTGTGTGTTGTATGATGGTGTGGCTTTATGGTGCAACTCTACTCTTTGTCAATGGAAGAGAGCCATGGTTTGACAGTTTTTTACTCATGGCAACATGTTCAGGCTGTGTATAGGGCCATTAATTTCTCAACCACTTTGATCCATGTACAACATGTTCTCATCTATGCAACTCTTGTTTTCGCTGCTATAAGTCAAATAAACAAATTCACCTTCTCCATTCCAAAGAGCTTATCTGAAGGAGACGCATATCAAAACAAGTTGCAGGTACTTCAACATGTACTTTCATTTTTGAAAAAACTAATTCCTAATGTCACAATTAGTTTGTGGATGCTAGCTTTTACTATCAATGTGGATTTATGAAGTTTTTTTTCCTTGGGCTGAACTGGCACAGTAAAGAGAAAATATAGGGTCAACCCATTTGCTCCCATGTCTTGTTTATGCTAGATGGTATGATTGAGGAAATGTCTAAATAGCGTATTTTAAATCAATTTTGAAATACTATTTTAATTTTGGACCAAGGGGAGGTTGTCCCTCCTATTCTATGATGCTTGTTAAATTTGATATTTGGGTTTTTTTCCATTAAAATTTATCTTATTAAGCTTTCAAATGGTGGCTTCAATCATTCTTATTAGTCTGTCCTGATAGGGACGTACATTTGAAATAAAAGTATCATAAATGCATTTGTGTGATATGGAGACCCAAAGAGAAACCCAAGAAAAGGTAGAATTTCTTCTTAGTATTCAATTTAATGATTGTTTCAAAGAATGACTCTATTTTTATATGATCTGAGACTACTTTCAGGGAGTTTAGAATGAAACAAGTTCTTTATTATTTGTAAGTCATGGCAGCTTCTATAGTGTAGTGTAATATAGATATTTTAATGTTGTGGGATATTTCTGTATGTACCTGAGTATTTTTTATATTCAATCCATCATTTGAACAAATATTTTATATAAACAGGCATTTCTCTAATTTATATGCACGTTTGTTATAATGTACATGACAAAGAACATACAAAGCACACAAGCATCTCTAAGAATTTGTTAGTATGGGACCGAACAACAATTTTTTCAAAATCAACCACTTTGGACTTTTCACACTCAAGCTTCTATCCTTATCACATTCAAAATACTAAATTAAAACTCCAGAAATGGTTATTGGTATTTTTTCCATTTAACATTCATACATTTTTTGTATTACACAATAAATCTAATAGTATCATATTGTATGGCATGCTTTTGAAAACTTAATATGGATTTAGCAATGTTCAATGATTAGTAAATTTTATAAATTAATCACCAATACAACCAACTTTTATGCATTTCAACACCTTCTCTGGTTGGCATTTCAGAGCATATTCTCTCTGGCATATATATATTCTATTTTTATGGCCTTGTCTAATTTCAACAAGCTTTTGGTCAATCATGGCTTCATGCCCACAAATACACATGCCATATTATTTTTTAGGGATAAATTTGCATGACAGTGTAACAAGTGGCAGGTGTACAAATTTCTATATTCCTGTAATTTGTTCACAATAAGATAATGTTGTGCTTGTACTATTAGCCAAATGAGGATGCAATGCCACAGTGGCTTCCCATACATGGTGGGGTTTCTCAACTAAAAGTAAGTTTGCATAGTTGAAGTTTGTTTAGAGTTAGAGTGGTTTATTCTTTTCTCGAAGGAAAACAACTACACTCCAAAAGAGAAGATGCAAAGACAATAGTGTTGATGCTCCCTATGGAACGATTGTTGGAGTCATCTAGGCTCAATAAAAAAATCATGTCTTCAGGGTAAATCTTGATGGACTTTCAGGCAGACAATAATGGCAACCTAATCCAATTAGTAAAGTTTTATCTAGGTCAAATACATATATGTCTTTGAGTAATATAGCTAATTTAAACAGTAAGGTAAATAAATTTTGTAACAAAATGATTAGTTTGAAAATTGAATAGAAAGGATTTGGGTATTTAGTTATTAGAGTTATGATGAATGAGTTTTGATGTTCTAAAGAAAAGATTTAAGCTATGTAGTTTTCTAGTGAAATTCATTGATTCATATATCATGAGTAGTAGTTCACAAGAACTTCTTTCTTGAGAGGTCACTAGTGCAAATACTAATCCAACTCAACTACGCTTAACTATGGAGTAATTCCAAAGTTAAGCCCACTTAACTTCTACCCCATTTGTAAATTTTATTAGAACTGTGATGTTGAATAGATTTGATTAATCAGATGTAAAAAATAAATGTCTTTGTTATATTGACTTGAGCAATACTGATAGGTTTGAAATTATTTTTAACCTATTAAATTTGAATTGCATAAGATCAAATTCGTAAGTCACAAAAATGTTTCAGGACATGGGATTGATCTCTTTGTTTCTTATGCGAAATTGTTGACATATAAATGCAGCCTTCTTAAAAATAATTAAGCCCAAAGAGTTGAGTAAAAAGGAGAAAACAATTCCTTTTATTGTCACAATCACTACATATTTTTAGTCAACTACTGCTAAAACAATTCAAATGATTCCATATCCTACATGCCTTGTTACTATTGTGTGCAAAACTTGATTCACGTGAAGTTTATCAAATAGGTAGTTGTAGCGTCCTTTGTTGTATCACCAAATCCTAAAGCTTGTGTTCACATTGGTTGTTTAGTACCAGCACATTCTTTAAAATATCCTTTCAGATTTTGTGAAGCTATTTTCCAAAAGGAATTTCTTTTTCAAAGTGAATAAAAAGTGGTTGGAATGTGCAGTTGGTAGAATGGCCAACCTATGGAATATGTCTTTATATACCTAAGTTCCTCTTTATAAGGAACTTGATTTTATGATGAATTAGTTTTAACATCAAAATATGTGGTTGCATATTCTATTTAGTAATTAAAGAAGTTTACTAAATTATGCATTGGTAAATGATACAAATTAGTATAAAGTTAGGTTTTTTTCTCAAGTCTTATTTATTATGTGCATTCTTATATTTTGCATCTTATCTATATTTACATACTTTCTCATATATGTGCATTCTTTTATAAACATTTTTTAAAATGTTGTTTGAACTCGTCGTCAC
Source organism: Chamaecyparis obtusa (assembly GCA_027943335.1). Classification (NCBI taxonomy): domain Eukaryota; kingdom Viridiplantae; phylum Streptophyta; class Pinopsida; order Cupressales; family Cupressaceae; genus Chamaecyparis; species Chamaecyparis obtusa. The sequence goes on along the minus strand of BSBK01000903.1, from coordinate 550,891 downwards.
ACTACAGAACAATTAAGAAGAAATTAAACTTACAATGAAAGGTATGTTTAGTATTACAGACTAACATGAAATTTGAACTGGGATTATCATATTTGTGCTTTGCTTATGGTTCAAGATTCAACATGAAATGCATTTAATGGTATATTAATGATTGACATTGATTTTCTGGTTCAAATATTTATTACTCATTTATAGGGATCAAGAAAAGCTATCATTTTACTTTGAGATGAGTTATATTACTCTCACTTGATTTTTTTATAGCTTTCTCAGGTCATGTAAAATCTACAACAACCTAATCATATTATTGATATTTCGAGTAGCTCCTCAGAAATCAGTGTTCAAGCCCCCTCAATTGGCTCAAATGTGTCTGTCAATTATGACGGGTTTCCTGAAACAAAAATACAAAATTTTGCAATTAGTATTTCGCTTGCTTGTCAATTGAATGTTGAACAACTAAAAGTCACTAGTGCTCATACATGTGACATTAAAGACTTTGAAATAATGGCTATGAAAGATACGCTTCAAGAACTACATGCAAACTACGTTAAATTTTCTAGGTTCTGCACTTTCCTTAGGGAGATGTATTTTGATGAATACTATGGAGAAGGAAACACTCCTACTATTCGACATGCATTTCTGACTTACCTCAACCGCACATAGTCCATTGTACATCTATGTACCTTCCACTATAGTTTGCCTATATTTACACTTACACAACAACTCTTTTACAAAGAGAAATTTTGAAGTTCTTGGTCTCTTATAATTAGAAAAACCTTCCATGATTTACTCAGATGTTCCACCTATTAATGATATATGTGAACTTTGTACAAATTTGAATCAACTTGTAATAAAAATGCACGATTTCTACTCCCAACACTTTTGCATTTATATGCTCAATTCGACCCTTTCTCCTATGTTAATTACAAAATGACATTGCATTTGTTTCTATAATACATAATTTCTAAATTGGACCCTCAATATTAATTTTGTTCCATTTTAAGACACGAGTTTCTTTAACTTTTTAAGATCAATATACATTTACAACGTCTTTATTTATCACACTTCCATATTTGATATCTTGCTTTTGCCCTTACTTATGTGGAATACAAATATACATCTAAGTTGTTACTAGATTTATGATGCTTTAAATTATCTAACCACATTTTTTGTTCCAATTCCCTACAACATTATGTTTCCACACATTTAAATACTCCTATGACCTCTTTCGTGTTTTGTACTTGCAATAGTTATACCTTGTTGCTCTCGCAATAAACCTAGGTTATGTTGAGTCCTGGTAGACATTTAAAGTGTCTCTACACTATGCATTAATTGAATTATACATACCTTTTTTTTTAAATTCTCACTCTTATGTACTCGAAAGATGATTTGGTTGATTAAGATTTTTGTTTTTGCTATCAAATGTTGATGGTGACTACCACAATTTTTGTTTTTGCTATTTAAATTTTATTCTGCTCTTCTCTAACTCTTTTTAATTTTTTATGCCATCTATAGGAACACACCTGGTTTAAACTAACAAGTTCTATAACAGAATCCTCTTTACTTGTCGGTTGAAGGTGCACTTTCTAACCTTTATAGTTGTTTGATCATTGCAACTTACCTTTCCCCAACTCATTTTCATTAGCCTAAAAATCCACATAATTTAATATTTTACAAGTCTTTTTTTCTACACCTTGTATGGTAAACAAATTGTGTTTTATAGTTACTATTTTAGCATACTTTTACATATATATTTACATTTGACATACGCACGCCACCAATATTTATGTTTAAATAGCAGTGTGTGTCATCTGTTTATCTTCTTTAACTGCATTTTCCTTGAAACTTTTAATAGTTTGATTGTACTTATATTTGACATACCTCTAAACCCTTGTTTAAATTTATAGGTCAAATACCTCTACATTAAGTTGTCTCACTCTTTGACGCAAAATGCAATAAAGATTATCAACAATGACAAATTAGATGTGCATCCGCTTCTTCAAATTTTTGCCATTGCACCATTTGGCCAAGGAAATGGTTCGACTATTAGATACAAGTTAGAGCTCTCTAATGGTCTCTATTTGCAAAAAGCTACCTTGCCACACAAGTTTAATGACCTTATAACAACATAGATAATTAGAAAGGGCTCTATTATACAACTTATATATTTTACAATTCCAACCATTTGTAACTCATGGTGAGTCTATAGCTACTATGTCTTTATTACAATACACCAAATCCATTTTCTTGTGCACTTACAACTCGATACTAATTTTGCAATTCTATTAAATTTTATAGGTGGATTGTAGTCTCCAAGTTAGAGGTTTTATGCACCGACCATGACATCATTGGTGACCCAACCTTCCTCTTCAAAGAATCGAAGAAACTTGTAGAACAAAATGTAGGAACTTCATCTGACACATGCGCAAATGTAGAAGATCTTTTTACACCTAAACATCAAAATCCTTCAAAAATGATGTTTGTCTTGCATGCATCTTTGAGAAAAAACCTCCCCCCACTACTATTACTCTTATGAGAAGTTTGAATCCATTTCAAACACAGTGGCTCATACAAGGACATGTGACTATGAAGAAAGAAATCCACCACTTCAACAACAGGAATGGAGATGGGCACATGTTTAGTTTTGATATGATTGACAGTGAGAGAACTAAATTATGTGTCACTTGCTTCAATGCAATTGCAGACCTCCATTTTCAACATGTGCAAGCTGAGAATGTATATACATTATTTTGTGGTACAGTGAAAACTGCAAACAAGTTTTATAATAAGCTTAATAATGAGATAGAAATCACTTTAACGGATGATTCAAGGCTCATACTTTGTGATGATGACCTCTTAATTCCATCACTTCAATTCTCTTTCACACCCATTAGAGATATATTGACTTGGCATACTAATTCTTCTATTGATCTAGGTAGAATTGTCATATGTGTCGATCCTTCCTCTACAATAAAAAGGAAAAGCGATGTAACCAAGGTCCTTAGGATGAGTCTAAAAATGATAGATATGTATATCTTGACTATAAATGTTACTTTGTGGAGAAAATAAGCTCAAAAGGAGGGCACATAGTTGCAGGAGATGTATCATCTACAAAAGGGTATTGTGCTTGCAATAAAAAATGGTCGGGTTGCAGAATATAATGGTAAGGTGGTAAGTACACTAAGCACTTCTCAATTATTTATCAACCCTATGATCGAAGAAGAAAAACAACTATAGTCTTGGTTTGCGTAGAGTGGAAATGATCTTCTCATGCCAACAAGAGACCTTCTAAATGCACGTCTACTTTTAACACGAAAGACAATCTCCAATATCATACAAGAGCCTTTAGATTTACCAAAACCCCTACAATGCATTGTTAAAGAAACCTTGTTTTACATCAAGACAAACACAATTTTTTATCCATCTTGTCCCATGGAGATTGGGGGAAAACAATGTAAAAAAAGAGTCCAACAGAACAATGAAGGAATTTGGTTTTGTTCAAAGTGTGTGGCTACTTTTCCAGATTTTAATTATAGATATGTTCTTCAAGTCAAGCTTGAAGATCACACAGGTTCTATTTGGGTGACTTATTTTGATGAAGCTACAACTAAACTCATTGTCATGCCTGCAAAAGAATTATATATGTTGCAGTTCAATCACGAAGAAGAGGTCGGTGTTGAGAAGGTTATTAGACATCTACGATACAATCAATTTCTCTTCACCCTATCAAACACAATGGAAACATATAACAATGAAGAATGGTTGATTTTATTTTTTTTGAAGTTGATAAGGTTGACCTCACACGTGAAATCAACTTTTTTTTACATGAAATACCTACACAAAGGATTCCTAGCACAAAATAACGCTTAAGGAAAACTACTTTTTAAATGGTCCTTTGTACTAGCTGTATACACCTAAAAATGGTCACCTAGACTATTAGCCCCTTTTGCTAAATTATCAATTGCTTATTCTTGATCAAATCCTAGCTCTATCATTTATTTGATTATTTTCTATGGGCTAACCATCTTATCCTAAGTTTTTATTTATTAAAAGGAACATTTCCTCCCCTTTTAATAAATAAAAAGCCCCCACTTTTCCTCTTATCCTAAGTTGCACAAATAAAGCATTATTCTTATTTTATAAAAAAGGGAAAAGCACTTTTTGTCTCATATGGACACAAAAGTCAACTCCTATTTTCTCATTGGAGGATATTTGTGCACATGGATTGCTCCCTCTTCAAGCTCCACCATTGATTAAATCTTTTGCCTCTTAATCTCCATGGTTCATTCCTCTTCATTTCCTTTAAAAGGAGAGCTCTCTTCTTCATTCTAGATCCTCAACTTTTTATGCTAATGTTATGCTGCAGGTTTTCTAGGTACATTTGGAGTTTTTAAAGATTTGGAGCATTCTTAGCATCTACATCTCATTCTTGCATTCTACATCTCATTCTTGCATTCTTAGCTTAGCTTCATATTTATGCTTTCTTAGATTAACTTCATTTCTATGTTCTAGATTAGCTCACATAGATTAATTAGCTCGGGTTGTAACACTTGCATATTTCCTTTCATAGCTTAGCTTGCATTTCCATTTCTAGCATAGCATTGCATTGCATTTTCAATCTTGATTCTTGAGGATATTGGCATTCTTGCCCTTGTCTTCATTGAATCTCCCATTGCATGGTTTACTAGCAAGGTTATAGGCTAAATAGCTCTAGCTAAGAGCATTCTTAAAACCCTTGCACTCCATGCCTAGGGAGCTATGGATCGATTTTTGAGACCTCATTCTTGAGTGTTCTTGAATGTAATGATTCATAGAAGTGTGACACAATTATAGCACACACTAGCCTTTGTTTTCTACTTTCTATCGACTCAGTACTGTGTGTCATCTTTATATGTACAAGGTTCCAGGACCCCTTCAAAACTTGTTTCAAACATTGCCTATAAATAATAGTTTGATTTATGGTTTCCATCTGAAATAAAAAAGGTATACTACTCATGCTATGGATGGTCATGTAAATGAGTTTTTTTTTTTGTTTATATTTTATATTCCAAACACTATGAGTTTCTCCTTCTATAACTTGAGGGAAAACTTAATTATGTGCCTTACTCAAGGCATCTTCCTTTTTCTATTCTCATCTACACTTGATTTTTTTGTTAGCAAATTAGATTTCAACTACAACCTATGACTTAATAAACTCAAGCATGGACCTACACTCAAAAGTAGTACCAACAAAATAATTTACTATTTCTATTTAAGATATGCTTACAATCTAGATGTACTTTTCATGCTGCTATAGGTACTCTTAGACTTTTAAAATATTTCAATGTGGTAACATAGTGACCATATGTTCTCCCTCTTATTTTTAATCCATAAAATGAACTCAAATGTACAAGACTCTAAAAGACAGATGAAATCACGTGAAAGAAGTTGCCTATATTATGCTTGCCATAGAGAAGAAATAAGTGCACATTGTTCCATCCAACTTGTAAACCTCCCACACCAACCACCAATTCAACCACTCCATGCACACTTACAAGATTTTACAAGTGCCCAAGGTCAACTGTTATGTATGCCCACTGAAACAAGGCTTACTACATAAAACCCTCCACATCCAATTTCAAATCTACAAGTTTTTGGTTTCTCACTGGTCCAGAGTAGCCGCACTCAAATACAATCCCATAAAAGAAGTCGCTTGTATTATGCTCACCATAGAGAATAACTATATGTGTGTCATCCCACCACACACATGCAACATCCCCACCAAACACTGAACCACCCAGTCCCTCCCCAATTTCAACCTTCTACAACCTCCCAAGATGAAAGGTCCTCTATACCCATTGAAACACATCTTCTTGAACAGAGGCCTCAACACCCACCTACACTTCCTGACATGGATAAGAATTTGTCCTCTGTCTTTTTAGCAACAACTAAGACATTTATAACTAGACTAGATTCTCTTTCAAAGTTGCACACATGTAGTATGTGTAAGGAGCCCTACCCTCGTATGAATGTTCGCTCCACAACCACTTCTCACACTTGTAGGAGATGCATTGTTGAGAGAGGAATACATTGCTTCTCTACAAAAAATAATATGGACCCACTTGAACAACCAGTTGTTTTGAGGGTCCTCACACAAGTAGAAGAGATGCTCATTGCACGTGTTAATCTAATTTTACAAGTCACTCATGCCCATGGTGGATGTAATACAAATATAGTGGTCACACAATCAGCTTCCCCCAAGATATTAAAATAGTTGCAACCTCTTTTCCTTGTGGGATTCAAGAATTGGATGTATTAAAAATTCCCAGACTTAATATGCATGGGAGGGGTTATGATTGTTATGTTAGTAGGAGTCATGTTCTAAACGCACTAGCATACAAAATCAAATATGACCCTTACTACAAGGATGTTGAAATCAATGATTCTACATTGTCACTTTTTCTTGAATCTAGTACCGACATCGCAGGCATGCATTGTACGCTTCACATTGACATCGACGACCAAACATCAATAGTGTAATGTCCCCGCCAGGGAACCCATAAGGAATCGAGTCTTTGACCTAAAATTACAACTAACAAATTTTTATTTTTTTTCTAACATTATAACATTACATCATTTGTTACATTCATAGGTACATTCCTTAAGGTTCCCTTAATGAATTCATTTACCGTTATCAAGCATTGCACTTCATTCTACATCAAAACCAATTGCATTAATGAATTAATTGAATTCATTTTCTTTACCAAACTAACACATCAGTTACTTTTAGAAGTGCAACATCGCACATTACTTATCTTATCCACTAAGTATATTTATCCCTTCCTATTTGTTCACTTCTGAACCTTATCTATGCACAACTCAATTGCATTAACAATACATAAATGAGCTTTCCATTAAGAGTCCTTACTTTCCATTTTCGCTTTAAAATCAAAATAGAAAGAGTGTAAAGAACTTAACCATCTATTGCCTACCAACATAAACCATTCACTGAATCATTTTTGCCACAAGTTTAACTTCCACAAATTATCATCTATAACCTTGTATAAATCTAGTTAAGAATTGAGATTAAAACCTAGTTTAAATAACCTTACATCATACACATTGAACTTATACATTTAAGATAACTAAAAGAAATTAGATCCCATTACTACTTCCAATAACATACATATTTTCTTTCCCTTATTATTTCACCTGGAGATACCCTTCAACCCTTAGCATATCTTTTCATTATTCCACATATCAAAACAAGTTTCCTTTGAGAAGTTTGCATCTATTACATTACAAATACTTACATAAAATCATTACTTTTAATGTCATTTAAAACTCACAAGAGAGATAGGGTAGGAAAGTTACTTAATTATAATCCATAACTGATTAACCAATATTCAATCCCCTTTTGAGATTCCTAATACTACCCTTCCCATATACATATCTTCTTTCGTACAATTTTCATTTTCAACATAAATAGAATTACAGCTACGTGTACATGGCCCAAAGGCATACAAAGAGATAATTACATCAAGTTTCCCAAAGGCTTACATTACAAATTTACACCTTGATTTCAAAAGATATAGATACATGATACAAGAGAGAAAAACTTCATCATTGAATAACTCAGAATCTAAGCCATGACACAAACTACGAACAATACCTCGAAAGAGATTTGCCACCCAACCATGTGAAACTGGTAAATTTCCACCCCCACGTGCTAGGAGATAGAACCAAGGTACTCTCAAGACCTTAAGGCAATCTAAGTCTCAATTACCAATAAATCCAAGACTCAAAAGAACAAGAATAAAGTACATAAAATACCATTATACTATAACATCGAGGTCAAGGTTCTAGGATGCCACCCAAGTGAGTGTCATCACACAACCTATATATTGGGATCCTTCCTAGCAACCATGTAACCCCAATCCCCCCTTTATGAATAGGGTCCATCCTAGTAGTTATCCCTAGTCCCGATACTCCAATCAGGTTTGTGTGGCCTTTATTATATTTTCTTTCATTATCTTTTGAATCCCCATTCCCAGGTTAATTTTTAAGGTTCTCACTTTTTACAAACCCACCCATAGGATCATCTGGAAACCACTTTAGGGTTCCAAAACCTATGGTGAGCCACTCACCTAGGGTTCCTAGTCCCTTACCCCATCACAAGCCAAAGATACAAAATAACATTTCCAAGTCCTAATCCATAGGTTTAGGAAACTCCCCTGCGCACTCAGGCCCTCAAAGCGAGTCCTAACCTTATCTATGTACATAATAGGAACCATTGGAAGGATTTATATCATAAGACACCTCAAAGAATAGCATAAAACTTTCCACATGCATAAATACAACTTTCCATGCTTAATCTATAGGTCTAGGGAACCCTCTCGTGCATAGGCCACCGAGACAAGTCCTAGCCTCATAAAATGAACTCAAGTATATGCCAAGTGTAGAAACATCATAAGTACACCATATAACCTCAAAAAAACAATTAATTAATAGACATAGGTGATAAAAATTTCCACATGCATTAACACTACATTCCATGGCTTATTTCTAGGTCTAGGGAACCCTCTTGTGCCTGAAATTTGGCTAACTCTAGAATTTTAAAAAAATCCCCAAAATCTAGAATATGCATCTTAACTCCTATGATTTTGGAACCTATATAAAATGTCTTGAAAGGTATTTATACAAATATAACTTAAAGGATAAGAAATTAAAAATATCAGACTTATACTTAAATGTTATATTTGTTTAAATCCTGCCACCAGAACAAGTCCTAGCCTCATAAGAAGGTCACAAGTACAAACCAAGTATTTAAATCACATAAGTAATATCATATCATGCTAAATAAACTATTTATAGACATTAATAAGTGATACCAAATGCTACCCAATCACAAGGAACCGATTACAAAGGTTTTAAGCCCAAATTCTATAAATTTAGAGCCCCTGAAACCCTAAAAAATCCCATACAAGAATACATAACTACCCATATGATATTCTGGTGATGGTTTTATGACACTTGACTAAGTTTCATATGGGTAAGTGTATAATGTCATACGACACTACAAGATACTTTTTTAAAACTTAATTTGAAATTGCCCGAAATGGCCAAAAACTAACTTTTTAAGGCATGGAGAGTGCCTGGGAAAGGTTCTCTGGGGTCAACCTGATGCAGGGACCTTAATAATACATCCATGGAACATCTAAAACATTATGTAAGCCACAAAAAAGAATAATTAATTGAAAAATAATAATCCACAAAGAAGCCTGCAAGAGAAATAGAATAGGAAAAAGGACTACATCTCATTCCTAAACCATCCTAGCCATTCCTATTTCTTCCTAAACTTCCCTATTTCATTCCATAACAATTAAATACACCCTCCCACATGATCACAATCATTCCTAACTTCCCATGAAGATTTTATAATGCCAAAAACCATATAAACATACGTAATTCACTTCCTGAAAACCTATAGAAATACACAGAAGATAAAACATTTAAATTTTCTTTTTCAACACATAGTGAACAATCACATATCAATATAATAACATAGCATTTAAATACTCAAACACACACATAGGAGAATTGGAGAATTCATCCCAGTTAAGACCCTACTTGGGGTCCTGCAGAGAATTCTCTTCCCTTGGCTGGAGACTCTTTGTAAATCTTCAAGCCTTGAGTAGATAGCCTCTTGGAGAGCTTACTCTAGCAATCCAACCCTAATAAATCCACACACTCTTGTCTTCACAATGTATCATCTTAAAATGGAAGCACTTCCATGTTAAGAGCATTTAGCCCTTCAAGTAAGTGGTCTAGGGTCATGTCAAGCGCCTTGAATTGGTTTTTTCTTGAATCTGGCTTTCTCCCCCCGTTCTACTTCTCTCTCCACCTATTTTCACCTTTATTTCTGTATTTACTAGCATTCTAGATTGAGGTCCTGAGGTTTTTGACCTCAAGGTCAAAGATGACCTTGAGGGTCAAGGATGACCTAGACCCTGACCTAGGTCAGGGATGACCTCGACCCTAACCTAGGGTGGGGTCTACCTCATCCTTGACCCAGGGTTCAAATTTCAAGGTCCCATGATTTCCAGATGTCAGGTTTCAGAAAGATTTGTTTTCCCGCTTATGGGTCAGCTATTTTGGTCTCCGAAATGGTAAATCCTTAAATTGCATTTAATCTAGGTCTATTTCTATGGGTATGGGCCCAATTGGAATTTAATTCTCCTATGTGGCCCCTCTAGAGGTTTGTGCCCTAAATCACTATAAAAGGAAGCCTTCCTCTCTCATTTTCACATCCATGATTCACCAAGCAACTTCATGATCAAGAGCTCAAGGAGATATTCACAAGCCATCAAGTTCTTTCTCAAGAAAGATCAAGCAAGCATTCATTCAAGCCATCATCTCTATTCAAGTTCTCCATTGAAGATCAAGGATTCAAGCATTCAAGCCATTGAAGGGATTTGGTTTAAGCATTCAAGATTCATGATTCAAACCCTAGATCTATCCATCATGATGGTGTGATCTTCCTTCAAAATCCTTTTTTCATCTTCAAGATCTATTCATTCTTCCCTCAAGGTGGATTCCAAGCATACAATCATGGAGGTTTTGATTTACATTTGTTAATGTTATGTTCAATCTTTCATATCAACATACTTGTTTACATTTCAAATACAATTGCATATCTATTGAATATCATAGCTTCATTGTTAGATCTACTTCTACTACTTGCTAGCATTCTCTATTTCAATTCCATTATTAAGGTTGATTCCAAACCGAGGTTTGACTAAGGAAAACCCCTCATCCAAACAACAAAACCCCTTTTTCTTGTAGGTATAGGTGCAAGACTGCGGATCGGAGCTTGGATCTAGATACCCTTTTCGATGAAATTCTGAGATCCACAAACAAAATCAAAGATGACCTTCAGAATCCTAAAGTAGTCTTTGACCTTTTATCGAGGTCAAAGACTACCTGTTTCCAGAAAGACAAAAGTTTTTTGGGTTTTCTTTGTCTCAGCATTTCCAGTCTGGAATAGGTTGCAAAATTGCCCAAAACTGTACACAGACATCAAAAATTGGCATTTTCCAGATCTACCCTATTTTGAGGTTAGTATTTTCCCTCCATTTATTTTAGATTTCAAGCATATACTCTTCATAACGAAATATAAGGTTTTCTCCTTTATTCATATTCTCCATAGATTGATTCTTTTGTGTATTAACCTTTTGGTTGATCAATTTGGATCTCTCCCTTGGGAATTTGGATTTAGTAGGAGATCTTATATTCCCCCTTTTTTATATCTACACACCATACTCTATTTTATTCTATACATTTTTGTGAACCCGACAAGCTTACCCCCTATCTTTTGTGGAATTAGATGCCCTATTGTGTTTGATTTCCTTTTCATGCTTATAAGTTTCATTTGAATGCATTTGGATATATCTAGATCTATTTTCTATGCATTTCTTTATTTGTTATCATGTTGCACAAGTTGTTTCAAATGTTTTCCAAACATTATTCTATAACTTTTGGGATTACACAACATCCTCCTCTTACCTTACCATTCCATGGTGTTACACCTAGAAAGACTTTAGCTAGTGTGTGGGATGTTGCTTTGTCCTCTTTTGAATTACCTTGTAAGGATATATTAGAGCCAGAAGATGACTTTAATCTATCTCTCCATCATATTTCTCTTTATGGAGATGAGTTGAGGATTGATGTTAATTCTTCTCCTAATGAGCCTACTTTGGAATATAATTTACCTTCTTTCCCTTCTAGGGATCAAGATTTAGTGATTTATAGTGATCCTACAATGTGCTTTATTGGTAGGGATGATAATCCTCCTATTTGGGATGAACCTTTGGATTTGGATGAAACCATTGTGGATGATCCCTTGGATAAAGACATTTATTTAGCCCCTCCTCATGAAGAAGCTTTGGTACAAGAGGGTGATTTATTAATGGATGACATATTCATACATGATGATAACTCATTTTCTAAAACACATGTAGATATTTTAGCAAAAGAAGATGATATTATAGATGCTTTAATACCTCCATTTGGGATTCCTTCTAGTGATATGAATTCCCTTAATACTCTCTCTTTTAGTGATGATCTTATGGAGAATCAAGATCTTACCTCATCTCCTCCTAGGATGTCTTATTTTCTTCCTTTTTGTGAATCTATTTGTAGTGTTGAGACAACTAACATGGTTTATCCCAAACCCTTGTTGACTATCAAAGGTTGTCCTCGCATTACTATCAAAGGTAAACCTATGGAGTCTTTAGAGTCTTTCAATGACCAAGATTTGATAGCTCACACATATCGTACAAGGAATAATCCTCAACCTAATCTGGTGGTTTCTACTTCTTTACCACCTTCTCAACCTATTCTTCCTCCTCCACCCCATCTTCCTAGCAAGGACTATGATTTGATAAACCAATTGCAAAATACCCCTACCAAGATTTCTTTATGGGAGATTCTTCAAACTTCACCTACCTACTATGAAGCCTTACAAAAAGCTCTAGCAACTCTTTCCACTCCACCTCCTAATCAAGAGAACATTAATAACTTCTTACAATGCATGCATGCTACCCAAGTCCTCCTGACATTGTATTTACTCAAAAGGATGTGCCTTCTAAAGAAGTTCAGAATCAATATGATGCTCTTATGGTTGTTGTTTCTATCAATAAAAGTATCATTCATAGGACCTTGATTGATAATGGATCTTGGCTTAATGTTTGTATCATGGACATGCTCAAAGTGATTAAAGTCAATCTTTCAACTATATAACTTCACAATGTTCCTATATGTGGCTTTGATAACATTGCTAAGAACACTTTAGGCATCATTACTTTACCTATCAAAGTAGGACCAGTCATCCTGAATACACCTATTTATGTTATGCCTGGACCTCTCAATTATAACCTTCTTTTGGGTAGACCTTGGTTGCATGACATGCATGCTATCCCTTCCACCCTTCATCGTAAAGTTAAGTTTATACATAACAACAAGATGTATTCACTTCATGCAGATGATGTGCCTAATCCTTGTCTAAATATTCAAACCCACTCTATGCCTATTCCTAATAGTAATCCTTCTTCCTCTAATTCTCTTCCTGGCGATGATTGGGGAACCTTGGATTTTACTCCTACCTTTATTGGAGAGTATAAAGTCTCTGATCTTGATTTTATGAAGCAACAAAGAGAATTTGAACAACGAGTTTTTACTTCTAAAGCCCTTCATAATAACTTTGTCGCTGCTTCTACCCACAATGAATCTATCAAACCTACTAATGATGACATAGTGACTACTGAAGTTCCATTGACTCCTGATATGGTTTCTTGTTATGGTCTTGGTTATCATTTCCTAGTTAAACAAGGATTCCATGGTCAAGTATGTGGTAAACATAAACAGGGAATTCAAATGCCCTTACACACTGGGGGGCATGAGTATTCTTATGGATTGGGGTTTAATCCTCAACAACAAATCAATGTTAACAACATCTCAAATAACACTTCAAAACATGATGAAACTATGAAGGAATTTGACCAAGAAGTTCTTTTGCCTAAACTCCTTCGTGCTAAGATGATTACTAGACCTAAATGCAAAAAGATACGTAGTCCACACTTGAAGACTCTTCCTTTTTGTTTATATCATAGATTTCATGATCACTCCACTAATGAATGTCAAGATTTACATTATAAGATTAGGCAGCTCATTGATAGTAATTTTATTTATATATCATGTGGCAATGAGTTGTATTTCAATCCTATTTTCTCTAAATAACATTTATGTTCCTATTATGGAGCTCCACATTATGTAAGCAATGTTAGCCTAATTCTTGGGGGCTCATTGTCTTGCATAGTGTTGTGAGCGATATAATAGGTCCCCTCCCATATTTGTTCCTATGCTTGAGAGGCAAGGATGTCATCTCCTTCTTTTATGTCTTTCCAGGATTCGCCTCCTTCCTTGGTTAAGCAGTATTTATCTATTATGTGATATCCAATCATAAATGAAAATTTTGGTTTGCATTGAGGATCTTTGTCCTTGATTACAACCTATTTTTTCGTTTGACATTGGGTTTCCATGGTTGATATATCTCTCACCTTGGAAATTGAATAGTATGCTATCCCTCACAAGGGTTACTTTTTCACTTCTTGCATATTATCTCTTTGCATTCATCGCTTCCATGGCCTCATAGGAGCTGTGACCTTCTTGGCTTGGATTGGGTGTTGTCTATGGATATTGTCTTGATGTTGAAGAAGGCTTTATCCTTGTTCTTTTATTTCCTTAACATGTCAAAATAGAATGTTTTTTCCATATTAAGGAGGGGGGCATATATACGGCCTCCCTCATTCTATATTATGTATTTTTATTCTAACCTTTTGTTTTGCAGCATGATAAATCTCGAAAGGTAACGCACATAAGTTGCTAAATCTTGAAGGGACACGCATTTCCAATTTCAAATATGCTAAATCTTGGAAGGTAACGCACATAAGTTGCTAAATCCTGAAGAGACACACATTTCCAATATGCTAAATCTTCCGATGGTAATGCACATAAGTTGCTAAATCCTTAGGAGACACGCATTTCATATTCATAGTGATACAATAAGGTGGATCTATGGGTATTCCAGAAGACACACTACAATTTCAAGGCACAATTTATGGGTGAACCTATTGGGCTCTCCCTCCAGGGTGATTCATGGTAAGATGGGCATCTTACTGGGTGAGGTAATCACTTTCTCTTTTCTCTCTTTTCGCTTCCATGCTAGTAGGAATGGATCATAAAGCTATGTTATTTATAGTGTTGCTCTGTTCTTTCTTATGTAATCATTTGTGCTTTTATGATAGCTTTCCAAATATGATATTAGTATAGGAAACATTTCTTAGCAAGGTTTCCTCTACTAGTTGATTTGGGTTTGTACTAACCTCTGTTCTTTTGGGTTTCTCTTTTCACACCCTCGTGCGTGTATGTTGAGTTAGAATCCTTAGCCTGGGGGCTTGTGTCCTTGTCTAAGTGTTATTTTATCTCATTTTGAATCCACTTGGATCTCCTCTTTCTTCTCCTTTACCAAGAGTTTGCATCAAGTCCATACTCTTGCTAAAGTGGGGGCTTAATGTATCATCTTAAAATGGAAGCACTTCCATGTTAAGAGTGCTTAGCCCTCCGAGTAAGTGGTTTGGGGTCATGTCAAGTGCCTCAGATTGGTTTTTTCTTAGATCTAGCTTTCTCCTCTCGTTCTGCTTCTCTCTCCACCTATTTTCACCTTTATTTATGCATTTCCTAGCATTCTAGATTGAGGTCTTGAGGTTTTTGACCTCAAGGCCAAAGACAAACTTGAGGGTCGAGGATGACCTAGACCTTGACCTAGGTTAGGGACGACCTCAACCCTAACCTAGGGCAGGGTCTACCTTGTCCTTGACCCAAGGTTCAAATTTCAAGGTCCCATGATTTTTGAATGTCAAGTTTCAGAAATATTTATTTTCCTGCTTCTGGGTCGGCTGTTTTGGTCTCTAAAATGGTAAATCCTTAAATTGCATTTAATCTAGGTCCGTTTCTAGGGGTATGGGCCCAATTGGAATTTAATTCCCCTATGTGGCCCCTCTAGAGGTTTGTGCCCTAGATCGCTATAAAAGGAAGCCTTCTCTCATTTTCACATCCATGATTCACCAAGCAACTTCATGATCAAGAGAGCTCAAGGAGATATTCACAAGCCATCAAGTTCTTTCTCAAGAAAGATCAAGCAAGCATTCATTCAAGCCATCATCTCTATTCAAGTTCTCCATTGAAGATCAAGGATTCAAGCATTCAAGCCATTTAAGGGATTTGGTTTAAGCATTCAAGATTCATCATTCAAACCCTAGATCTATCCATCATGATGGTGTGATCTTCCTTCAAGATCCTTTGTTCATCTTCAAGATCTATTCATTCTTCCCTCAAGGTGGATTCCAAGCATACAATCATGGAGGTTTTGATTTACATTTGTTAATGTTATGTTCAAGCTTTCATATCAACATACTTGTTTATATTTCAAATACAATTGCATATCTATTGACTATCATAGTTTCATTGTTGTATCTACTTCTACTACTTGCTAGCATTCTCTATTTCAATTCCATTATTAAGGTTGATTCCAAACCGAGGTTTGACTAAGGCAAACCCCTCATCCAAACAACAAAACCCCTTTTTCTTGTAGGTATAGGTGCAAGACTGCGAATCAGAGCTTGGATCTCGATACCCTTTTCGATGAACTTTCGAGATATGTGAACAAAATCAAAGATGACCTTTAGAATCCCGAAGTAGTCTTTGACCTTTTATCGGGGTCAAAGACTACCTGGTTCTAGAAAGACAAAAGTTTTTTGGGTTTTCTCTGTCTCGACATTTCCAGTCCGAAACAAGTTGCAGAATTGCCCAAAACTGTACATAGACATCAGCAATTAGCATTTTCCAGATCTTCCCTATTTTGAGGTTAGTATTTGCCCTCCATTTATTTTAGATTTCAAGCATATACTCTTCATAACGAAATATAAGGTTTTCTCCTTTATTCATATTCTCCATAAATTGATTCTTCTGTGTATTAACCTTTTGGTTGATCAATTTGGATCTCTCCCTTGGGAATTTGGATTTAGTAGTAGATCTTATATTCCCCCTTTTTTATATCTAAACGCCATACTCTATTTTATTCTATACACACAAAATCAAAGACTCTCAAACTCACAAAAACTTCAAATAAATTTATGGAAAAATAATTGCAGACAACTCCCAAAAATCTTCCATAAATTCTTGTCCCCAAACCATACAAAAACTTCAATTATGTGGTTGGAGAAGTTTCTTTATGGGAAGTAACTTCTCCAACTTCCATAGTTGGTTGGAGGACCTAACAAATAATTCTCGTAAAAGACTTAACAAAGTTTTAATTAATTTAATAAAAATAGCTTTAAAAGAAAACCATAACAAGAAAACTTAACAAATAACTTTCAAGGAAAACACACAGCACACACAGAAACCAACTAGCCTAACCTCTAGGAGGTCTTGAGTTCAACTCCCTCCTAGATAGCTAGTTTTACTACAAAGAGCATTTATTTTATTAATTACTTATTATTTTCACTTTTTATTTAATACACTTCATTCAATACACTTTATTGAATTCACTTTATTTAATTATTAAAATACCATTTACATAAGCAATTAAAACATACAAATAATACTTTTTATATAAGCATGGGTATATGCGTGTGCACCCACATACACACATACCTATATAACATACAATCAATTATAACATAAATATAGAATAAATATTATATATATAAACAAGGTTAATTCTAACTCCTAACATAATCTCAGAACAACATCAAATCACAAGACCAGAACATAAACTGCATTCTAATTTCCCAACTAGGGTAACTTCCTAAACATAATTCTAAGTCCACGGGTAACCTTGAGAGTAATCTTGGTAATATCTCCACACAACAACAGTTTGAGGATTTTTTGAAGGCATGCTCAGACCTGTGTAGCCAGGTGGAGTCAATGCTTGGTACCTGCATCGTGCAACACCAACACACACACACACACATATATATATGTATGTATGTACAAACAATGACAAACAAGGAGGGAGAGTGCAACATCATGTGGAAATCCTGTAGGAGTAACTACGACTGCCTCCCCTCATCCTACACTCACATCAGATAGTAACATCAACAAAGCATAATTGAATTAGTGTGGTTAGTACCAGAATAATCTCTTTTCCATATTGTATAACAAGAATGCATCATAAAATAATCATGTGAATGTAAATCATCTATTAACTTTCACAAACTCATTTAACCATCAGGCATGTACTCAAAATATCTCATTATCAAATCAAGATAAAAAAATCATATAACCCTAAATTCATTAATCATGTCTAATCTCAAGTAACGTTATTAGAGTAGGTAACACATCTAACCCTTAAGTGATTATAATCAATTAACCTAAGGTACACATAAATATTAATAATGAGCATCTCACAAAGAAGCATATAGGTCTATCAGGTGATCCCTAAAATATCACAGACTCTTAGGAAGATATACAAAAGAACATACCTATGCAATGTTATTATTTCCCAAATTAAAATATGAAGTTATGGTGAGTTGGAAGAGGTTCGGTTTAAGCAACCATCGCAAGAAGGATCATTCTCACATATAGCTCTTCCTAATTTCTAGTGAGCATAACCAGGACTTGTTAGGGTTGGAGGGGCATTACAAATAGCTATTGACTCTGAAAGCATACAGTGTGAAGTGGAAAGTGACACATAATATTCTACGTCATTTATGGTAAGACTACCAAATAAACGTCGTGAATTACAAATCATAAAAGAATCATTGCACCTAGAAAATGAAAGTGACACCATTCTCAATTGGCCACACATAAATTCATCACCCATTAATGAGTACACTACCGAGGGCTTATTTGACATGGCATTTCTTACACTTTTCCCAAATGGAAATGCACAAACCATGCAACCTCGAGCAAGGGAAGTGAAACTTCATGAATATCCCTTGCACCTTATGCAATTTCATGACAACATATTTGGCCAACACCCATGCTTTAGGTACTTCCTTTTAAACCTTATGATGCGTCATCATAGCGAATCTATTGCAGCAATCTTTATTAAACAAAAATTTGAAGATAATATACCTACCACTATTGAGGACCTTCGCTCCCACTTAACCTACCTCCTAGATAATCGATTGGCAGAAGAACTAATGCATGTTGGCTCCACCTTATGAGGTACACATGCATATTGGAATAAGTGTTGCACTAATCTAACAAATATGATTACCCAAAGAGGCTCTCCAACATTGTTCTTCACATTAAGTGCAACTAATACAAAGTGGCTTGATCTCCATGTCGTCCTTTCACCAAATGATGCATTTTCATTCCTATCCAATAAAAAATGCACAGATAATGTTATTAGAGACCCCAACACAACAACATTGTACCTACATCAAAGTTTCACAAACTTTCATGAAGAGGTTATCGAGAAACTCATGGGGGAAGTTAACTACTAGTACCACTATGAATGACAAAGTCGAGGATCCATGCACATCCATAGTTTCATTTGGATAAAAAATGCACCAAATATGGATGCACAAGACTGGTCCAACCCTTCTGAAGTACAGAATGCAAAATCATTCTTCGACAACTACGTCGGTGCTTGGAACCCTCGCTCTAAAATTGAAATTGGAAACATGCTACATAGAACTTCAACCGATGATCCGTGCTTTCTCAACACAAATGAAATAATTTCTACCGATACTTATGTTGATTATGAAGAGTTAGTAAATCATGTGCAAAGACACAAAAATTGTACTGAAATGACTTGCCTGCGCAAGAAAGGGAATCATGTAGAGTATAGATATAAAGCTCCTTGGATAGAATGTGAAGAATCAAAATTTCTATGCAATGAAGTTGGGCAGAAATCCTACGAACCATTGAGAAATGATGATAGGTTGAACATCCATATCCCACATATTCTCTCCATATGGGGGGCTAATATAGATTTCCAACCTGTCACCTCGCGACTTCTTGTTCTCAGATACATTGCCAAATATGCATCGAAAGTATAAAAGAAATTAGAGAGTCATGTAAATATGCTCTCAAGAATTTTCTCTTCTACGCACCAACAAGATCACGCTATCAAAACCTACAAAAATTTCATGACCAAGCTCATTGCAAAGAGTGATATAAGTGCACAAGAAACATGCCATATTCTACAAAAACTACCTCTTGTGATTTGCAATAGGCAATTCATATCCCTAAATGTAGGTAAAAAAAGTGCTCCACTACCTCAAACAAATAGCCGATGGCAATTAGATATAGTCTACTTACATCTATTCCTACTTACAATGACCAGACACTTAGAACTAGTTACACTCATAGAATCATCAAGATCTTACACATATGTTTCCAATCGCAAATGATACAAATGGCATTGTCAAAAGAAAAATGCAACAATTTAAGTCTTTCCAAGGTTTTATACCATTCCAAAAGAAGACTCTGACAATTTTGAGTTATTTTGTTGGAGTGAGATACTTTTATACAAACATTTTGAGCAATAGATAGAGATATAGGTGTAAACACAGAAGAGATCATTAGTAATTGGAAGCACATGAATATAGAGAAATATAATGTATGGCATGTTGATCGCATAGACCCAAATGAAGATGTCTTGGAAGAGGAGAATGACAGTGATAGTGAAATTGGTACACAAGACCCTATACAACTAAATGAGTGGGAAATATTGTCTCAAATGGGGCTTGCTAATAGTATCAACTTGAATGATCTTGACATGTTGGGAAAGCCTGATTTTGACACCAATCATATTTGGGATGAGCATAATGTTGCTTCAGAACTGCATGATACTACAATTCAATTTGTTCATAGAAACAAGATGTCTCAACAAGATATTCCCCCCCCCGACACAAATTTGAACAACCAAAACTATAGGTTATCACCTCACCAATAACTGACACTTTCTCTCATTACAAACTACTCCAAAACTAATTTCTCAATTGAAACTTTGTACATAGTCATACAAGGAACAACATGCACTGGAAAATCATATCTAATTAGCTGCATAAGAAATTCACTACAAAATTGCAGTCCACAAGGAATAAATCCACTCATGGTTCTTGCACCAACAGGTTTCACAACATTTAATATTCACACATCAACCATACATGCAGCACCGAAGATCCCAATTATAGATATGGAACCACTACAAGCCCAAACATTGACAACATTCCAAGAAGATATGAAAATTATACAATACATACTCATCGATGAGATGAGTTTCATAGGCCCAAAACTACTATTGAAAATTGATAGCAGGTTACGTGAAGCAATATCCCACTAGCAACACATTTCCTTTGGTGGTGTCTATATTATTCTAATTGGAGACCTCGCCCAACTTCCACCGGTCATGGACAAACCTATCTATGCATCACACACAGTTGCAAGAAATCTACGACACAAATTTACTATAGTTGTAACATTGCAAACAATTTTTAGACAGGATGGTGATGACCCAATTCAAATACAATTTCACCAAGCATTACAAAATATGCGCAATGTAGACCCTACTGAGCATCATTGAAAGTTGTTAATGTCTCGCACAAACAAACACCTAACACCAGTTGAGAAAGAAGAGTTTGACCAAACAATACATTTATTTGCTACAAATGAACTTGTAGCACTACACAACAAAAAAATGCTAAAACAACTAAATGTTCATATTGCACTCTATGTTGCACTCAATACACAATGTAAATTTGGTGAGCCTAATAACAATGAACAACTTCCCCAAGATGTCCTTTTGTGCAGATTTCAATGTGTCATTCTTACAAAAAACCTATGGATAGAAGTTGGTCTTGTCAATGGATCTCTTGGAGAGGTCAATGAAATTGTATAACCCTGTGGCTCTAAGCCCTAGAGCTACCCGCGTATGTTACAATAAAATTTAATAACTACACTAGTCCACCTTGGGATTTTCAAAACCCAACAACTATCCCCATACAACGAATAACCTGGGGCAACCGTAGACAACTACCACTAGCCACTGCATGGGCTATCACTATACACAAGTCACAAGGCCTCACACTAGATAGGGCCACAGTTAACTCAGGTTGATTTTTGAGTTATTTTTAAATAAAGGATAATTAACTCACAAAAACATGCAAAAGCAGAGTTGAACTCAAAATAGATTTTTGATTTAATTGATAATTGGTAGTTGTTTGTTTTTCTGATTGTGCATGTTTTATTTATGAATTAATTTAATAATAAAGTGATTTATTTCCAACTTAACTGATTTTGAAAAATAAAACAATTGATTTATGGGTTAATCAATTATTTTTCAAACTTTTATTCAAAAACAATATTATTAAAAATTGACAACCTACTTTAATTAATTAAATAAGAATTTAATCAATCATTCATAGGATTTTGGATTTATTGTCAAAATTAAATAATACAATTTAGGAATAAATAGAATTAACTTCAATTAAATAATTAAGTGGCAGTATTAAATCTAATTAATTAAATATTGAGAATATTCAATTAATCAAACTTTAGGATAAATTGGATTTATCGCCAAATAATCATTAAATCAAAGATAATTAGGATAATTAGGAATATTACTAGGAATATTCCCCAATGCAGAATTTAGGATAATCAATTAGGATTCGATAATGTTAAGATGTGCCTTAGGTTAGGACTTCGATGTCGATTTCGTTCGAATTGTCGATGTATGAGGTTAATGAACCTATAGCCCATTTTTGGGGTATTACATTTTGCCCCTCTTTGAATTGTTGTACGCAGCACATTGGTTCAAAGATAGTCTGTGCATGATGTTGAAACTGATGTTTGAAATTGATATTGATATGAGACAGAAACTGATTTGAAATTGATATGAAGATAATAGGTCCTGAATGACCAAAGATAATGTTAACTATAACAGTAATGAACAGATGAAACAAAAGCATCAAAATGCCTGATTCTGAACCTTATGATTGTGAAGAAGTGAGTGACCGATTCCAGACTCGATTGTCCTTAGAAGAATCACATAGGTATCACATATGAACCCTTCAGTTACCGAAGAACCAAGGAAATAACACATTTGAACTGATAGTTGCAAAAACTGATACAATTTACAAGATTAGGAGAATACCAAATTGATATGGATCTCGATGAATCTGATATGCCCCAAGAGATGATAGATTTGCCCCGAGCGATGAGGTCTTTTTGATGAA
This sequence comes from Chamaecyparis obtusa, assembly GCA_027943335.1. Taxonomy (NCBI): domain Eukaryota; kingdom Viridiplantae; phylum Streptophyta; class Pinopsida; order Cupressales; family Cupressaceae; genus Chamaecyparis; species Chamaecyparis obtusa. The sequence continues at coordinate 528,107 of BSBK01000903.1, read as the reverse complement.
TCAGTAACTAGACGTGGTTTTTGTCTTGATTACTGAGGAAAGATATGATTTCAGCAAAGATATGATTTCAAATTAGATTACAGACTTTGAATGATATGCAATACCATGCCCCCTTCAGGATTAAAATTGAAATCTGACGAGAGAAGTCAGCATTAAATAGTTCAGAAGCATGTTAATTGATTTAAGAAGTGGTTGGACATGTTCGAGAATGCATTCTGCATCGTTTGGAGGTCCTGGAGATCAAGTTTGACTAGGTTTGACCATGAGTTGACCATAGTTGACCAAGTTGAAATTTTGATAGTTTGATGTAAGATAATCAGTTAAGTTCAATACTAGATTTCTGTGATGATTGAAGGTCGAATATGCAAGCAGTAGACAATATGAATGATCTCAGATTTTGATTTTGATCCTGAAAAAGGATTCTACTTGCTGTTCCATTGGAGGAACCTTCGTGTGAGATTCAACTCTTGTTAGATTTGAAGATGCGATTTGAAGAATCGTTTAAGCATTGAAGTTTGTTTAATCAACCATTGTGAGATCATGCAAAATGCAAAATGCAAAGAGACATGTAGAATGAAATGCAACCTAAGACCTAGGACCTAGTCACTGATCATATGTCGATTTGTTATCATCATTGAACTTTTAGGTAATCAGATAAATCAATACAATGCCCACTACCTATGAAACCATAGACATATGAATATCGATTTGTATCACAAGAATCAATACAACACCCACTGGTTTAGGAAACCATGGATATATGAATATTGATTTTGTTTTCAGAATGTCGGATTAGATATAAGCACCAAGGCACAAATGCCAGGATGACCTAAATATCATGTCCATTTTGATATAGCAATTTGTATAAGCATCAAAACATAAATGTCATGATGACTAGAATACACCTTGCGGTCAAACACATCAAACAGTCAAGAGATCATTCTAAATCTAATGTGAATTACCCATAGTGACCCTTTATCATTCACATCCTTAGGTAAGATCATGTTTCACAGTAGGAGAAAGAATTTACTCAAAAAGACAATAATTAGATCAAACTTCCTTGAATTTTCTAGGTATTAATGGTCGAGGTACGCATGGCCATCCAATTCGAGATAGAGGCTCTTACAGTCGGACACCATTTGAATCCAGAATTTCCAAAGTTGTTAGATTTTCACATACAAGAAGAAGACAAAGAAAAGATTATGCCCCCAGTCATCACTCTCTAAATCCTATAAAGGACATCATCGAAGAGCTCAAAGGGACACAATATGCAAAAATCTCAATGCGAATCAGTAAGCATACAATGAGATAAAAGCATGAAAAGCACAGATTGTTTTCAGTTTGTGTTTGATTGCGTTCTTGTAGATGCAAAATCCTTTCTGGAGAGGAGATAGACTAACTGACTTAGATGAACCTTCAAAGGACTCTGACTGGATATGATACATCTAAGATACATTGGAGGCCATAGGATATGACTAGGATTGCCCCCAAGTTTGAACATTGATAGGATACAGATGCTTGAGCTTATTGGTGTACAGACCGACTTATTGAAAAAAATTTGGGAGATATGTACAAACTAAAGCAAGACTGGAAGTTGGGAAAGACCAAGATTGTGTTGATAGATGGAGCATTTTGAAACAAGTGGCACCCGTTTGTCGGGTTTTCACCATCTTGGTAGAGATTCTATTTTTGCTACCAAGGCGCCTGTTTCCAGGTTTTCACCAAGGTACTTTTTTCTTTTTCTCATTTTTTTGTATTTTTTATTTTTCCAAATTTTTTGTACTTTTGATATTTTTTTATTTTTTTGTGAATCATCAAGGCGCCCATTGCTAGGTTTTCACCAAGATGTTCATTCTTTCAGGACTTTTTCAGATTTTTAAGATTTTTTCAAGACATTTTATCAAACACTGAATGTCTTAGGCATAGAATTTCTTCAGATGGAGAATGTTGATTGGTTCTTGGAGTTGTTCTCCTTCAGTTGTTGAGAGTTGATAGGCACTAGAGCCAAAAGTAGCAGTGATTACAAAGGGACCCAGCCAGTTGGGTTCAAACTTCCCCTTGCGTTCTCGATGTGATTGATTTTTAGGATTTTCTCTCAAGACTAGATCACCAACCTGAAATTCTCTATGTCTGACTTTCTTGTTGTAACCTCTAGACATTCTCTTCTAATATACTCTAAGATGATCATATGCTGCTTGTCTGCGCTCATCTAGTAGTTCAAGTTCTTGCAACCTAGACACTCTGTAGTCATCATCAGTTACTAGACCATGCATTCTGATTCTTAGTGATGGGATTTCAACCTTAATAGGCAGTACCACTTTAGACCCATAAAATAAAGTGAAAGGAGTAGCCCCAGTAGGTGTTCTAATACTTGTTCTGTAGGCCCAGAGAGTTGGATTGATCATGAGATGCCAGTCTCTTCCTATTTTATTAATTGTTCGGTGTAAGATTTTCAATAGATTCTTATTAGAAGCCTCTGCTTGTCCATTCCCTTGGGGGTAGTAGATAGAAGACCAATGTTGTGTGATCTTGAATTTGGCACATAGATCATCTAGGTCTTTGTTCTTGAATTGCGCACCGTTATCTGTGATTATGGAATGAGGTATCCCATATCTGCATATGATATAGTTTAATATGAATATAGATATTTGCTTTCCAGTTGCTTGTGTCAAAGGGACTGCTTCTACCCATTTTGTAAAATAATCTGTAGCTATGATTATATGGGTATGTCCATTAGAAGAATGAGGATTTATAGCTCCTATAAGATCAAATGCCCATTGGTGAAAAGGCCATTGTGTAGTAAAGGGAATTAGATCTCTCCCCGAAGCATGAATTAGGTTGCCATGTACTTGACACTTTTGGCAATTCTTAACAAATTTGATAGCCTCTTTCTCCATATCGGGCCAATAGTACCCAGCCCTAATAAGTTTTTGAGCTAGTGTTAAACCATTTGAGTGTGACCCACAAATACCATCATGGACTTCCTCTAACGCACGTTGAGACTCTTCCCATTCTAAACATCTAAGTAGCATACTATCTAAACCTCGTTTGTACAGATCGTGACCAATGATGACATATCGGGAGGCATTACGGATAAGGTATCTCTTTTCATGGCGGTTGAAGGTATCGGGAATGATTTGGTCTTGGAGATAGGAAAATATGTTTTTGTATCTGGATGAATCATGACCAACAATAGTGCATCATGCGGGTTTCAGGGGAATCATATGCAGGATAAGATAGTGCTTCCACCAGGAACTTGTAGCATAGCTCATGTTCAGGCTACTATAATAAAGTAGATAGCGTTGTCATTGCATCGGCAGCCTTGTTCTCCATTCTAGGAATTTGCTCAAATGTGATAGATATGAAATATTTCTTAAGATCATCTACCATTCTCTTGTAAGGAATGAGCTTTTCATCTTTAGTTTGGTACACATCATTGACTTGATGAATAACAAGTTGAGAGTCTCCATGAATGTGTAGCTCTGTCACTCTCCATTCAATTGTTATTTTCATACCATTCAAAAGGGCTTCATATTCAGCAATATTGTTTGTGCAAGGAAACTTTAATCTGAATGCTTTTGGGATTGAGTATCCTTGAGGAGTTATGAACAATATGCCTGCTCTAGATCCATTTTGTGTATAGGAGCCATCAAAGAATAACTACCATTCTCTAGAAGAAAGAGTCATGATAGAGGAATCTGGAAATTCCATTTGCATTGGTGTATCATCAATCATAGGTGCATCTGCTAATTGATCAACAATAACCTATCCTTTGATAGCTTTGCGTTCCACATATTCAATGTCAAATTCACTTAAGAGCATGACCCATTTAGCTAATCTACCTGCGAGGGCAGCTTTGCTTAGTAGGTACTTGAGTGGATCAATTTTAGCTACCAATTGTGTGGTATGAGCTAACATGTAGTGTCTTAGTTTCTGTGATGCAAAGATCACAGCTAGACAAGATTTTTCAATCATTGAATAGTTCTTCTCATATGCAACCAATGTTCTACTAATATAGTATATAGCTCTTTCCTTTTTGTTCTCATCATGTTGTGCTAGCAATGCCCCTAGTGATGTATCTGTAGCGGAGACATATAAGATCAAAGGCTTCCCATGAATAGGAGGCATCAAGATAGGTAGATTTGATAGATACTTCTTGATATGATTAAAGTTGTACTCACATTCTTCATTCCATGCAAAGGTCACACCTTTATGTAATATTTTTGTAAAAGGTTGTGATATATCAGCAAGTTGTGATATGAATCTTCTGATAGATTATACTCTCCCTTGTAAGGTTCTCATTTGACTGATATTCTTGGGAGGTTGCATCTCTATTATAGCCTTGACTTTAGCTGGATCAACTTCAATGCCCTTCTTTAAAACTATGTATCCTAAGAGCTTTCTAGAAGTGACACCAAAAGCACACTTCTTAGGATTTAGTCGGAGACTAAACTTTTCCATTCTGTCTAGGATCATGCTCAAGTCCTTTAGATGTTCAGTTCTAATCATAGATTTTGCTAAAGTATCATCAACATAATCTTCCATAGTTTGATGCATCATGTCATGGAAAATAGATGTCATTGCTCTTTGATATGTAGCACCAGCATTTTTAAGCCCAAATGGCATGACATTCCAACAGAAGGTACCCCATGCACATGTGAAAGCAGTTTTCTCTTGATCCTCTGGAGCAATTTTTATTTGGTTATATTCAGAGAAACCATCCATTAAGGAATACATCTCGAAACCCGCAGTTATGTCCACTATCATATCAATGTTAGGTAGTGGAAAATCATCCTTAGGGCACACTCTATTCACATCTCTAAAGTCTGTGCACACTCTGATTGAACCATCTAGTTTAGAAACAGGTACAATATTAGAGATCCACTCTACATAGTCAATAACTTGGATGAATCCAGCTTTTAGGAGCTTCTCTAATTCAGCTTTTACCAAGAGTGCAACGTGAGGATGCATCTTTCTCAACTTTTGTTTAACAGGTTTGACATTTGGAGCTATAGATAAATGATGCATTATAAGATTAGGATCCAATCCTGGCATATCTGAATATTTCCATGCAAAGTTGATCTTCTTCTCTGTTAGGAATGTTGTAAATTTTTGCTTCTCTTCTTCTGATAAAGATTGTGCTACATGAATCAATTGTGGTTCCTCTGTTCTACCCAAATTGATAGATTGAGTGGGCTCAATTAGAACTGGAGATATATCCTATAAATGACTTGGAAGGACATCAAATATCTCATCCTTAGGTGCCTCAAAGAGGTTTTCACCTTCAGATACGTCTTTTATTTTTACTTTTGTAGGTTCTAAGACTGCCACAAAGTGGTTTTCACCCTCAGAACTCTTTTTCTTTTTCTTTTTATTCTTATTTTTCTGACTAAGATATTTGATGTTCGACTCTGTCATGCTAACGCTCAGCTCACTAATGGAAGTACTCATAGGCTCAACTGCATTGAAGTAGCAAGCAAGGGCATAGTCATTCGGGAAGGTATAAATACCATGGCTTGGATTTATGGAGGTTTGATCAATAAGTTTTGGATATTGGATAGTCAAAGTGGGGAAAGATTGGGAGATAGTGTTTACGGATATGGATCTGTCATCATTGGTCCTAACTCGATGCTCAAGTTCAAAGGTGATATTACAACTTAAGGCATTCAATTCGTGAATAGGCTCAATGTCATCGTGGGAGCCTAATTCAACCATAGGTGGATCAGACTCAATAGGTTCATTATTTCGCTCTAGAATTACGTTGGGATTAGGTGCATATTGGTGAATAACATCAACATGTTTCTCTGTAATAAGCTCATCTTCATCTGGTTCTGGAATGGCTCCCCATTCATAGTCATTTGATTCAGCTTCTGATTCAGGATCTCTAGGAAATCTTAGAACATGAGTAAAGTCAGGGTGAATACCCCAAGAAGGGTTACCCTTAGTTTTTGATTTGAATTCATACTCATGGGAATCAGTTTCAGAATAACTACCACCTTCTTCTTGATCCTCTTGATTAGTTTTAAGATTAGTTGGTTCTTGTGTGGCAAATATCTCTTGATTGATAGTAGGTTCTTGTGTTTCTACTACATGAATTCTTTTGATTAGATCATCTTTATCATCAAGAAGGTCTTTGATCTCTTTAGGCAATTTTTCATAAGGGATGAGTTCTGAGCTATCTGAATCACTATCTAATGGTTATGTTTCTTCTTTCTTAAGAAGGGCTTCTCCTGGTGCGATCTACTCTATGACATGGGAACAATTACCTTTGAGGTGGAAGGGTTTCTTTTTAAATCCTAAGCCAACTTTGCCTTTATTTGCTCTACCAGTATGTGGGAGAGGTACCTCAAGACCTTTTCCTCTAACTCCTAGAGGTCCTTTACCTGAATATCCCATCTTAGCTATTAATTTATTTCCTGGGCCATATGACTTAGAAGAATCTTTGAATACTGTAGAATCATAAGTTTGGACAACTGGGGATTTAGGTTCGTCTTTGTATAGCCATGATAGCACAGCTTCATCCTCTTCAAACTCTTGCTTGGATACTTGTTCCACCACAAAATTCTTTTTATATGCTTCAAGAGGTTCTTTAGGTTCAGGCTTGGACTATTTCAAAGATTGTCCATAAGACTTAGGTGAGATATGGAGAGATGCCAAAGATAAGACTGGCTCCATAGTATATTCTCCCATACTATTTTCTTTGATATTAACCTCTTTTGCAAGATCTTCCATTTTAGATGTGGATGCCTCTTTAGTTGATTCAATGGAAGATTCTCTATTATTAGGCACAAGCTTATCTGCACTTTCCTTCAATGTACTGCAAGTTGTATTCAGATCTGTGGGGATAGTAACCTCTACTCCTGCATAAGGAAACTTCAAACATTGATGGTATGTAGAAGGAATAGCTTGCATTTCATGTATCCATGGTCTCCCTAGGAGGATGTTGTAGGCCAAAGGTAGATCAAGCACTTGATAGATGGTATCTCTGATAACTGGACCTGCTCTGATAGGTAAGACAATGGTACCTTTAGAAGATCTTTCTTATTCATCATAGGCTTTGATAGTTATTTTCTTTCTAGGATCAATAGCCAATTCTGAAAATCCCAATTGTGTGATCAAGCTGTAAGAACAAATGTTTAGGCCAGCGCCTCCATCTATCAACACATGTTTGACTCTATGGTTTTGGATCAAGACTTCTATATGCAAAGGCTGATTATATGGGTGACTTAAGGAGTTGTCATCTTCCTCTGAAGAGGAGATATATTGCGGAGATGTAAGATGTTCAACCATAGTCTGGAACCTGTCTAAATCAAGGTCATCAAGAACATTGGAACCAAGCAAAGCTTTGTCTAGTATGGCTCTATGAGCTAGAGATATCTGAAGTAACTCAAACATGGAGATTTTTGCATTAGTGTGTTGTAGTTGTTGGAAAATGCTATAAGATGTTGGCCTTGTATCTTTAGAATTGGAATATTTAGAAATAGCCTTCTATTTGGAAGCGGAAGAAAGATTGAAGGGCATCTTAGGGACATTAGATGAATCTGGGATTTGTCCTTTTAGATGTGCTTGAGCTTATGATCGAGTAACTGCATTAGCTGAGGAATGATCTCTTTCTCTTCATACAATTGTGATGACATTGCAACTTTTAGAGAGACATGGTTCAACCATATTGATGACAGCATTATTTCCAGGGTAGGCATAGTTGACTTTTGCCCCCATATTACGCTGAGAAGTTGAAACTACTTGACCATGTTGCGAAAATGGTTATGTAAATGTCGTATGATCATTATTGCTCTTAGGATTTTCAACTATGATGTCTCCACTATTGATCAAATCTTGAATGGTGTGTTTCAACCGTAAGCAGTTATTAGTTTTGTGACCTTTACCTCGATGGAAATCACATAATTCATTTTCTTTCCACCAATGTGGCTTAGGGTCTGGATCAGATTATCAGATTGCTGGCAAAGAGATGATGTTATCAGCCAGTAGAGTTCTCATAGCTGATTCTAAAGATTCCCAAGAGGAGTGAACTTTCACTTTTTATCCCAAGATTTGTATTCTGGCTTCTTTTGGAATGGTTTGGATGACTTTTGTTCTGAAGCTTTAATGGCTTGGGAACCAAGAGTTAGGTTGTAGGCTGGTGCCTTTGATGGGGCATGGATAGTGTCAACAATGCCATCTGTGACGATGCCTTTATTCTTGTTCCAGTTTTTGTTCTTGTCTTTAGAACTGGATCCTGATTCGTACTTGTCTTTTTGAAGTGTGATTTCTCCTTTTTCACAAGCACTTTTTTTTTATTTTGATAGCATTGTCCACCATCTTGTCAAAAGATGTATGATCTTGCATTTGCAGAGGATAATTGATTTCTGGAACAAGGTTATTGATGAAGATTTCCAATTTTTCTATTTCTGGAATAGGTCTGGCATATAGAGAGAACTTCTTCCTCCATCTCTTGAGAAATGTTAGGAATGGTTCCCCTGGATATTGCTTGAGATTATAGATATCAATCATGGTGAGTGGATGTTGAATGTTGTAGGAGTATTGTTGATAGAACAATTTGATCAACTCCTCAAAATTTTTGATAGTAGAAGGCAATCTAGAGAACCAATGAATGGCCGCTCCACCTAGAGATCGAGGGAAGAGGTGCATCAGATAGGTCGGTTCATGCATGAATTCCATAGATTGTGTACAAAATTCTCTGACATGATCTTGAGGATTTGAGTGTCCATCATACTTATCATACTTAGGCATCTCCACTCTTTTTGGGAATGGTGGCATGTACAAGTCTTTGTTGAATGGAAAAGGACATAGGGTCTCCATGGAGAACTCCTTAGGTTCCTTTTCTTTTTCAAGGTTGTTAAGTTTGACTTGCATGGCATGCATTTGTTTCATCATAGTTGTGAGTGGAGTTTCTTCCTCGCGCGTAATGATATCTTCAACATTAAAGTTGGGAGAAAGTTTAGCTCCTTGATGAGCTAATTGTAAAAAGTATGCCTCTCTATCTTCTTTCAAGAAATGCTTCATCATTCATTTGAAGATATCATCATTTTGATATTGAGTAATTTCTTCAGGTGTGGGTTCCTGATCTGCACCATGTTGAGATTGAGCTCTTTGAGAGCCAAAGTTTGTCCCTGCTTGAGACATGGTAGGAGTTTGTGGACTCCCTGGAATAGATTGATGTGGGGTTCATTGGGTACCTCCGTGAGTTGATGAAGGAGGAATGTAACCAGTTTTTAATCGAAGGTTGCTAACATCGTCATCTTCGTAAATACCAGAATTGTGGAGTTGCTCAAAAGTTGGACCTATGTGAGTCAAAGGTAAAGTATGAGATATTTCCCCAGATTTCTTGTGAGAGGAAGCTCTAGTTTCCACCATTAACCTTGGGTGAAGCAAAAGAATAAGATGAAGACAACTTGAAGAATGAATTGAATCAAGATGATCAGATGACGCAACCTTGTCAAGGTTTGATTGATTGAAGTACATATATGACTTAGACGAGGGATACTATGCCTTGGATGTATGGGTAGGTGCCCAAAAGATAGCGGACAAGATATCACAACACTTAGTCATTTTTGAAGATTGATTGAAGATTGATAGTTATGACAAGGTTTTGACACAAGATGATAAAGAATCAAATCGATTAAATAGAAGGCTGGATCGGATTCAAAAGACCACTTTGGGATAATGATAGGATTCTCAATAGCTACTGCTCTATTCTTGACACAGTGATTTGTTCGACAGATTCTGGAAATAGGCTGAAAAAGCTAAGTATCTGGCAATTCTGACAATTTTCTAACAACTTTTCAAAATTTTCCCAAACAACACTCTGCAGACTCGTACGACAATGGGTATGCTATGAAATGATAGTTGAAAAGCTCATACGACAGTTGCAAAACTTGCACGACAGTTGCTAGCAGGATTTGACTTTTTGAATTTGACTAGTAGAAAGACTTGTACGACACTGGGTTCTTTACCATATGATAGTTGGGCAGTAATGAAATGACATTTGATAGAAACTCGTATGAATTTCTGACCTCCTAAGATGACTTTTGATTCCAGAAAGGAATTTTACTTCAGATTTTGCAAATTTTGAGTTTTCAGATTTGGATTGTTTGCAAATGGTACTGTCCAGATTTGAGGATTGTAACAGATTCATCTATTTTTAGTAACTAGATAGATAAACAAGCACGCAAAATAAAAAGCAAGTGATTTCAAGCACATCTGAAAACAATGAACAAGGGAAAAAGAAACCTTGTGCATGAACAATCAAGTGACTTATTTGTGCTAATCCTTAGAAGTGCTAATTGTGTATGTTCCAAAAGTTTTGCATTAACGTACATATTCCTAGAAAATGAAAATTTGGCCTCACTAGGGTTTTTAGTAATGGTTTGACTCTGCAACTTTTATGATCCAAGAGGGTGAACTCCAATCCAAGCACACCGGGGTTTTGACATAGTCCAAGAACTTAATCTTCAGGATCTGCTAGGGAGATCTGACAGCCCAACAAGAGACCACACCTATGGAGATTTCTTCCAATAGGACATTTATATAGCGGTTGTCACTACCACGGTGAAAATGGCTATTATCGCTTGAGGTTCCGTCAACGTGGTTGACCCAATTAAGGGAATGTCCACTATGGTTAACCCTCTCTAAAGGTGACTCACAAAATATACCACATGGAGACTGGTTCCAGATTGAAGGATTTGGGTTTTTGGTACTATCCAAAAAGGAATTAGAGCATAATCCCCTAGCCTTTTCACTTTTAACCCAAACAAAGCAGACAGATAAATCCGACACGCTAAGACTAAGATTATCTCACAAAATCTATGACGTCAACCCCTTATGATCTATCAACCTCTCCGGAGAGAGAATGCCTTGATCAAAAGTTAAAGACACACGAATCTAGTGGAACATGAGACTCCCTCAGTATCCTCCCCACCTACAAGGGATCCTTCATTGAGAAGAGTTTCGCTGGAAACCCACTCTCTCAAGATCCACAAATAGTGTTCATGGGGCCTAATTACTATGTGTAACAAAGATGCTGAAAGCAAACTATGTTCGTTTTTATAGCCCAAATGAAGTCTGTAATAGGAAAACAATAAAAGTCACTCAAGCTAGACACATGAGATGTTCGTTTTAGATCCAAAATTGAAGTCTTATCAGCTGAGAAGATTACCTAAATTCCTTGCAATGCGCTTAGTAGATTTTTACCTATTTTTAGCAATTCTTGCACTTTTTCCAATGAAAACCTGCAGGAGACAATAAAAAATAGAGAATTTCAATTATTAAGATTAGCCGTTAGTCAAAATCTGAAAACCAAATCTGACAAATTGCCCTGAAAAATGAAATGATAATGAAAACCTAGTGCCAAAACTCGTACGACACTAGGTCTGCTCCTAGACGACAGTCCAGAAACTCGTACGACACTAGGTGTATGATGATACGACAGCTGAACTTCCAAACGATAGTGTGTACAGCCTGACACGATTCTCGATCCAATAGACTGTCATATGACAGTGGGTATAGTTTGAGATGACTTTTGTCAGAACTCATATGAAAATTGTACGAACATAATTTAAAAATCACAGTTTTGGCTTAGAAATTGAGAAGAAAAGATAGAAATTGATAGAATTGAATCGGAAACCCGTATCAGGGCCCCACGGTGGGCGCTAGAAATGTGTGTGTGAATTTTGTACCTGTTCTGTAGACATGACACTTCAGTAAAACATTAGAGGTTAGTTGAAATCAAAATCATGCAAGTAATTGAAAGCTAAACTAACCAAGTGATTTACTGCCTTCTAATAGGTGCGAGTATGATGTTCTCAGATTGTATCAAGATCAGTGACCTTGACGACACCTAAATGAAGGATTTGAATGCAAAACTGATATAAAATATGAATGCAAATTAATCTATTTTTTTGGTTTTTCTATGCAATTATGATAATGAAAAATGGATATGAATCTATGATATGTAAAAACTGATATGCTATGATATGCTAAATGATCTAACAAATGAAAACTAATATGATATGAAAAACTATGCAATATTGATCTCACAAAGCTTGGATTCGCAAAGATGATTCTTTAATCTCCAATTTGGCAGCGTGATTATGCAATTCTTGTGGATGATTTGTGAAGAGCTGAGGCCTTAATTTATAGAAATCTAGGGCTTTGGAGGTGCATGAATAAAAGCCATAAATCACTCAAATTAACTCAGGTTGATTTTTGAGTTATTTTTAAATAAAGGATAATTAACTCACAAAAACATGCAAAAGCAGAGTTGAACTCAAAATAGAGTTTTTGATTTAATTGATAATTGGTAGTTGCCTACTTTTCTGATTGTGCATGTTTTATTTATGAATTAATTTAATAATAAAGTGATTTATTTCCAACTTAACTGATTTTGAAAAATAAAACAATTGATTTATAAGTTAATCAATTATTTTTCAAACTTTTATTCAAAAACAATATTATTAAAAATTGACAACCTGCTTTAATTAATTAAATAAGAATTTAATCAATCATTCACAGGATTTTGGATTTATTGTCAAAATTAAATAATACAATTTAGGAATAAATAGAATTAACTTCAATTAAATAATTAAGTGGCAGTATTAAATCTAATTAATTAAATATTGAGAATATTCAATTAATCAAACTTTAGGATAAATTGGATTTATCGCCAAATAATCATTAAATCAAAGATAATTAGGATAATTAGGATAATTAGGAATATTACTAGGAAAATTCCCCGATGCAGAATTTAGGATAATCAATTGGGATTCGATAATGTTAAGATGTGCCTTAGGTTAGGACTTCGATGTCGATTTTGTTTGAATTGTCGACGTATGAGGTTAATGAACCTATAGCCCATTTTTGGGGTATTACAGATATACGTAAACCTGAAAGACAAGGCCTTGCTTTTACAACAATCTCTAGAGTCAAATCCCTATAAGGCCTTCATATAGAACTCGCCTTCACTTTTGAGCACTTCTGTAAAATGAAGAAGAACTCGTACAATATTATTAGAAAGAAAGAAGAAGCTCACCTGCAATTGCTCTCAAATTAATTTTGGGTATGTGATGTTACTTTCCCCCATCTCTTTTAAAATACTTCATTTTACACATTTCTCATTCCTCATTTAAGCCAACCATTTGATTATTAACTAATTTTTCTTTTCTTATTCTACAGGTTCACATACGCTCCTCCAAATAAAAGAACAACTACTATTGACGGCTACACATGCAACAATTCCTAATTTGCTCCAATAAACTTCACTACTTCGATTTTCTTCAAGGATCTGCATAGACTAAAGACTGCCAATACTTTGCAGTCAAATTTTCGATGTTCAATTCTCTTGTATAAAATAGTTCCTTCCAGGTTGCTACATGTTTGTAGAAGTACACTTCAAAACACTTCTTACAATTCAATTGCTGACACATTGTGCTTCCACATCCTAAACTATTACTCTATCCTTTGTACTGAGAAGATACCCAAGCAATTTTGGATGCACAAGACAACAATAGTTATTTTGTATAAGTTTTCCTTTAACAACAGTTATTTTGTAGAAATTTTCCTCAATTATGTAGGCAAGTCCTTTCAGCCCAAGGAGCTCTTGTTACCTATTTGGGGTTCGTACACTCCATGTTCTCCAATTCTTTACATTGAAAAAATGCCTTCTAAATTGATTTCATTACATTATGTTGCCTTCTCACTTACAAATTTAAACACTTGCTTTTGTTATGTCATGCTTCAATTATGCTTTCAAATTAAATGCCTATTGACCCATCCCTTGCACCTCCATTGGGTGCAAGTGCTAGTCAATTATATGCACCACTATATAAAGCAAGAATTGGTCAATGCTTCAATATATAATGTGATCTTTACCAATTCCAGATTAAGATAAAAATAACATTAGTCTTTGATGGATTGTAATAACATTGAAATAAAATTGATCGATGTATCAACCTTATCTTAAGTTTCTTTTGATGAACTATGCTAATCAAAGTGTATTAATTACTAATATCGGCTAATATTTTTAGCTAATAAAAGTGTAGTTTTTTAAAAAAATATGTATTGTAAAAAATTACCATCCATATTATCAAGGAAAATATTTTTGAAATAGGAAAAAAATCTTATATCCGATTTGTTAAAAAAAGTAATTTTAATAAGAAGCTAAATATAGCCCCTCATTTATAGTCTATGATAAGAACTAATAATAATTAAATAATAATAAATATAAATACAACTAGATATGAAATATAAATGATTTTTTCATCCCCAAAAATATATTTTATAATAAGCTGAAATAATAATAATAATAATAATAATAATGTATAAAGTAAGGCAAAAATAAATATTCAATTTTTATAAATAATTTTTTGTGTATTATAAAATGGATATATAGAAATAAATTAGTTTGAAAATAAAATGCAATAATTATTTACTTTTTCATCTATTTGTGTATTTGTAATAGTTTTAATAAAAAAGGTAAATAATTTATTAATACTTTTATATGCATTTATTTTAAAAATTCCAATCTCGTCTCATATTTTAGATAAATGTATTTAATATATCTATAATATTTCTTTTGAAACATGAATTAAAGTCTAAGGGACAACCTTGTTATATTAAAATTATATTACAAATTTACATTTTTCATTGTTTGGGTTATGACCTATATTCAAAACTCTCAATACTATATGCTTGTATTCTTCTTCCTAGCTAGACTCTACAAATCATTATCAAAGTTAGTCCCCTCTATTATGGGATACAAAATTTGGAGAAAGTAGTAAATTCGAACATGATATTCACTTCATTTCAGTCTTTGACTTCATCATTAATAAACTAGAAAAACCATTCAATCTCATACGTTGGCTCTAGATTGGTTATCTTCTTGAAAATGGACTAACCCTTTGTTGCCTTTGGGTTCTGTTGAAAATGAGCGGTGTGGTAAAAAAATGCTAAAAATACATGCCATACCACAAATTTATGGGCCTCTTGTGCCTTTTGGAAATCCATTGGCAATGATATCACTATGTCATACCAAACAACATTTAGAACCTCCTCTAAACCCCTGAGAAAATGTTTATTCACTAGCACTTGAGACAAATCCTTCACCATCTCCTTCTCTTCTTTAAGGTCTAGGAGGGATGCCATGAAACAAGAGGAAATGTTTATTTTGAATCTATGATGATTATCAACCACCAAAAATTTTTGCCTAAGAATCCACTCTCACTACCATTATGATGAGCACAAGATGGGTCTGATAGACTACAACTGATTGAATATCTTAAAGGAGAGATTGATGACTTCAAAAGACATTGATTGCTGATCACCGAGCTACAAATATATATGTGAGACATTAAATCAATTAATGTATTGCCATTGATGTCAACTAGTTTTGATTGTACTTACCATGATGGTTACAAATATCTAAAGAAGGAAATAATGATGAAGAAATGAAATATCTACATGAAGATGAGATGTATGAGAAGGATATGGATATGATATTCATTGGGTAACTTATTAATGATGAGTCTATGACATTATGTTAGTGATTTTATTGTATTACATAATTGTGTTATGGTTTGAAGATCAATAATGAACAAGTTTATGTGGTCAGTAAATGAAGAATTCAGTGTACACCGAGCAAGTGTAGTGTATATCGAGTTTAGTGTTAACTGAGTAAGTAGTCATTGACACGTTACAATATTGACCGAGTGAAAGAAATAAATGGAACAAATGACTTTCGACTAAAGATGATGAGTTGGACAACTATGGATGATTCCGAGGATAAAGATAAAGTTTGTTACGATGATCAAACAGATGACAAAATTCAAGGATGATAGGATGAAGGATAATGAAACATGTTATTGACACAACTGCTGAGGAAGGTTAAAGCAACAAAATAAATGGTGAAGATTAAGAGGCAAAATTTATGGCTGAAAATAAAATGGTTTATTATGTCTATAAAAGGAGATAAGAGATTCATTATGATTTTTGGAGAATGCGTGTGAGTAGATTGTATTCATGCAAAGATGGTCAAATGGGTTGAAGACATAACTGAGCAATTTTGTAGACAACACTGAGCATAAGAGAAAAGGAATTACCGAGTAGAACAGAGTTGGAGGAAACAAAGAGATTGATTTGAGTATAATGGCCAGAAGTATTTTGAGCTTATCATAGATATGAAAATCTACAAAATAAGTTGTATTTGAATCAAATAATTACTGTAACATTCTAACCATTACTACAGATAAATCTCTTAACCGAGTGGGACTTAACAATCTTTTAATTTTAATATGACATTCAATGAATGTTGATTGTTTTCTTTTTTACCCCATAGTGAATGTTTGGTCACAGAGAACTGTTAGTGATAAATCCTCTAACTAGGTCACACCTCATAGTATGTTTGGTAACCTTTAACATGGTTATCTCTTAACTGAACTCACTTTAGAAGAGTGAAATTGTTTTGGGTTATCGATCCCAGGTGGGTTTTTCCCCTAATAGGGTTTTGACGTTAAAATCAAAGTGTTATATGTGTATGGATGTGGTGAATTGTTATTTTACTCTAGACATTACTATAACTAGATTGATTAGTAAATACACTAGTTATTTTACTATTATTCGGTAGATGAACAAAAGACACGGTTAAAATTTTACCGAGTTGATTAAATTGTTTGAAAGAGTTGTTTTATACATCGGGGAGTGTTTGGGAGTGTAGGATAACTGGACTTAACTGATTTACCCCTCGTCTTAGTTATCTAACAATTGGTATCATACCATAGAGTGCTTGAAGAAAAGTTTTAAGGACTTAAGTTAAAGATCACAAGATGTATAAGAGAGAGGTGCCAAAGCTGAACAAAGACAACTTCTTGACATGACAAAGCAAAATGAAATTGTATCTATCAGGGATCAGTGAGTCTGCAACATACTACTTGCAAAATGAGTTTATCTTACCCACTAGACCTTTGACTGTTGATCAGATGAGAGAAAGACATGAACACAATGCTATGATGGTTGAGATTGCTTCTTCCTTATTAGATGCCTAATTTGAAGATGTTAAGATATGTACGTACAACTGCTAAATAGATGTGGGACAAGCTTGCACTAGTTCATGGAGGAGATGTGAATGTGATAAGGGCTAAACTTGAAAGTCTAAGAGGAAAGTTTGATGACATAAAAATGAAAGAAGGTGAGAACATATCTTAGTACAATAACTGAGTCAAGGAGGTTGTGAATGCTATCTGAGGAGTAGGTGGAATTATTGATGAAGACACTATGGTAAGAAATGTTTTTAGAACCTTAATTATTACCTGCCTATGCTATAAGAGTTTTTGCAATTCATGAAATGAGAGCATCTCGTGGTAATAATGTTACACTTGATAGTCTAATCGGTAGATTGAATACACTTGAGCTTAACAACTATGACAATAGTATTGTACCTACTATTGAATCTACATTTATGCCATCTCTAAAAATTGGTAAGTCAAGCATCAAACACAAGATAAGAAATGAGAGTGATAGTGAAAGTGAAGCAGATGAACTTGATGAACTTGAAGCATTAATGGCTAGAAGATTACAAAAAGGTAAAGGAAGATATAGAGGTAAACTACCATTGATTTGTTTCAAATGCAAAGAGATTGGTCCTATTGCTGCTAGATATCCTGACAGGAAAGATGATGAGAAAAAAAATGAAAGATCTAATGAAAGGAAGTATGACAAAAGAGATAATCAAGATCACAGAGGTAACTGACAATATGGCAAGAGAGATAACCGAGATTACACAGATAAAGGAAAGAAGACATGTTACCTTTTTGAAGATGATGATGATGACACTGACACCAACACTGATGAAGACATATAAGTGGTATTTGTGGCTTTGAAAGAAGATTTCAGAGAAGAAGAAAGGTATGTTGAAACAAAACTTATTTCTAAAGTTAGCAAGAATGATACTTGGATTATAGATAGTGGTTGTACACATCATATGACTGGTGATGAAGAGAAATTTGAATACCTTGAAAATTATAATGGTGGATCTGTCAAAATGGGAAATGATACACCTTGTCTAGTGAAAGGAAAATGGTCTATATTGTTGAACAATAAGATCACATGTCAGAATGCATATTGGGTGAAAGGACTTAATTACAATCTATTGAGTGTAGCACAACTAAATAATACAGGTCACCGAGTTTCATTTGAGAAAAGAAAGGTGAAAATCTATGATGAGACTGGAAAGTTGGTCGGTATTGTTGAACAATCAGAAGGTAATTTATTTTATCTTGACAATGATGAAACTTCTTGTTTGTTGGCTAAAAATGAAGATGTATGGTTATGACACATGAGGTTATGTCATGTGAATTTTGACAACATGGTTAAGATCAGTAAGAAAAGAAAAGTTAGAGGTTTACCGAGCATATCTAAACCTGACCATGTTATGTGCAAACAATTTCAAATGGGCAAAATGCCAAAATCTAGTTTTAAGAGCAAACACTTTTCATCTAATGCTATTTTGGAGTTAGTTCATATTGACTTGTGTGGTCCTATGAGAACTCGTAACTATTATAGAGACAGATATTTTACCTTGTTTGTTGATGACTTCTCTAGAATGATGACTATCATGTTCTTGAAAGAAAAATCTGAAGCTTTTAAAATGTTTAAGTGGTATAAAGCTAAAGTGGAAAAAGAAACTGGAAAAGAACTAAAATGCTTAAGGTCAGATAGAGGTGGTGAATTTATTTTTGATGAGTTCACTAATTTTTGTAATGAGCATAAAATTAAGAGATAGGTTTCTGCACTGAGAATACCCCAACATAATGGGATTGTTGAAAGGAGAAATAGATCAATTGTTGATTGTGCTAGAACATTGATGATTGAAAAAGATGTTTCACAAATGTACTAGAGAGAAGTTGTTAGTATTGTTGTTTACACAATAAACTGAGTTCAAATGAAGAAAAAATCAAACAAGACACCTTATGAATTATGGTATGGTTACACACCTAATGTAAGTTATTTCAGAATATTTAGAAGTAGATGTTACATTCTAAAAGATGGTAGAAATGAGAAATTTGATTCAAAAGGTGATGAAGGAATATTTCTATGATATTCTACTAAAATCAAATCTTATAAATATTTGAACAAGGCTACTGACAAGATGATTGAAAGTGCAAATGTGAGAGTTGATGAATTTGGTGAAAAAAATGATGAAGGAATTAGAAAGGAACCAGAAGACTATGGTAGATTTGTTTACATTGATGAACTTGACACTCTACCTGAGCAATAGCCTGGTGTTACTGAGCAACAGGGTAATGCTACCGAGCAACAACCTGGCATTATCGAGAAATAGGGTAATGCTACCGAGCAACTGTCTTTACAGACCGAGAATCAATAAACTGTTACCGATGAAGATCATGATCATGCACTGAATGGAGAACACATTGAAGAACATATAACTAAACCTATACTTTCTAGATATGCAAGGAGACATCATCCATAAGATCATATCATTGGAGATAAAAGAGCAGGAATAATGACATGAAGTAAGTTGAGAAACAACATGCTTAGTTTGTGAATTTGAGACAAAAACTATTAGAGATGCATTAGAAAATGATGAATGGATCAAGGCAATGAATAAAGAGATTGAGAAAATACAGAAAACCAAATATGGACATTGGTACCGAGATCGAAAGATAAGAATGTGATTGGAACAAAATGGATATTGAGAAACAAATTGAATGAGAATGGAGATGTCACAAGGAACAAATCAAGACTAGTTTGCAAAGGTTATGCACTAGAAGAAGGTATTGATAGAGTAGAGACTTTTACACCCATTGTTAGACTTGAAGGGGTAAGAATATTGCTTGCATATGCTTCTTACAAAGGATTTAAAGTTTATCATATGGATGTTAAATCTGCATTTATGAATGAGATACTTGAGGAAGAGGTATACATTGAACAACATGAAGGTTTTGTTGATCCTAATAAGAGTAATATGGTATGTAAGTTGCACAAAACATTATATGGATTAAAACAAGAACTGAGAGCATGGTATGAAAGAATGCATTCCTATCTAATAAGTATTGGATTTGTTAAAACAAGTGACAACAACAATTTGTATTTGAAAAGTGAAACTGATGATAAGATTCTTATTGCTGAATTTTTTGTTGATGATATCATATATGGAGGACATGATAACTTATGCAAATCATTTGTTGATGAAATGAGGAAAGTATTTGAAATGTAAATGTTCGGAGTGATTAAATTTTTTCTTGGCTTGCAAATATTACAACAGACTGAAGACATATACATCATACAATCAAAGTACATCAAAGAAGTATTGAAGACATTCAGTATGGAAGACTAAAAAATAGTTGGTACACCTGTGGTCACCAACTGCAAATTGACAAAAGATGACAAGTCCATCGAGGTAAATCAAACCTTGTACACATCAATAATTGGAAAGTTGATGTATGTTGTGCATTGTAGACCAGATATTGCACATACAGTTGGAATTGTAGCAAGATTTTTTGCTAATCCTAAAGAATCACACATGACTGCTGTAAAAAGAATTTTGAGATACCTGAAGAATACTGAAAACTATGGTTTGTGGTATAAAAAAGAAGACAATTTTGAATTGAAATTTTATACTGATGTGGGTTGAGTTGGAAACATTGATGATAGAAAGAGCACTACTAGTGAGGCATTCTTTATGGGAGAAAGATTGGTTACTTGGATAAGTAAGAAACAAGGATGCATTTCTCAGTCCATTGTAGAAGCAAAATATGTTGTTGCTGGTGCTAATTGTTCAACTATTGCATGAATAAAACAACTATTGGAAGGTATGAATGAGGAGATCACCGATCTAGTGATAATCTATTGTGATAATACAAGTGCAATTAATATTTATAAGAATCTAGTGATGCATGCAAAGACAAAACATATTTCTATTAAGTATCACTACTTGAGGGAACAAGTTCAAGAAAAACAAGTTAGATTGGAGTATGTGAAATCACAAGAGAAACTTGTTGATATATTTACTAAACCCTTACCGAAGGATACATTTGAATACTTGAGGAGTAGACTAGGGGTCCATCCCCTGTCTAATAGTCACTAAGGTGATTAGGAGGTTACATCAACCTATACTTTATCATAATATTTAATGATGTTGATGCATAATGCTCACACTTTGGGTTTCCTAAGGCTGTGAAAGATGGAAGACAAGCTGAAACCGAATATCAGTACATGCAAGGTACTAGGTCTGAACTGAACAATAGAGATATTGATTTGGCTATTGAAGAGCTGATTATTTTCTTTTTGACATTGTTATCAAAGGAAGAGAGATTCAATGAAATATCTAGATTAAGGAGAGAAATATACATGAAATATTCAAAGAATGGTTAAAAGGGAGAGAACAAAAAGAGAGATTACCGAAAGAGAGAGTATTGATGTTGTGTAGTGATTAAACATATTAAATGTACAAGCTAGGGAGAGCTTACCAAGTTACAACATTTGCATACAGAGTTGTAGAATAGATGTTTGGTATTCTATGACATATTTCATATTGTGTTGCCATCAATGCCAATGGGAGAGATTGATAGACTACAACTGATTGAATATCTTAAAAGAGAGATTGATGACTTAAAAATACAGTGATTGATGATCACCAAGCTACAAAAGTATATGTGAGATATTAAATCAATTAATGTATTATCATTGATGTTAACTAGTTTTGACTGTACTTATCATGAAAGTTACAAACATCTGAAGAAGGAAATAATGATGAAGAAATGAAATATCTACATGAAGATGAGATGTATGAGAAGGATATGGATATGGTATTCATTGGGTAACTTATTGACGAGTCTATGACATTATGTTAGTGATTTGATTGTATTACATAATTATGTTATGGTTTGAAGATCAAGAATGAACAAGTTTATGTGGTTCACAAATGAAGAATTTGTTAGGAATGGGAACACTGAGAGGGGGGAGGGGGGGGGGGTGAATTAGTGTTCACTGAAATTTAACTTTTTACTTTAATCTTTATGCTGAACTTAAATGCTTAAGTACTGAATTAAACACTCACATAAATATGAAACATGAAATCAACACATGACACCAATATGGTTATGGGGAAACCCAAATAGGTAAAAACCCCGGTGGGACTTAATACCCACTAATATTCTGCACTAGTGTTTTGTGATCCTTGTTAGAAGATCCTTTACCCTGTTAGGAGTAGCTTTACAATGCTTTATGTAGAGTAGACCTTGTTAAGGGTCAGACCCTGTTAGGAGTATTTTACAATGATCCCTGTTAGGGGAGTGGACTCACTATCCTAGAGCTCACTGCTTAGATGGTGAAGGCTACAACCTTCTAAATTTAGATACACACTATATCTACTGGTGAACTATCATTTTGACACTGCTTGTCTGATCAATTCCTTTGGTGCGCTGAAGCCTTGACCTCTAGCAAAGCTCTAATACATCTTATGTTGTCTTTGCATACCTTTGCTCTGCTTATCACAACTCTAAACATATTTCATACTGAATACAATGGGTGCACCTTATATTTATGTGCTCATACAAATTATACAATTAGGTCAGCCCTAAAACTAATTACAAACAATGCTTCCAAATGAATTGGCTTAAGCGTGCTTATAATTATACATATAAACATGTCGCAACCTAAATACAATAGGCGCATGGCCTTTACATTATTACATTACAATCGCAAATCAAAATGCTAATTGTCGGCTCCATGTTCTGTTCTCTACTGGCACACACTGGCAGTGCAACTTCAATTGACTATAACTTTCACATCTTTGCATATCTACTTGTGCGCTCATAGACTAAGCAAGAATATAGTCTAACTAACTTAACTTCTAGGGTGCATACCATAATTCATCCGTACACACGTGCGCTGATGCTCTGAGCTGCAAGAACTCTGTACACTATCCAATCTTCAAAACTTAACTAAATTCTGATCTTTATACTAAGGGCGCTAACTCCAAACTGTTATATGACTTTGTTGCCATAATGACAACACTATATCTAGTCATATACTTCAGTATAGACAACTTGCCAACATAATTCAGTGTACACCAAGCAAGTGTAGTGTATACCAAGTTTAGTGTTAACTAAGCAAGTAGTCACTGACATGTTACAGTATTGACCAAGTGAAAGAAAGAAATGGAACAAATGACTTTCGACTAAAGATGATGAGCCAGAAAGCTATGGATGATTTTGATGATAAAGATAAAGTTTTTTATGATGATAAAAAATATGACAAAATTCAAGGACGATCGGATGAAGGAGAATGAAACGTGTTATTGACACAAATGTCGAGAAAGGTTAAAGCAACAAAATCATCGGTGAAGATTAAGAGGCAAAATCTATGGCTGGATTAAATAAAATGGTTTATTATGTCTATAAAAGGAAATAAGAGATTTATTATGATTTCTGGAGAATGCGCGTGAGTAGATTGTATTCATGCAAAGTTGGTCAAATAGGTTGAAAACATAACTGAGCAATTTTGTAGACAACACTAAGCATTAGAGAAAATGAATTACCGAGCAGAACAAAGTTGGAGGAAACAAAGAGATTGAATTGAGTATAATGGCAAGAGGTATTTTGAGCTTATCACAGATCTGAAAATTTGCAAAACAAGTTGTATTTGAATCAAATCATTAATGTAACATTCTAACCATTGCTACAGATAAATCTCTTAACTGAGTGGGACTTAACAGTCTTTTTATTTTAATATGACATTCAATGAATGTTGATTGTTTTCTTATTGACTCCATAGTGAATGTTTGGTTATAGAGAATTGTTAGTGATAAATCCTCTAACTAGGTCACACCTCATAGTGTGTTTGGTAACCTTTAACAGGGTTAGCTCTTAACCGAGCTCACTTCAGAAGAGTGAAATTATTTTGGGTTACTGGTCCCAGGTGGTTTTTCCCCTAACAGATGTTAAAATCAAAGTGTTATATGTGTATGGATGTGGTGAATTGTTATTTTATTCTACACATTACTATAATTGGATTGATTGGTAAATACACTAGTTAATTTACCGCTATTCGGTAGATGAACAGAAAGGCACAGTTAAAGTTTTATCGAGTTGATTAAATTGTTTGAAATATTTGTTTTATACATCAGGGAGTGTTTGGGACTGTAGGATAACTAGACTTAACTGATTCACCCCCCTTTGAGTTATCTAACAGGGTCTTGAATACCATGATAAGCATTTTATTTGTCATCTTTTCGAGAAAAGCCATTTGATGCTAAGGATAAACTAGGTGTATCAAAGTGTCAATTGTTTGTTTACGATAGAGCGAGAACAAAATTGCAAAGGGCCTTCTAAAAAATGAAATATAAGGGTGATCCACAACCTCTCACATCACATGTGAATTATTTTGCAAGTGTGAAGTTGTGATTGTATACATTTAAATTTAACCTACCATCATATGTGAAGTGCTCAAATCTCATCACCATCATTTATGGATGTTTCCTCTAGGCCATACAACTTTGTAAAAAATGAGTGTGTGATGTGGTTGCTTTGACATATCCCCTCCCCATCAATTACTTAATTTGCAATTGTTTTAGTTGTTCCACTAGCATCCCCATAGACTCAGTTCATCATTAAATCATCAAAAGATGCTAATATCTCACCTTGATTTCATGAATAATGCCTTCAATTTCCAACTATGCACTAGATGTTGGTTCTTATTGCATTTCCCAACCAAGGTTGAATCCCCCTCTATTTTTGTCTTATTAATTTTAAGCTTTAGATTGAATTGGAGCCCTAAGACTAAGGATTACATTTTGGATCAATTATTGACCCCTTTCAATAAGAGTCTTGAGGGTCCCTTATAGTTGAATGTTCCTTATAATCTCTAATTACACATCCATCCTTGTGAACCCCTAGATTACCTTGTGCCACTCCATCAAAATTTAATTTATACCATCCAAGTTGAGGTTTAGTCTATTTGGCTTCTCTTCATGTGATATTGGTCTCAACACCTCTAGCCCCTTTAACATGGGACATATCTATAATAATTTTCTTGAGTATTTTATTTACTTAAAATTACTCTTTAACAAATAAAATATCAATAAAAATCATATAAAACATTCAATTCTCTAAAACATTAATTTTCATATATATTAGAAATGTACACACACTTCCAAAATAATGAAAACTTTGTAGAGACTTTGTAAACTATTTGATTTAATCTAATTAAATTGAACACAAAAATCTAATCCCATTAACCCATAAATTAATTGGTGTTAATGGTTTAAGTGGTTCCATTTTTTTATTTTTTGCAAATTGGTGCAAAGGAGGCAACTCTTGTTATATTATCATAAAAATGAGTATTACAATTTTTTTTTCACTTCATTTCTATTCCAGAACAAGGAATATAATGTATAAACCCTTAATGATTTCTTGTAAGCATTCAATCTAACCCTTCATGATTTCTTGTAAGCATTCAATCTATTAATGGGCAAAGATGTTATCATTATATCATATAAAGAAGACATAAGTCTCCAGATGGTTATTGCCAAGGCGATCTCAAATTGATGTTATTGCTTGCTTCATGTTTTCATTCTTCCTAATCATGACAATGCATATTGTGTCACCCACTAGTCCCTCCTTCAGATCTTTGTTCAATGTTCATAGGACATTAGTAGCTTCAACTCGATAGTTCATGATGATGTATCTATTGATCACTCTGGCTACCCAATTGAAGTCCTCAAAGGTTGATATGATGTTATATAATAAAATATCTACCCCTACGACATTGTGAACATAGACACGATTCAAGTATTTCCCCCTAATTATTGTCTAGATAGCTCCTTTTAATAAATTTGTCTAAATAATTAAGACCCTTTATAGTTGTTCCTTTGATCTTTTATATGTGTAGTAGCATTTTCTATGCATAGTCACATTTGTGGCTTGGGAAGATTAGTCTTTCTACGATGCTCATACTTGACAATGCTGCCCTTGACAACTTTTATCCAAGCTTGTGGTTGTTCCCAGATCATATTTTGTCATAGGACGAGGAACTCTTATTCACATAGTCACATTTGCAACTTGGGAAGATTAGTCTTTCTACCATGTTTATGCTTGAGAATACTCCTCCCAACGACTTTTATCCAAGATTGTGATTGTCACAAGATCAATTTTTGTCATAAGATAAACTTGATTGTATGCATGCATGCATGTATATAATCAAATACTTTTCATTAAGTTATAGCTACAACCTTAGTTCTTTGCTTATAAATGATTAGAATTTTACTTATCATGGTAAAAATAATATAATATAAAAAACAAAGAAAGAATTGAAAACAATAAACCAATCACATTTTATTTTTCTTTCTACTAGAATTAAAATTTAGACACTCTCTTAAAATTTTACAATTAGTAATAACTTTCTTAAAATATAGATCATTTTTCTTATTACAAATATTATGAAATGAATAATAACTTTCCTAAAATATAGATCATCTTTTATTATAAAAATAAAAAAATAAAAAATTGAACCATCTACATATAAGATACTTAAAAAGAATTGAACAAATGGATGGGGACAAATTGCCTAAAGTTGTCTTCAGGGACACTTTGTGCAAAAGGAAGAAGACATGGATGTGTCAAAACAACAAGTGGCTCAACAAATGGGATATTCACTTGAATTCTTGCCCCACAAATAGTAAAGAAATAAAGACTTTTGTTATGAATAAGTTCCACAAGCGCTCTTGGGATAAAGGTTTAACTAGAAAGAAATAGTATTATATTGTGGAGTTTAATCCCACTCGTAACTTCCACCAAAAAGCGTACATTAGAGCTAACATTTCCTGGAGAGCCAAGATTCTCATTGCCCAATTAAGGACCAATTCACATCAACTTCGCTGTGAAACCAGACGTTGGAAAAGGCCTAAAGAAATTTGGAAAAATTTGTATTTACTGCACTTCCGGTAAGGTAGAAACAGAAAAACACTTCATTCTTGAATGTGACGCCTTCAAGGACAGTAGGGACAATTTTAGTACTCTTTTGACTGTGAATTTGTGGTTTGATCTTTTCAATGAGGGGATGATTGAACAGTTGGGGGCACTCATCATCAAGCTTCACAAGAAAATGACAGAAATAAAAATTGCTGCATGTGAAACAGTCTGTCCCATAGACTATCTTTAGCCTTGCAGACATTAAAATTATTTTCTTTCTTTCTTTTATATAAATGTGATTATAATGATATACTTACCAAAAAAGAACTACTAGCATCGTTCACTCTTTTATATATAAATGTGATTATTATCTACTTCAAAAGAGAACTACGAACATCGTTCACTCTTTTTATCCAATACATTTCAATTTACCTCAAATTCTTAAACTCTTTTCAAAAACTATAGGCATGCCCATTGAACCTTTGGGTACAGTTGGGAGTCATAATATTGGAAGCAAGAAGGTCGTTGTAGTGCGTAAAACAAAGGCAGGCACAGGAGAAACTCCCATTTCCTGTTGGTCCCTGCTCTTCTCTTGGCATCCTCCTCTCCTGTCACCCATTTCAACATTTTCAGGAAAACAGAGGATCCAAGAGAAAACAATCAATAATATACAATCGTCACCCAACAATCTGGGATCACAGAGCTTGCGAAACAGATCACCGGTACTGAATACCATGGTGGACTTGAACCAGCAACCGAGTTCGGATGGAGAGTCGAACCCTGAACCCATAAGTAACACCAGCAATTCTAAAATTACTAATAATTATGGTCTATCTTCCTCTAATGGGCTTGTGAGAGCAGCCGATCCCTCAGAGAGATATAAAAAGGGTATCACTTTAGGACAGGGTACATATGGTACTGTCTACAAGGCTTTTGATACTCTGGTAAGTTATTATTAGTATTACGATTCGTTTTTGAACTAGTGATTCGTTTCGATCCCGTTGTTGTTGAACTGTTAATGGTATTGTACGTCTTTTTGCTTTTAAGAGCTTTTGTTTGTTTGCAATTCTGTTGCTTCATGTTGATTCGGAAGGAGGAAGTTTAGGGCATTGGAATTTTCGAGGGTGTTTTACTGAGCTTTTTTTAAATAAAGAGTTTAGGGTTTAGGATTATATGGATTTAGTTTGTGTCGGACTCGCCATAATACATGTCAAACCAAGCCACTCTACGAAAAAATAAACTATAGTTGTGTCTAGTGCCCAAAAAATTTGGATCAGTTTTTACCCCCTTTTCAAATGCTAAATGACTCTATTTAGAAACGAGGCCCTGTGTGGTAGGCCTTGCGGGAAACCTGTCTTGATTGCGTTTTTGATTTAGTGGGTCATTTTTATTTACTAAGCCATTTCGGTTGTGTTTTTACAATGTCCATGACAGTGCTGAAATTGTTTCTGCTCAAGAAACCAGTCGCTTTGTTGTATGCCTACTCTTCTATCATGCCTGTCAGGCTACATTAACCTGGAGATCACTTTAATGTGGGGGGCATGCCTGCCGGGTGTTTAACCTGTGCCGTCATTGGCATAATAGGTCAATGCCCCACTAGTTTTGATTTTTTGTGAACAGGTCTTTATCCAATAAGTCTTTATGCTACGCTCAGCAGCATGGAAATCTCCTTTAGTCAATAAGCCATCTGCTTTGGCATATGAGATCAAGAATTCTGTGAAAATGATTTCTTTATCCACACCCATCAAGCAGTGTTAGCACGGTGACCGCTCAAGCATGGCGAGTGCCTATCAGCTGTGACAACCCGGGTCAAAGCTTGAACATTGACCTAGCAAATAATTTTTAAATTTTATTTTTTTGGCATCAGTTGGTTGAAGCATATAATTTGTGAGTCATTCATTTATTGATCCATCTAAAACGAGCTTGAATGTTCCACTTGGGCATTGCTTATTGGGATGGAGAGGTGGGATTGAATTATTTGAAACGAGTGAAATAAAATATTGTATGGCATTGGGTATCACTGTCAGCACCTTCACCTAGTAACTGGAACTGATTGGGAGTTCATTTATCCTAATGTTAATCTGGCTCAAGCACACTTATCCATAGACTTGCAACCTCAATCAAGCCTACTTAATTTGCTATCCTTTTTGCAATTTGCCATGTGTTATATCTACATTTAAAATTCTTTTTGCAGCATTATAAGGTCATCTTTAATGGTTGATTTGTAATTGTACGCAATAGT
The DNA here is from genome assembly GCA_027943335.1 of Chamaecyparis obtusa. Lineage (NCBI taxonomy): Eukaryota > Viridiplantae > Streptophyta > Pinopsida > Cupressales > Cupressaceae > Chamaecyparis > Chamaecyparis obtusa. Next base: position 498,926 of record BSBK01000903.1, on the reverse strand, counting down.
AATATATATGTTGTTGGACATTGAAATAGCAACTACATTTTTTTTTTTGGTTCACTATGAAATGACAATTCTTCGCAAGCCCCTTGTATCATTTAGTTACTTATCTTTGTTATTTGGTTTTGTCATTTGATTTTTTTTCCCATGTTATTAGTGCCATTGGATTATGTTTGAGGTGTTTATGCTAGGCTTTCTTTATCTAGAGAAGCTCTCCACAACATCACCTTGTCCTTGCAAGCATGACAACCCTTGAGGGGTGAGTTTAGCATTACATTTAGCTGACTTGGTAAGTATGGGATTTTGTATCATTCTAGCAATGCATCGATAACTATGAGATCTATTTTTCATGATCTAATGAACTTATTTGGCTAAGCTACTGCAACAAGGAGCAATCTTCTATAAAATTTGCAGAGTACTTGTACTTGGTCTTAACTACGCATGTGGGAATTGGATCCATGTGGGTGGCCTAAGACTCCACTATTCTCAATAGCACATTGTGACCACATTGTTAACTTTCTTAAAATTGTCACTTGTGAGGAAGTCATGATTGTTTTTCATTTTAGTGAAATAAATTCCCATAGAATTGTTTTATAATAAATTGTGGAGAAGGGAAAATTCACCAACCTCGAGACCAGTTAAAATCTCAAGGGATGAACTACCCCTTGGCCACCTCACTTCAACTATCACTTTGGTGAGCTAGGGGATCAAGACAACTAAACCATGGAGGAAAGTTCTAAGGTCTAAATGATATGATGCAGAGAATAAAAGAACTAAATTAAGTAAGATATGGAATGCAGGAATTGAATTAAGTAGACTATGACAACAAATAATAATATTTTTGACTATTGATAACAAGAAAGCTAACTACGAAAAATAAAAACTTATCTGACACTAAAACAATGAGGAGGCGATGGACGGGTGGGTGCTCGTTGTTGACGCGTGTTAGGGCATTCATGCCCTAGCTCTTTTGTGATCTTTCTGCGGCTAAGGGAGATTGTGCGGGGCGATTGAGGTGGTTCACGAGGGCAGCGCCGGGGCTGGAAGTCCATTTCCTTGTTTTTCATTTGCAGATCTTTGTGCCTTTTTGTGGTTTTGATTGTGGGCGTCCGTAGGTGGTTGGGGTTTGTGGTTCTGCCTCTGTTTGGATCTTTGAGTGAATCATTTGCGGGCTGTGGAGGTAGCTTGTTATTTAGGGAGGGTTTTGATTGTTGGTGTTTGTTGTGCGTAGTGGGAGGTCTTTGCTTTTGTTCATTGGGATGTCCCATTCTTCTGACTTTGCATGGCAAAGTTTGGGGGAGCTTCGGGGGTGAAAAGTCCTTTTCCAAAGATGTTGCTTTGCGAGGTGCTCAGTCCCGGTAATGTATGAAAATCCTTTTTTTGGGTTGAATAATGCGGGGGAAAGTCACCACAAATGGAAAATTTTAAGCCTTCAAAGGTAAATGGCTGTCTCGTAAGGTGCGAAACTAGGCCGGTACTGGTGATCCTACTTGATGTTGTTGAGGAGGTCATCAATTATCTTTCTAGTCATGTCTTGATCTGTAAATTTATGGGATTTGAGTGTGTCTTTACCTTTCTTGGAATCGTGGGCACGTCGCACATGGAACCTAGAAGGGGAAATGGAGGTTCTGTTGGCTACAAATGGCTACTTTCTGGTTATATTCACATGCATGTTAGATCGAAACAAGGCCTTTGAAGGGGGGCCATATTTCTATAATAAGGTTGGCCTATTTATCAAGCCATGGCATACTGGTTTCAACCCTACTAAAGAGCTTCCTTCGCGAGTCCTAGTTTGGGTGAGGCTTCCGTGGTTGCTGCTAGAGTTCTGGAGAGATGATATCTTCAACTTGGTTACGACACAACTTGGCAAGCCAATAGGCCCTTCACGCCAAACCATGGAAAAAAAGGTAATCGCTTATGCCCGTGGTTGTGCTGAGATTGATTTGAGTAAGCCATTACATGATTCCATATAAATCCAGCCCGGTTCAAACTCTTGGATTCAACAATTAGATTATGAAACTTTATCTTTTTGCTGTCGTATTTGTCATGAATATGGTCATTTGCACCGAATGTGTCCAAAATTTAATCATGCAGGGGCAATCAACAATCGGTCCTCTCCCAACTTCTAGGCAGGATAAAGGAAAAGCCCTAGTGGTGGAGGATAAAGAGGGTTTTATTCCAGTCAAAACAAAAAATAAAGGTAGAGGACAAAGGAGAACTTTCAAAGATAGACAAATTGATGAAGTTTTCAACATGTTTGATGTTCTTGAAGATATGGGGTAGTTTGATGAGGCTTTGGCTGACATGCCTCTAGGTCCAGATGCTTAGGGAATGATTCAATTGAATGATGTGAAAGAAACTAATCCTCAAGTTGGAACTCAGGTTACAGATTTTGAAATCCAAATGGATACAGATATTCCCCTGATGAATATAAGTCCCCTGTAGGTTGTGAGAAATATAGAAAATGATACAGGATTAGATCATCCTTGCTTAGGGCTTTATCCTGGAAAAAGAATCTTTAGATGGCATCAAAAGTAAAGAGTCCCAATTAACATTAGGACTGCAACAAAAATCTTTTAAGAAAGCAGGACCTAAAAGACCCCCCCATTACTAAAGGGAGGAAGAAAGATCAAGATAAGGTTAAGTTAATGGGTGAGACACTGGTTGAGTCTGGTTCTGTAAAGACCATTGATTCCCATTTCTCTCCTAAAAAATGTTTGTGATATCTTGGAATGTAAGGGGGTTAAATAACATCCCTAGAAAAAAGGCTATTCGAGAGTTAATTGCTTCTCATTCTCTTGATGTGGTGTTTATTCAAGAATCTAAGTTATCAGTGGATAATATGTTGAATACAGCTTCCAACATTTGAGCTTGAAGTCAGTGTCAGTGTATTGGTGCTCAAGGAACCTTTAGAGGTTTAGCTGTTCTTTGGGACCCTCGTAAACTTGTGCCTCTTTGGTGAATCTTTTACAAGTTCTCAATTTCTATGGGTGTTGTGGTATGTGAAATTGGAGAAAATATTCTCCTCTGTAATGTGTATGGCCCTACCGATTTTAGTGGAAAACTTGTACTATGGTCTCATATTAGATTTATCTGCTCTCTTGTCCCTCTATTCCCGTGGATTATTGCTGGAGATTTCAATGCTATATTAAGTTTGGATGAAGAAAGGGGTAGTATTACTAGACTAGATCCTTCAACAAAGATGCTAAAAGATAACATAGAGTTTTTGAGGTTGGTGGATATAAAGCCTTCTAATGGTCTGTATACTTGGAACAATAGAAGATGTGGAAAAGAAGCCATCGTAGAGCGTTTGGATAGATTTTTGGTATCCTGCTACTAAATTGTAGATAATTGGACAACTAGTTCTGAGATTTTAGATTGGAAAGGTTCTGATCATTGGTCAATCAACTTTACTGCTTCTCACTTTCGGGTTTCAAAAAACTCGTCTTTTAAGTTTCAACTTATGTGGCTTTGTGATCCTTCTCTTCAGGACCTCGTGTTGCAATGGTGACAGGAGGGAAAACCAGCTTATGGTGCTGCGATGTACTCATTTTTCAAACAACTTCAATATGTCCAGTACAAACTCAAAAGTTGGAATAGGCTATGCTTTGGCAATATCTTTTCGGAAAATTGCAGGCACAATTCTAGGTTGACACTATAACCTGTCAAATCAGAGACCAGGGCCTCTCAGAAGAATTGTATGGAGCAGAAGCTATGGCTGTTAGAGATTTGAAGGAATGGGAACTTTGTGAGGAGATTTACTGGAAACAGAAGGCTAGAGTAGATTGGCTTCAAGAAGGTGACAGGAACACGAAGTTCTTTCACAACTCAGTTAAGGATAGGGGACATGGTAATGCAATTACATCCCTCATCTTTTAGGAGGGTATTCATCTCTCATTTGCTTGGGAGATTGCCCAAGAGGCTTCTAGATTCTTTGGGGCTTTGTTCTCTGAGGATTTTGCTTCGGCTATTCTAGAAGAAAGATTGGTTCTAGATTGTATTCCCACTATTGTTACTGCCGAAATGAATCACTATCTCTGTAGGCCTTTTACCTTGGAGGAGGTTGAAGGGGGTGGTGTTTGGAATGAAGAAGGGTAAAGCCCCTGGCCCAGAGGGATTTCCCATTGAATTCTATCAAGAGTTTTAGGAGATAATCGAGTTGGATCTGTTGGAAGTGGTGAAGGAATCCTACAGGAACAAGCAGATGCTAAGGGCTATGAATGCTACTTTCCTTGCTCTCATTCCTAAGGAGGGAGCCAACTCTCTCTGTGCTTTTCGTCCTATTGCTTTGTGCAATGTGGTTTATAAAATTATCACAAAATTGATTAAAGATAGACTCAAACTTAAAGTGTGGTTACCTAAATTGATCTTTGAAGAATAGGGAGGCTTTGTAGCTGGAAGGCAAATTCTTTATGGGATTGTTATAGCTTTTGAAGCAATACATTCAATGACTACTTCAAAGGACAAGGCTATGTTTATTAAGCTGGATATGGCCAAGGCTTATGACAGGGTTAAATGGAGTTTTCTCCGCCAAATTCTTGAAGCTTTCAGTTTTGTTGGGGATTGGATTAATTGGGTTATGAGCTGTATTGCTACCTCGTCTTTTCCTTTTTTTTTTATCAATGGTGAGCCCTGTGATCTTTTTGATGCTCCAAGAGGCTTAACACAGGGTGATCCTCTTTCCCCATATTTGTTCATCCTTATGTTGGGGGGTCTTGGAAGACTCATTGAATCTAGGGTAAGGTAGGGTATGATAAAAAGGTTGGGATTGGGGTAATGGTCCCTCTCCGTCTTCCCATCTCCAATTTGTAGATGACACAACTATGATGGGTGTTGCTGAACTCCTGGAGGCAACTAATTATAGGAAGGTTCTAGATATATATGTATACACTAAAAATTGGCTTGATAAATTAATTAAATATTTATTATTTAATTAATGGTCTTTCTTCTATTAATAAATAAATAATTTAATTTTTTTACTTAATTCACTTAGCCTATTCTACTTTTCCTAAGTCCTCTAATTATCTCTATTAAGTGACTTTGTAAAAATTGCTTAATTACACACTCATCTTATGACTCAGTCACCTTAGTCCACCTCATTTGACACCTCACCCTTGGCTAAAATAATTAATAAATTTTATTTATTTATTAGCTATTTTCTTTCAACCATGAGTCCTATTCTTAAGGGGATGAAAGGGGTATGTGACCTTCTAAGACTTGGTCCTAAGACCACATGTCCTTATAAGACTTGGTTTATTTCCTCATGGCTATAAATTAGTGCATGCTTGGCCACCTCATCTGGTCAAGAGTGACTCATAGGGACACTTGTGCATAGAGTCCTATTGAGGAAAAGGTCCTTCACTCCTCTCAAGGGTCATGGAGAGACACTTGACATGTGTCTCTCCTTCCCTCATCACCCTCCTTGTCATTGTTGTAGGAACACTCCCCCTACTGTTCCTCTCATACTCGAACTAATGCCACATTCTTCTCAACTCCCATAACCAAGTCAATCTTAGCCCTTGATTTTCCCTCCTTTTAATCCCCATCGTAGGATCTTGCCACATAGGCTTGAGGGGTACAAAAATCTATAAAAGGATCACATTTCCACCATTTGGAGGATAATTAGCAATTTTGGAGCTATAACATTTTTGTGATCTTAAGCATTCTAGCAATCATTTTGAAAGCATTTGAGAGCATTATCATAGTTTTAGTCATATCATTACCATAGCATATTAGAATCTTAGCTTCATTATCATCATATTTCATTTGATCTTGCATTATCCATTTCAAGCATTTTAGGAAATTCACCTAGTTTGCATCTTAAGAATCCACTATTCCATACTTTGAAGACATCTTGGTGAAGTTGATTAAAATCTAAGAGCTCAAACCAGGGATTCAAAGCTAGGAAGGCAATGGAGACCAACTGCAAAGAGTAAGTAAATGCAAAGATCTGATTTTTATTTGTCTACTCTTTTATTTTTCATTGTGTGTGCATCTTAAAATACAATTTAGGCTAATTGGTGGATTAGTATTTCAGTTCTACAGTTGGACAACATTTTTTGCATACAATATACTTGGCAGCTTTTGGACAATGGATTAATGAGGACAAGTCCTTTATCTACTTCTTCAACACACCTTTATCTATTCAAGCTAGAATGTTCAGGATTCTTAGATTTTAGGTTGGTGTGCTCCCATTTGTTTATCCTCTGAATAGGGGATACTGGCAAGTGATTTTGGATAAGCTTTGCCAAAAGGTGAGTCACTAGACTTATAGATGGTTGTCTTCAGCTAGGAGAATGATTCGCTTGAAGTCAGTGGTTCAAGCCCTCCCTATCTGTAGATGTTTTGTTTAGACTGCTCTTATAAGCTTTATTAAAGAATTTGATTCTTTATCTAGATAGATTCTTTGGACTGGTAATCTGCTCTTGTCTAAGTGGAGTCTGGTAAGATGGGATTCTGTTTGTAGATCATTATATTATCGTGGTTTGGGTCTTCGACAAGCAGGTATGAATAGTTGTGTTTTGGCGGGCAAGCTTTTTTAGAGATGGTGCACCTGTCAGGAATTTTAATGGGCTAAAATCCCCAACATAAAATATTTAGGGGGAGTGGATGGCGTAGATGTTCCTAGATGCAATATGTCAGTTAAGGGCTCTATGATATGGACTACCCTTAAAAGAGGAGCTCAGGTTGTCAAGCAAGGTCTTTTTTGGATTTGTAATAACGGAGCAAAAGCTCTTTTCTGGCATGACCCTTGGGATGGATTCCCTTCTATCGTTTCTCAATTCCCTCAACTCTAGTCCGTGGGTGATAGGTTTATTGAAGTTGGGTGGAATAGAGTTGAGGATTTAAAAGTTTATTTGTTTTGGATCGGGGGAAGTGGCTACTTGGAGAGAACCGCATGAATGGCCCATGGGAGGCTTAGTTGAGGCTAGGGATGAATTTGGAAGGATTTTGATGTGAAGGATTTGTAATTCCCTAAGGGGACGTGATATTCTTGCTTGGGGGCTTGATCCAAAAGGCAAGTTTTCAGTATCTTCAGGATATTTAGAGCTAGACAACTCGACTAATGGAAAAGTGATTGCCCCTTGGTGGAATAGGTGTGGAATAGATACTCATGGCCCAAGTGTAATTTCTTCCTTTGGTTAGTGGTCCAAAATAGATTTTTTAACTTGGGAAAACCTTCGGAAAAGGGGATTTCATGGACGCTCGAGATGCTTTCTGTGTAACAATAATGAAGAGAGCACTTCTCACCTTTTCTTCCAATGTGATTTTCTAAGAGAATCTGACACTATTGGTGGGACACTTGGAAACATGCTTGTATTTATGTTAGTACCCTTATGGAGTTCTGGAATAGCCATGGTAGACTGCCAGCTAAAACCTTTTTCCTACAAGTAGCTTGGGACATTGATACCTCTTTTATCATTTGGCAATTGTGGTTAGAAAGGAATTGCAGGATTTTTCAAGATAAGAGGATGTTGGCTCAACATTTTGAGGAATGCTAATAGTTTCCCTCTTTTGACTAGTTGGCAGATTAGCCATTGTCATGCCAAAAAGAAGGCTCAAAGAATTGGCAAGTGGTCTCCTCCCCTCCTAGATTTCTTAAAATTAATACTGATGGCTCTTCTCGAGGTAATCTAGGGCATGCGGGAATTGGAGGTATTGGCAAGGGTAGTTTGGGGAATGTGATCTTCATATTCTCTACTTACAGGGGATATTACACTAATAATCTTATGGAAGCTTTCGCTATTTTGTATGCTCTTTGACAGGTTTGCACTCTTGGGTGGCATAAAGTTATCTTTGAGTTAGATTCTCAGATTGTTATGGATATGCTAAATAAATAGAATCTTGAGGATGTTGATTGGCAGTTGGCTGTAGTTGGTAGACAAATTCTAAGTTTGAGGATTGTTTGGAATCAATCGCTTTCTACTATATTCCTAGGGAGTGGAATAAAGTAGTGGATTGTTTGGCTAAGTGGACTTCTGAAAAGATTATGGGCTGGAATGTTGGGAGTAGTGCTGATTTGCCTCAAGAATATGCTCAGACTCTTGATAAGATTGTGGAAGAGGATATGATAGGGTAGTTCTGATGACCTTTATGGCTGTTTGTTATGACTTGCTTTATGTAGCCTTTGTGCATTATAGTTTAATAAATTTTTACCCCCCCCCCCTTCTTTTTCAAAAAAAGAAAAAAAAGAAAGTTAACCACCACAATCGATTGCTTAACTCCACAAGCTCATTGCCCGAGATGCACGTGCGAGTCAAGGATGACAACACGGGTACAAGATGATAGCGCAGTCTGCGTATGCCTTGTACGGATAGAGTACGAAAGCCAGGAGAGAAAAAGGGGAAAGACTATTGAAGTAACAAAAAGTAACTAATGCAGAAAAAAGGATATGGAAAATACAATTAAAACTAAGAAAGTGATAAAAAAGCTAGAGAGCATGGGAAAGAATGATCTCACAATAAGTGTGAGTTGATGAAGTCAGTAAACCACTTCGCTCCAACTTCCTACACACCTACACACATAGAAACAAGGTAAAATGTTGGGTGGGAGTTTGGAGACCCCCCTCATCTAGATTCTTGTTTTGGTGTTTCCACCTCCACAACAGCCGAATAGACGAGATAACGGTGATGGATAATTGCAAAGATAAATAGACAAATGATAATATTGCAAGACTTTGATATAAAGAACTATGATATGATAAACAATATATCAAATGAGATGGCGTGTTTGACTCCCCTTCACCACAATGAAGCCAAAACTTGGCAAAGTGAAGGCAAGGACGATCGAGAGATTGCGAGCAAGCTGTCCCATTGCAATAAGAAGCCCAAAAATGTGATGAGATAACTATGAAAGATGAAGTACGAAGTGAAGAGAGCTACAACTGAGTGAATAAGCATGAAGAAGGCAAGAGAGAGAGCAAAATGGAGTTTAAAAATTGGATTATAACGGAAAAGTGTTGAATCTTAGTGTTAATGGGCGGTGGTATGAGGTGTTACATTGCAAGGGTGGCAGTTGTAACACCTCAATTACTCACTGCATGTCGGCAGATTTGGGGGATGAATGTGCCGCATAGACATTTTTGCAAGACACACGTGTCTTGGGTTGACTAGGCCACATGGCCGAGAGCCTAAGTGGGTGGTTGACAACGCAAAGTGGAGGGATGCAGAGGATGACATGGAGTTTTGCATTTCGGCTAAGGTAGGGACATTGTGTAATGGTAAATTACACAAGGGTGCAAATTTACGACATTACAAGGACAAATTGGGAAAACTATTTCAGTGTGGGGTTTGCTTTGACTCTCTGATATGCAAGTATGGGAAGAGCCTAATTGCACATGTGTTTCCAATAATTCATTAATTCCAAAATCTCTTTTATATTTTTATTAGTTAATAGTCGATTCTGATTTGAGTTGCATTAATATGTTGTATTTATGAATTTGTGTATGTTCTTGGTGCTTGTTAGTCATTGCTTCAATCTTGGTGAAATCCAAAATATGTATTTTAATGATCTGTTAGTTGTCAATTGTGGAGTTCCTGTGTTATTTTGAGTGTATTTCCCCAAATGGCAGTGAAAGTTTATGAACATGGTATTGTGGATAGAAACAACCTTGCAAACTCTATAGCATGTTAGATTTTTCAATTTGTCAGTATAGTCAATATAAGTCTGGATTTGTTGTGGTGGCATCCCCACATCAACAATGGTTCATCTTTGTAAAAATGTGGCCAAGTGTTGGAATCCTTTTATACAATAGATATATCCTGATGAGTCTGGTAGTATTCCTTAGATAATGATTGATAGTGATAAGCCATCCGTTGGTTAAATAAGCTTCATCCTCCATCCAATATGAACTTAAATATTGTCATCATGAAATGAGATTTCATTTGAGATTAGTTTAGAAATTCCTTTCAGTAGGGCAAATTTTAGAAGCTTATTAATGTGTTTCCTTTAGAATTGTAAGAATAGAGTTGAGTCTTTGTAAGTAAGTTGGTGTTATTCCTAACCGGTTACTGAGAGGGGGGGTGAATCAGTAAATACTATTTCTATTACAATTCAACACTTGTTTAATTATTCTTCCAAGATAAGCAGAATATAAACAATCATTCACAAGCTTAAATAGAAATACACAGATCAACGCATGATGTATACGTGGAAACCCTCGGTTAGAAGGAAAAAATCACGGTGAGATAGAGCTCACAACTTCACTTCTGCAGAAATAAAGACGCCCTGTTAGGAGCTTACAAAGCACTTGTGAAGGTGCTACCCAGTTAAGAGATTTGATAGAAGATCGGTTAAGATCTTAACTCTGTTAGGAGTTGCCTGGTTAGAGGACTTTCAACATCAACAAAGATGTTACTCGGTTAAAGGATTTTTACAAAGAACCGATTAGGGTTCACCCTGATTGAGGGATTTCAATATGCTTTCACACCTTATAAAAGCAATGATCTCAATTGACACTGATTGTTTGATTAGATCATTCCTGTTGCTCTCTTCCCCGGTATGCCTAGCTGTTGAATCTTTTTCCGCCTCTTTGCCTTTCACCTCTGGTGATTGTAATCTCTTTGTTCTCTGCTCTCTCTATTCAGCAACTCTCAACAACAACACTTCTTGTGTCTTATGACCTGTATTTATAGAAGAGTTCATCTTAATGAAACCCTTAACTCATAGAACTGCTAGGCTGTAAACTCATCATTAAATCATGCAACTAGCAGTAAAGCTTTGTGTTATGATCTGGAGTTTACCTTGAAAACATTTGTAGAAAATAAAGCTAACTCCTGTTAAAAAGCTAACTCCACTTTTGAGCGGTGGATGCTCCGCATATTCTGGTTTTAACTTAAACTGCTCCGCAGAATCCGGTGCGGATCTTTATGCAGTTAGACTAGTATAAATCTCATACCCGGTTTATCTCTGTATGTAATAATAGACCGGTACAATGTACTTAATTCGGTCTACTGGTGCATTTCCTTTTCTTAGTCTATCGGTGCCTTTAAAGTAATGTGAGTGAACTACTGGTGAACCTTTACCGGTGGGAATGGTGTTTGCATCCGATTTCACTAATGACAACTTAATATTGCTAACAATCTTCCCCTTTGTCATTGGTGTCAAAACCATACTCACTTATCACATTTCATACCTTGTCCTGTAGACTTCTCTCTCCTTTCCTTCTTGTTTGTTTTGGTGGCACACGTGGCACACTTCCCCTGTTCCATTTTTCCCCTGTTAAAGTGCTTTAGCTCTTCTTCTATTTTGGTTCTGTGGCTATTCTGCCCTTGATTAGATTGCTACCCTGTGTACTGTATATTTCCCCTTGACTGCTGCTTCCCTTGTCCAGATGCTTCTTTGTTCCAGATGCTTCTTTGTTTTGCTTATTCTGCTTCCCCTTTTTGCCTCCATAGAATAAAGGGTTGTGCTTCACTCAATATTTTACATTTGGAGTTTTGTGAAGATATCCTTGTATATGATCTTTGCAGAATGAAGAAATGGTGCCCATTGACCGGTTGGATGCTCAATGTTCTTCTGTGTCGCTTTTAGAGAAACAATAATGTTCTCCATGTCCTCCACAGTTTTGTAGTCCGGTTCTTTGATCAGATTCTCTGCCGATGATGCAGTTTGTTGCATTGCATCAAATGTGGGGGCTAGAAATAATTGAAATCCAATGATGTCTTGGATTCTCTTAGTCTTCTCTTCAGCAGTTTTTCTAGAATAAGAGCAAGACTTGTCATTTCTCTGCTAAAGTTTGTTGCAGACTTATTCTTGATGTCAAACTGAGAAGACAGGGCTCTTATATCTTCTGAAGTCTTTGCTGACTTCTCTGTCAGATCTTGCAAGAATGTATCAAAATTGGAAGTTCTAGTCATCAAACCTCCTACCATTTGAATCTGTTGTTGAAGAACTCTCAAATTGGTTGTCACAGTCACCTTTATTTCTTCAACTTGTTTAAGGAGAATCTCTATTCTCTTCTTTTCATAATGATCTATTGCCACAGTCTCTGGATTTTGCAGGTCATCACCGATTGCTTGTGCTAATACTTCTAGCTGATCTATGACAGGTTCATCTTCATCTATGTTAGCATCATGTACGAAGTTGCACAAAATATTCTTCACAGTGGTCAGGACCATGTCCTGTTTCCTCTTGGTCAGCTCCTTGAGCTGCCTTGTTGACATCTTGCTGATGTCAACCAAAGTATCGGTGGCCTTGCTCCTTTTAGCTTCTATGCCCTCAGCAAATGATAACTTTCTTTTAGATGAGGAGGAGCTTGGAATATCTGCTTGTTCCTTTTGCTTGGGCTCCTTTTCCGATAGAGCTTGCTCAGTGTGTGCAGGAATTTCTTGTTCCTGTTTTTTATTTTCTTCATCTCCTTGTTGAGCTGCATCTTATGGTTGCGCCTCTTCTTCAGGTAGGTCTTCTTTAGCAGGTGCTTCTTCCTGATTCTGTGCTTCCTCTTCCGGTTGCACTTCAACTTCTGGTGGAGGATCCTTTTCTTGTTGAAATTGCATTTCCGGTGGGACTTCTTCTTTGTGCTGCTCTTCAGCTGTATGTAGTTCTCCCACGGGTATATCATTTCCCAGCTCTTGTTCTACTGGGGGAATTTCTTGTTCAACATTTACCAGTTCACTAGATGTGAACTCCCCTGTTTGAACATTTACCTTACCGGTTGCAGGTTCTTTACGAGTAGTGAATTGAACTGATGGTGCTTGTACAATTTCAGGTTGATCCTGTGGACCTGTTCTTTCTAGTGCACTGAAATTGTACTGCTGCAAGAAGTCTAAAGTCTCTTTATAGACTTTGTTTTCAAATCCATTGAGAATCTTGGCAGCTCGATACTGGGTATCCAAGTTCATTGTTGCTTCTTCTAGTAGAAGTTTGACTCTTTCTTCACTGAGACCAGGTCTAACCTTAGACAATGTCTCCTTATTTATTCTAGTGTTGGTGCCTAGACCCATTTGGTCTGAAGCCTAGAATTTAACTCAGGGGGAAACTTGGACCTATAGTCCCTTGGAGTTCTCTGAAAATCCATAAAAGTTTCCACTAGAGCTATAATTACTGCCTGTTTATCTTCTTCTAGTACATTAAACCATTTAGCAACATTCTCTACTTCTCCAAAATCCATCACCTCATCAACTATATCATTGACAGTCATAGCTGTAGTCTTACCTTTAGGAACAGCTGGGCGTGCTGGATCATTGCCTTGATCATCGGTGATGTTGACGATGACCGGTTCTGTAGGATTCCTCTCTTTGACCGTTGCTTCAACTCCAAGCACTTCTTTTCCTTTTTTGGTGTCAAGGACCGGTGGAACTGTGGTTCTTTGTCGTGCTTCCTCTGCTTGCTGCTGGGTCTAAAGAAGTTTGGTCCATATGGCTACTCCTTCCTCATGAACCTTGTCAGCTTCTCCTATCAGCATCCGACTGATCCTCCTCTTTGTCAGGAAATCTTGTTGATGTAGTTCAGCTTGTTCAGTGGCTTCTTCCAGAGTGAGGTGGTTCTGAACCTCTAGCAGAGCTCGTATCCTCAGCTCCTTTTCTCTGTCCATTGAACCTTTCCATCTAGCTTCAAGAATTTCTAGAAGATCATCAGGAATGTCGTATGAAGTTCCGTAGGACGCAAATTAAACTTATGGAGGCAGTACACTACTGCTTCTTCAATTTTCCTTCTATCTTCATTTGCCAGATTGTATCTTCTTTTGACACCACCCATTCCGCCAAGTTCTTTCAATCCTGCCACAAATTCATCAATTGTGGGAGTCCTACTTCTAGGTGGATCCTCCTTTACCGGTTTTCCTGATTTCCTCTTGAGTGCTCACTACGGGTTGAGTTCTCTTCCTTTGAGCCTTGGGCTGTTCTTTCACCGGTTTCTTCTTTGGCGTGGGTGTCCTTTTGACATACACGTTCTTGATTGGTGCCCTTTTCTTCAGATTCTCCTAGATCTCTTCGTGGGTACCGAACCGATAAGCACCGAGATCTAGATTCGCCTCGGTTAAGGCATCTGCATATGCCTTAGCAGCCTTTGAGGTGATCTTGTAGCCTAGTTTAGGAGCGTACATGGTTCTCAGTTCCACAACTTGAATTATGTAGTTATCAGTGGTAACCAGAAAGCATACGTCGTCTTTGTATTCATCAACAATGGTTGACTACACCCTCTCCCTTGCATGCATTCGTAGTTGAAATGCTTCAAAGTGTTCAGTCATTACTCTAATTAACTGGTTTCCCAGTTGGTTGGCCATTTCATTGATTTGATGCATGACTGGTCTATCGGTTCTCCAAGTCACTTTTTCGATTCCCGGGAATAAATTTGAATAGTAGAAGTATAGACATACCAATAGGGTTCCATACTTCATGGATTTCTTCTTGACAACTTCGAGCTTCTTCACGTTTTCAAAGATTTGCCCTTGAAGCATCAAACATATGTCGTATTGAGCATTATCGTACATTATACGGTGTGCGGCGTGAATTGCTCCACTCGATATGTTGTTTAGATTGCTCGACTGATAAACCTTGTAGCCAATCACAACAGATGCAAAATGGACTGCATCGTCCTCAATGTCGTTGACAGTCATGAGTTGACCATCATATCCCGACTTGGTTAACTTCGTGACAACCGCATTGGAGATGGTCCTTAGGGTTAATGCTTCCCCTTGGTCGCTGTATCCGGTCACTCTGTGAAGGTCTTCTTTAGTGATCTGATTGCATGCACCTTTAGTGAGCCAGAAACCCAGTTTGTGAAGACGACTTAGAACCAGTCGAATTTGGTCTTCCCGGAAGACAGTCGGGTAGCATACTCCATTGATAAGTTCAGATGATACCAGCTTAGCATACTTATCAGGTAGTCTTCCTTCTTCACATAGCGAGAGGTACTCGCTTTGAATATAGGTCTCTCCCAGTTCCTCCTGCTTAGTGTGAATGAACGCCGTGACGTCTTCGGTCATGAGGACTCCGTTTGGCACAGATGACAGCGCACCAGCCATGTCGTTTTCCCTGTTTTGAACCGTTATAATATCATTTGCAGGTCGGTCTGCTTGATTTCCCTTGATTAACTTCACTGTAGAGGATGAAGATGCCATTGCTAACAATCGGTTAACAAAAAGAAGCTTGATTGGTTTAATAGACAATAGCTCACGATGATC
Source organism: Chamaecyparis obtusa (assembly GCA_027943335.1). NCBI lineage: Eukaryota > Viridiplantae > Streptophyta > Pinopsida > Cupressales > Cupressaceae > Chamaecyparis > Chamaecyparis obtusa. The sequence goes on along the minus strand of BSBK01000903.1, from coordinate 483,808 downwards.
AAAGCGCAAGAATATTACTCAGCATAAAAATTTGTTAATCACAAAGATCGCAAAGTAAAACTAATGAGTAATTCTCCTTTCTTTTATAGAGTTAGGGCATAACGGTAATTACCAAACGGTAACTATTGTTAAACGGCTACAACATTAATTGCCTTACCTAACCTTTCTTTCCGTTTTCGCCAACCGGTATTCTGGCTTTCTTGGTTGTGCTTATCCCGGTTGATCAATGCTTACCTGACTGGTTAACCTTGTAGACTGAGTGAGTTTGACTCTCACCTGTCCTACCGAGAATGGTAGATGAGCTACCGGTTCCCCCTAAGCCTTGTAGGCTCAGTTAGCTGAAGAGATATCACCATCAGCTGATGATGATCTTTCCTCTGTCTTCTCCTCAGCGAAGCTCTTTGATTCCTTTTTGAACCAAATCTACCTGACTGTTTTCTCAGTCTTCTCTTCCTTATTGATCTTCTCATTTGAGGATGAGATCTTCTCCACCGGTATGACCGATTCTTTCCTTTTGCTCATTGACTGGTTCCTGCACTCTTTCGCTAGGTGTCCTACTTTGTTGCAGGAGTAACAGACTATCCCGGTTGCCTACCATGGATTCACCCTTCTATTGTTGGGTGATTTGCATCAGGAGTCATTGTGACTGTGCGTCCCACAATTTGCACAGTTGGTTGTGCTCCGGTTCTTGTTTCTCTTGGTGAATACCGGTCTTGGGGATCTGAATGCCATTGTCTTTGATCTGCATTCATCAGCTTTGTGTCCAAACTTATTGCCTGCGTAGCAGTAGCCCTTGAAGCTTCCCCTGCTTCCACTGGACACAGTTGTGGGGCTTGACCAACATTCATTGGTTTTGTGGCCATATTTGCAATAGTTTTTGCAGTAACTGTTGTTTGACTTTACCGGTGCATTCCTGTAGTCATTTGTTCTATGACCTGGTTTCCCACAATGATTGCAAGAGGTGTTAAAAGTCTTCTTACCTTTTTGTGCCAGTGGATTCTTCTTATCCTTCTTGCTTGTCTTAGCTTCGGAAGACTCACCAGTCTCTTTGGTGTCTTTACCAGTGAAACCAAGACTGGTGGGATCTTTATGCTTTCTTTGAGCTTTGAGTTGCTCGTCAAGCTTGACCGAGCTCTCGTTGTATCTTCTTAGGGTTTCATTTCTTTCTTCAAGTTCTTTCATCTATTCCTTTAGTTGATACAACTCGAATGCCAGCCTTTTGCATGCTTCATCCCTATCATGCCAACCCTTTTGCATGTTGGCATTTTCTTGGGTGGCAATTTGCATGTCTTCTTGAAGTTGCAGAATGACAAGATCATTTGCCCCTACAGCTTCCTCTGCGAGGTTCCTTGCTCTTTTAGAGGCTGTTAATGACTTGACTGTTGTGTTTCTTTCATCTTCAACTTTCCTCTTTTTCTCAATTAGTTCAGTCATCCTTACGACATTATCTTCTTGCTCCCTCTTAAGGTTGGAGATCTGATCGGTTAGGATCTGGTTCCTCTCTATGAGCTCAGAGACTGCCTCCTCAGTTTCATCAGATCCACTCTGCCCAGAGAGCTCATCAATAGTCTCATTGCTCTCATTCAACTGCAGAGCCAACTCCTTCCTTTTTGCAAGTGATCTTCACAGCCTATTCTCCAGAGAGACAATGATGTCGTTGGCTTCCTCAAACTGTTTCTGATACCTGTAACCCTCCATGATCTTTTTCTCAAGTGGTTAAGCTTTATATAATAGAGAACAAAACTCTGATACCAATTGTTATTCCTAACCGATTACTGAGAGGGGGGGGGGGGTGAATCAGTAAATACTATTTCTATTACAATTCAACACTTGTTTAATTATTCTTCCAAGATAAGCAGAATATAAACAATCATTCACAAGCTTAAATAGAAATACACAGATCAACGCATGATGTATACGTGGAAACCCTCGGTTAGAAGGAAAAAATCACGGTGAGATAGAGCTCACAACTTCACTTCTGCAGAAATAAAGACGCCCTGTTAGGAGCTTACAAAGCACTTGTGAAGGTGCTACCCAGTTAAGAGATTTGATAGAAGATCGGTTAAGATCTTAACTCTGTTAGGAGTTGCCTGGTTAGAGGACTTTCAACATCAACAAAGATGTTACTCGGTTAAAGGATTTTTACAAAGAACCGATTAGGGTTCACCCTGATTGAGGGATTTCAATATGCTTTCACACCTTATAAAAGCAATGATCTCAATTGACACTGATTGTTTGATTAGATCATTCCTGTTGCTCTCTTCCCCGGTATGCCTAGCTGTTGAATCTTTTTCCGCCTCTTTGCCTTTCACCTCTGGTGATTGTAATCTCTTTGTTCTCTGCTCTCTCTATTCAGCAACTCTCAACAACAACACTTCTTGTGTCTTATGACCTGTATTTATACAAGAGTTCATCTTAATGAAACCCTTAACTCATAGAACTGCTAGGCTGTAAACTCATCATTAAATCATGCAACTAGCAGTAAAGCTTTGTGTTATGATCTGGAGTTTACCTTGAAAACATTTGTAGAAAATAAAGCTAACTCCTGTTAAAAAGCTAACTCCACTTTTGAGCGGTGGATGCTCCGCATATTCTGGTTTTAACTTAAACTGCTCCGCAGAATCCGGTGCGGATCTTTATGCAGTTAGACTAGTATAAATCTCATACCCGGTTTATCTCTGTATGTAATAATAGACCGGTACAATGTACTTAGTTCGGTCTACCGGTGCATCTCCTTTTCTTAGTCTACCGGTGCCTTTAAAGTAACGTGAGTGAACTACTGGTGAACCTTTACCAGTGGGAATGGTGTTTGCATCCGATTTCACTAATGACAACTTAATATTGCTAACAGTTGGTATGTCACAATAAGTAGGAGATATTTTCCACAACAAGTCAAATTGTGATATTGCTATCAGGATTCAACTGTGTAGTTTTTGAGTCGAACTCATTGACCCATGTTTCTGAGTAGTGGTTCACAAGAACCAATCCCTCATGAGAATGAATGGAACACTTAGCACTCTTTGTATCTAGGTGATGCTCACAGAGGTGAAACACCGAGACTTCCCAGGAGGTCACCCATCTCAGTACTATTCCAGCGCACCCACATTTAACTACAAAGTTTCCTCCATGGTTAAGCCCACTTTTCTTGCAACCCCATGGAGGAAACTTTGTAGTTAAGCAAAGTGGGCTTAACCATGGAGGAAACTCTGTAGTTAAGTGCGCTCGAGCTGGAGTAGTACTGGGATGGGTGACCTCCTGGGAAGTCCCGATGCTTCACCTTTGTGAGCATCACCTAGATGCAATGAGTGCTAAGTGTTCCATTCATTCTCATGAGAGATGGGTTCTTGTGAACCACTACTTAAAAACATGGGTCAATGATTTTGACTCAAAAACTACATAGTTGAATCTTGATAGTAATATCACTTGTTGTGGAAAATATCTCCTACTTATCAACTGATGAGCTTAAGGGGCTCTCTAATGAATGGTTCATAAGGTACAACACTTGTTGAAGGTTTTGCATATGGGGTTGCAAGCAAAGTGGGCTTAACCATGGACGATACTTTGTAGTTAAGTGCGCTTGAGCTGGAGTAGTAAAACTGGGATGGGTTACCTCCTAGGAAGTCCTGATTGTTCACCTCTATGAGCATCGCCTAGATGCAATGAGTGCTAAGTGTTCCATTCATTCTCATGAGAGATGGGTTCTTGTGAACTACTACTCAGAAACATGGGTCAATGAGTTTGACTCAAAAACTACATAGTTGAATCCTGATAGCAATATCACAATGTCACAATAAGATAAAATATTTACTTGCCTTACGCCATATTATGAGAATTGATTATTATTTATTCTGGTTTGCCAGCAAGTCAAAAGAGGACAAGTTGCTGCCTGTATGTGCTGCTATAAGAAGGCACTTTTCAAGCGTATGCTATGATAGAATTTTATTCCACATTAATATTCTCCTTGTATAGAAATTACTGTTGCTGTCTACGAAGATTTTTTTTTTTTGCATTGGATGGCAACTTCTACATCATTTCTTTTCTCTGTCTTCATTTGTATTACTCGATAATGTTTTTATCATCCCGCTCTTGCAGATAAGTTATTGGAAAGTTTGTAGCTATCTTGCTTAGCCTAAGTTTCATATGTGCCTTTTTTAATGTTTTCTTTATTTATTTTTATGTAGGGAAATGTTCCGTTTAGTATTTGTATTAATCTGTCAGAGCTTTAAAGGAATAGGTGTTGATTCAATTTCAGCAGTTCTGTGAGTTCTAGATGTACATTTTCATTTTTAAGAACTGTTCTTTCCCTAGCGATTTTGTCATTCTTCTATATGTTTGAAATTTGTGCTGGTTTGTGCCAGATTCAGTGTTACCTTTTTTTAGTTCTGTATTTTTTTTAATTTTAAATTCTTATAGATTGTGATATGCCATGTAGACAAACAAAACTGTTGCAGTGAAGAAAATTCATCTTGGGGATGCCAAGGAAGGTGTTCATGTGACTGCCTTGAGAGAAATAAAATTGTTGAAGGAGCTAAAGGATCCAAACATAATACAGCTGATAGATGCTTATCCACACAAACGGAATTTACATATTGTTTTTGAGTTTATGGAGAGTGATCTTGAGACAGTCATAAAAGACCGAAACATACATCTCTCTCCAGCTGATATAAAATCTTATATGCAGATGACATTGAAAGGCCTTGCTGTTTGCCATAGAAAGTGGGTTTTACATAGGTAACTCTTGGGACTTCGCAGCTTAAGTTGTTGCCTCAATTATTTGGAACACTATTGCTTCTCAGTTATTTGTTAAATTTCTTAGTGGCAATTTCTAGCATGTTACAGGCATGTCCAAGACAATTTAGAAGATTGTAATGCATGCTTTGAAGTTTACAGGGATATGAAACCAAACAACTTGTTGATAGCACCTGATGGCCAGCTAAAGTTAGGCGACTTTGGACTTGCCCGTTTGTTTGGTAGCCCAAATCGCAGATTTACTCATCAGGTTTGTTTTACAGCTTAAACTCAAAAGATAGTTGGAACATTTTGGTGATTTGCAGGCATGTTTTGCAGAATTAGCTGATGAAATAGTTAGGATATTTTTTTGGAGATCAATTTCCAGAGATTCTCTTGGTAACTTTCTTTCTTATGTATGGGAAAATGAATTTAGTTAGTTAAATATTTGTTATGGTAAGTTGTCATGGAGTAGACTACAAAGTATTCTTGGTACTGGTTTTGTGATTATAATAAAACTATAAAATAGACCACGTCAAGGTAAAACTATAAAACTATAAAACTATAAAATAGATCTTAACTATAAAATGGGATTATAATTAAGTTGCCGGTTTGGGTTCGGAATCAGGTTCAAGTTTGACATTTGAGTTCGTGGGTTTGATCCATTTTTTTTTGGTGTGTTCGGGTTCATTTTGGGTTGGTCAATACAAAAACATAAAAACTTAAAAAATATATACATATATGCAGCAGAAAATAAGTTCATAATACACCACTATGCTAATAGTAAAGAAACACAGCAAAATATACTAACATATATAATATATATTAATGTTTTAGTCCAAATAACATAGCAAAATGCCAAAATACATCACCATATCAATGTTTCAGTTCAAAAATAATAATGCCAACTTTAACAGTCAGCCATCACTGATCAAATAGCATAAAAAGTCGTCAAACATATCATCATCCTCCTGCTGTGGCAAACTAGAAGTACAAATAGTGCCACTGGCATCAGTACTACTACCAATATCAGCCTCATGATCATAGCTCATGGTCATCATCAACTCCAAGTGCACCAGGGTGGGCAATTGAATCATCCAACTCCACACACATTGGTTCAACATCCCACTAGCTTGTATCCCCTTTTTTGTAGGTATTTTCTTTGTGTGTTAGGAGCGTCAAGTTTGAATGCACATAGACCAAGTCTTACACCTTGGAGTGCAGTCTATTATGCTTTATTGAGTGGATGGAGTATGTGCTCCAATTCCTCTCAGATGATGATGAACTAGCAACCTATCAAAATTTTCGATTTTGAAATTAGGCAGTTAGGATTTACGAATAAACTAGAATTTAGAAATTAGAATCTTAAGAGTTATAACTTGTGATAAAACTTTGATGGCAATAGGTTGTACGTACTAGTAGGCTTCTCCATGGAAGTACCACCATTTATGAGCATCAACATTATGCTTTTCTGCAAGAGTGTCAAGATCGCAATCATACATGCTTGTGAAACTCATGAATTTAGACCTCACCATAGGCTTTTTGTCATTGGGAAAGAGTCTACGAAGGGCTGCCTTGTACCCTGGAACTTCAGGATCTCTATATGGGGCAACTTTAGTGCTATTGTCATCAAGGACCGCTCAACTATAGTACTTTGGGCTCAATGTAAAGGCAAGGAGATGTAAATGAGTAGTCATTTTGTTCGATCTCTCCACCATGATTTTCTGTAATTCCTTGAAAAATGTTTCTTTAGGATTTTACACTTTTTTTTCATATCCCCAATCATTGAGTCAATGCCATCATATACCTCACCCAAGCAAGGCCTATCGATGACAGTGTATCAGATCATGTTCAATATAGGCTCAGTAAATTTTAGGAGGTACTCTGCACGATCGCACCAAGAGTCATCTAGTATCATTGCCTCAATGTCAGCTGCCCTTTCCCGCAAGATTGCATCCATATGCTCAAATTAGAACTGATTACCATTGTAGATTGTTAAATTTCTTTTAGATTTGATCTATGGCATTTCTATTTGCAGAATATGATTCTTACAATTACTGTACTTTCTTGCAGATTATAATTAGAATATTGAAACTTGATATATATCAAGTTGATGCCAAATCAATATTGAGAAATACTGATCATGAATTCACAAGTCTGAATTTTCCTTAATGGTATTCGATCTACAAGAGCAGAACATTTACTGATTTCGAAGTCTCCAATTGTGGATCGGATCTGCATTAAATATATAAGGAAGAGACACATCCCATGAGCGGACATGTCTCCACAAAGTGGAAGCATGTCTGTTCATGAGATGTCTCATAAATTGTGCCTTTTCATCTTAACTAAACACCCGATCTCTAATCAGGGTTTGTTACTTAATAAACATAAATGCTTACCAAGTTCGATCTGTATTTATCTTGCACAAATAAATAATATCCAATCTGAAAATGATCACCGATAATGATGCTCGATCGGGAACCTATATGAAACATGAAATGCCAATAATCTACAAGTAATAACCTCTAAATATTCAGTTGGTCAACCTGATTTATATGAGATCAGAATTATAATGTGATTAAAATAATAACCATTGATTTTTATATATATATATATATCTTTGAATCATTATTATTTTAATTTCTCCAAAAATTACATAATAATAATAATAATAATAATAATAATATATATATAGAATAAAATATATAAATTTTAATAGTTTTTGTCTCAAGGTTTTATTTGACAAAAGCTACAAAACATCAACACTCCCTCTTAGCTAGGGAGGATAAACACAGGATATGATATTACCTCAACGTAATATCATAAATGGCATGTTTAAGAATATCTTTGATCAAAAGATATTCACCATTAGATATCATCTCATAATATCAGGAGTAATGGCCTCAGAATATCAAGTCGCATGATATTCACCAAGTACTCAAAATGTTCATAAGGTATGTGCACACGTATCCTCAATGATACTTACCTTAGGAACAATATATTCATGGTCTGTTTAAGGAAATTAATCCACCATGCAGGATATAATCTATCATGATTTGCTTAGACAATAGTTTAACTTTCTATCCATCATGATAGAAAGTTAAACTATTGTAAGATCGTCACCTTACTATAGTAACCACAAAGTCATGTAGTAACTCGCATGACATCCACCATGCCTCAGTGCAAAGGGTGGAAACAAAGGATTTCACCTCGAACTTCTCTCACAGAGAAGAACTCATTGAGTAGATATCAATCTGTTGATCTTTCCATCCAAGATTGCTTATGATAAACTGTTAGACTCCCTCTGAATCTGATATCAATCTTCTGAGCTCCTCGTCCAAAGGTACCTCTGAATTGTCAGACTCCCTCTGAATTTGATATCAATCTTCTTTTTCCTGCAAGAGCATCCCCGGAAAAGATCAAGGCAAATAGTTCTTATAGTATGTATAGAAATTCAAATAAGAGAGAGAGTACAATGAGTAGATAAATGTAATACTCAAGGATAATAAATACTTATCTAGGCATTAACATCCTTGATACAAGTTGCTCCAATGAGGGTACATATGCAACAAATCAGAAAATGTCTACATGTAAGCATTTGTCAGCAATATTACTCCAATCAAACTTATCTGGTAACCATAACAGCCTCTGTTTTCCACGACGACTTTGTATCTTATAGTGAACTCTGCCAGTTTTGATTCCCATTCACATTTGTCTATGCTTCTCGTACGAGATTTCCAATGGAATATATAGAAAAAATCTGATCTTGATCGTTTCTCAAACCTGCTCTGATACCATGTTAAATTTCTCTCAGATTTGATCTATCTATGGCTTTTCTATTTGTTGAATATGATTCTTACAATCATTGTACTTTCTTGCAGATTATAATCAGATTATTGAAACTTGATAAATATGAAGTTGATGCCAAATCAATATTGAGAAGTACCGATCATGAATTCACAAGTCTGAATTTTCCTTAATGGTTTTCGATCTACAAGAGCAGAACATTTATTGATTTCGATGTCTCCAATTGTGGATCGGATCTGCATTAAATATATAAGGAAGAGACACATCCCATGAGCGGACATGTCTCCACAAAGTGGAGGCATGTCCATTCATGAGATGTCTCATGAGTTGTGGCTTTTCATCTTAACTAAACACTCGATCTCTAATCGGGATTTGTTACTTAATAAACATAAATGCTTACCAAGTTCGATCTGTATTTATCTTGCACAAATAAATAATATCCAATCTGGAAATGATCACCGATAACGATGCTCGATCGGGATCCTATATGAAACATGAAATGCCAATAATCTGCAAGTAATAACCTCTAAATATTCAGTCGGTCAACCTGATTTATATGAGATCAGAATTATTATGTGATTAAAATAATAACCATTGATTATATATAGCCATATATATATATCTTAATAGTTTTTTTCTCAAGGTTTTATCCGACATAAGCTACAATACATCAACATAGATGATGCCTCACGAACCTTCACAAGGTGTTTAAAACAATTTTTGTTGGAGGCAAAACGGGTATCAACAACTTATTTCAAAATCAAAATAATAATAAATTAAAATTAAAATTAAAAGCTTAGAAAATTTACTAAAGTTAAACATATTGAAATGTTAAATAACTTAACTTACCTTCAAGAGCTCCAATCTCGAGAATTGTTTAAATATGCCTTTCAACATATGGTGGTTGGTGATGAACATTTGGATCTTTTGGGCATCAACGTACATTTGTTTGATCCATCTAATTTTGGTCCCAATTTTTTGCAACATTAGGTTGAGTGAGTGGACAGCACAAGGTGTCCAAAAAATGTGATCATAGCGCTCCTCAACCAATTACCCAACTAGCCCTACAATTTTTGGCATTGTCTGTTATCATCTAAACAATATTTGAGTGCCAACTTTCTCAATGGCTTGGAAAAGAATGTTGGCAATAAATGTACCGTCGTTCACTTGCCCTTCACAATCCACTACTCTCAAAAACATTGCACTCGTCGTGGACACTGTAATGACATTGGTCAAAAAGTGATTTCTTGCATCTTTCCATCCATATTAGATATACTATGGGCACACCTAATTTGATCCATGAATTTCTGATGGGTTTCAAGGCATCATCTACATGTTTCACCTCATTATACAATAAGGTAGTCACACCTCATAAACTAGGCCTTTGAACCCCTTTGGAGCCTCATTAATCGATCTCATCATTTTTTGCCAATACGGTGAGTGAACGACATAAATGCCAATCTATTCACATAGATGTATCTTGTTATGTCTTGCTCGACAATGTCTCTGCCCTCATTGTGTAATGCCATTTTCAAGGGCCTCTTTGCTCTCTTATTTGATGCTGGTTCTTGAGAAATGCAAGAATGGATGGCACTCTACAAGTTCTTCATTGTAAATTGATACCATAGAGGGATAAAGCACAAATTTGCTTTCACTCGACTATAAGAGTTGTTATATTGCTCTTTGCAATGGCTACAAATCCAAACATAACCTTCTCCACCTGGTAGTCGCTGTACCATTTCCACATATTTCCATAGTGGAGAGTTTGGATCTATTTTGAGTTGGGAGTTCCTAGAGCTAGAAGCACTTGCCATTCTATGAATCTATAAACAACATGTAAACCACTAACCAAAATGAAAAAATAAAGCAAAACTAGAGCGTTAATTTCATTTTGTAAAAAAAATGTAAATAAAAATTTAAAAAACAAACAAACAAAAACAACAAAAACCTACCTCTTTTGTTGAAATCTTCCCCTTCAATGTCTTTGAGGAGTTCTCAACACTTGCAACCACGTAGGAATAACTCACATAGGAATAACTCACAAACCAACTTAGAGCATGCAACAAACACCCATCAACTCCTTGAGCAATAGAGGCAAGAAGTTTGTTTTCCATTCGCAAATGCACAAATGAGATTGGTTTCACCTTTTTAGTTTTTTTAGTGGTCAATTTTAGGTTTAGGGGGTATCGCATCCGGACCTAGACCTAGGATGAACCGGATTGAGGCCCGGTTGTTATCGAGAAAAACCCAATACTTGAGGATTATAAGAATAAATTAAAATATCAAAATGTTAAGTAGAAATTATAAAATATAATATGAAATTTTAATTTTATTAAAAAGTCAAGGGGCGTGTGAAGAATCATGACTATTGAATGATAAAGACTAAGTAGCTGAATCAGCCCTATCTTTTACCTATTTTGGGTACGAAACATACTTGAATTAGGGTTGGGTATTATTTGCTTGTGGAAGTGTCCAAGAATTCTTTGTGATGTGTGAAACAAACCCAAGAATGCCGGGCTATTTATAGATGATTCCGCGAGTGATGTGGTATTTATAGGCCAATTCATATGACTTTTTTGACTTATTTCTAAAGCAAAAAAACCAAAAAACCTAACACGTGACACATTTCCTTTTACTTTCATTTTGTACTCACGGGATTTTCATTTTGAACTCAGCGACATAGGAGAGAAGAAAGAAATACTAACACAGTAGAAGAAAACGGTTGTCTACTATTGACTTGTTCTAATTATTGTCATGAGGTAGGTTTTCACAGTGCATTCCTATTTATTATTTTTTGCTGGTTTTTAATTGATAGCATAAAATTTATTAAATCTTATTTCCTGTTTATTTTTTTAACTGATTTCTTAGTGCCGTCTACCATTTGTCGTTATTAGAATATTGTAATGTTTCTTCAATGGTCATCTTAGTTAGTCTTTAGTTTATTCGTTAGTCCCTATTTTTCGATCTTAGTTACTGATTGTGTTGTTTAGAAACTTTGTCTTTGAAAATCAATACAAGGAGACTTCATATCCATTGTTTAATATATCAAACTCTTAAGTTTTGTAACATGGCATTAGAGCGGGTTAATGGGCTTCGTTAGGATTGGGCAAATTTTTAAAAGAAAAACTCGTAGCCCTCTCTACCACAAATTTTTTTGCTTTTTGTCGTTTTTTAATGAAAAAGCATGGTGTGATCTCTTCAATTTTTGAGGGTTTTTCTAACCATTTTTGTTGCTAAACGTTTTCTAAAAATTGCGTCTATTTTTTTGGAGCAAAATTGCAGACTTTTTTTTGATTGTTTTGCATGGATTCGTTTTGCCCACGACCAAGTTTGTGCTGTTTTTGTTCTCTGTGCTATTTTTGTTTCTCAGTGCAATGCGTGTTTTGGAGAGATAACACGATTTTTTCTTTGTTTGACGACTCTTTGGCCCGCATCTTTCTTTCTTTTCTGTTTTTGGACAATGAAAGGCCGCACTTGACTTTTTTCATCACAATTTCTTCAACTTTGGAGCTGTCTTTTTCTGGGTGCTCTTTTTTGTCGCGTCGGGAGTTTTTTCTGAAACCCACAACTGGTATTTAGTGATGGAAGGGTTTTTGTATTTTCTAGCGACTTGGCATATGTTTTCTTTGCCACCTGTTTCATCCTGGTGCAGATAAGGTTTTCGTTCCCTCTGAGTAATTCAATGGCTTGTGGAATTTTATGTGTCGTTTTGCTTCAGATCATGCCGCATTTTCACACCATTTTCACAATGTTTATAGTGCCCATGGGGTTCATTCCATTTGTTTTCTGCATGCCATTGATGAAGGGTTTCAGTCGGTGTTTTGGGTCGAATTTCTATTTGGCTAGGGTTTACACCTGTATGCTCTTTTTAGGGTTTTCATAGTTTGGGAGGGCTCTCTGGTTTCTGGAATGGTTTTACCATTTTTTCCTTAAAAACTATGTTTTGTATGCTGATCCGTGTCTTGGATTTTGTGCCAGCTATCTTTTTGGATTTTCGATTTTATTCTCAAAAGTTGTTTCTGGGTTTTGTAATTTGCAAAGTTGCATGGGGTTCTTTTGTGTCTTTTTACCATTTTTCCCGAAAAATGATGATTTGTAATCTTGGGTTCGGTGATTTTTTTCCTAAAAAATTGTAACTTTTTGAAGTCTGTTCTGGGGTGTTGTGCTCATCTGCAAACGTTTGTAGGGTTTGCCGATTTTTCCTCAAAATCGTGACAACTGTTCTCGGTGTGTCTCTCTAGCTACAAGGAGGGACAACTCTGTTATCCAACATCAGGTTGGATGTTTTGTGATGATTTCTAGTTAGAAGTTTTGCAGATTTTGGGTGGATTAGTGACAGACTCATCTCAGTGGCAGAGTCAGTAGTAGGTTCTTGTCTCTTGTAGCCTTCTCTATTTTTTCTGGACAGATTTTAGTAACTCTTGGTCATTGACATTCTACAGATCCAGGGAGGGTCTTAGCAACAGCAAAATGTTCTGAAGCTTGGAAAATAAAAAGCCTCATCTAGCACATCATAAAGTCTTTGGTTGTGAGACACGTTCAAATGTCAAAAGAAAAAAGATATTAATTGGATTTTAACGTTGAAAAATATATTTTTGTTGGTTATTCTAAGAATTTAAAAGGCTATAAGCTTTGGAATCCAATGACATAAAGCAATTTGCTCAAGAAATGTGATTTTGAGGGAAAAGGGTAATAAGATGAATTTTGAAACCAAAGAAGAGGAAAATGCATTCGAAAGGGAAATTGTATGGTGTAGTGGACAAAATAAAATTTAGAAGAGCATTCCAAAGAAGAAGAGTTTAACACAGCAACCTTGATGAAGTTGAGTAGTGAACATTATCAATATTAAAGGTATAGTCCACTAGACTCCAATTCCATATTTGCTTTGTCTTGTATTGATGACAAACCTTAGACTATATAGGTTGCTCTTGCATAAAATGATAGCAAGTCTTGGAAAAAGGCCATGCTCGAAGAGATTTTTTTGACAAAAGCACTTGGGACTTGTTATAGTTGCTCGAAAGAAGAAAGCCTGTAGGCGACAATTATGCTATGAATAGTGAAATAAGACTTTTGTTAGTTAATGTAATAAAACATTGTTCCGAAGGGGTGTCAGTTTGATGCAGGAGCATCCTGGGTGTAAGAGCAATCTTGCATCACCCAAAAATATTTTTGTTTTTGTATTCAATAAGGGCTATCTTGTGCAGAGCTGCTATTTATGGAAACTTGCTATTTTTAGTAAGTTGGTCATACGATCTCGGAATGTTCTAATTTTACATGTGGAGGTTCATCTTAGTCATATCAGCCTGCCAGTAAAGTTTCATGGCTAGATCAGGTCTAGTTTTGAAGATATTGAAGATTTTCGGTATTGGCAGCAGGGTACAGAAACTTTGAACTCGGTTTTGAAAGCTTTAGAGGCCCCAGATGAGGTTGAAAATTTGGGTCACAGGCACTTGCGGGAGTCAAGCCTGTAGAGCACTTCGTGGCCTTTCCGAAATGGGGTTGTAATAGTCAATTGGGTCAACTGGTGATGACTTATGGTCTCCGGAAGTCGGGTCACCTGAAATAGCGGAAAATAATTTTCCTTCAAAATTTCTGTTCGGGTTTCAAAAGTTATTTTGAGCCGACTCTGATGTAATAAATTGAAAAATAAAATAATTTTAAGTTTGGTCGGCCTTAAGGGCTAAATTTCTGGAACCTTCTCGGGCGGTGGAAAATGCCTATATAAAGAAGGCTCGTAGTGTTGTCTAGGGCAGTTCTGGGTAGTAGATCTGGGTATTGATTCAAGGCTTTGTCCTATAGAATATTGTAAGGGAATGCCCATGTGGCTTTGCATATTGTAATTCTGAAAGTTTGTAATTCCACATTTGTGGAGATAATAAGAAGCCAATTTTCTATTCTTGCATATTGTTGTTGTTTCTCTATTTCTGTTATGTGTTTGTGGTATTAAGAGGAGCACCCTTCATCAAGTGGTATCAGAGCAGGAGTTCCTGAGTGTGTAAACAGATCGCCGACTGTGAGGCAGTTTGCACCAGGACCGTGGTTAGGGTTTTAGCGCGCATTGCGAAAATGCCTCCACGAAGGGAACGTGGCGGAAGAGCTGGTGTTGTAACACCTGAAGTTAGAGCGCTCCAGAGACAAGTGCGAGCATTGCAATAAGAGATTCACAGAGGAATGAATCTTAATGTCAGAGATGAAAGTGAGGATGAAGCCGAAGAAGGAAATGATGATCAAGAAGAAAAAGGCGAAATTTTGAATCGAGAAGAAGAAAGGCTTTTCCGAGCCATTTCCAAAATCGGAAAAAGACCTAAGATTAAGGTTCCTGCATTTTCAAGAAATCTTAACCCAAAAGAATTGATCGACTGGATCAATGAATGTGAAGAATATTTTGAGTATGAAGATATTGAGGATCCTGATAGGGTCAAATTCGCGAAGGCTAGACCGAAAGGTCATGCGAAGATCTGGTGGCAAGAGATTCAATTGGAGCAAAATAGAAGAGGGAAAGATAAAATCACAAGATGGGATCGGATGGTGGATAAATTAAAGCGACAGTTCATTCCTGTTGATTATGAGCTTGACCTACTGAAGAAGATGCAAAGTTTGAAGCAAGCAGGAAGATCTGTTCAGGAGTATACAGAGGAGTTCTATCGAATCCTCATCAGAACAGGCCATGCGGAAGCTGATAAGGAGAAAATTGCTTGTTACCTTAATGGGTTGAGGCCAAGCATTTAGGAGGAGCTGAATCTAGTTTGAATGAACAGTATTAAAGAGGCATACCAGTTTGTCCTAAAAGTGGAGGAAAAGCTGAACAAGAAGTTCGAGAGCAGACAAAATGGAAGAGGTCGTGGTGGACAATCTGGTGGACGGTCATATGGAGGCCGAAATGAAGATCCGAAAAAGAAGGATGAGGCCAGTAGCAGTCAAAATCAGAGAGGAAACAATTCCAATCGTTTCCAAGATCAGAATAATAGAGATCAGAGAGGAAGAGGAAGAGGATAAGGTTCAGCAAGAGGAGGCTTTCGTGGAACATGTTTTCACTGTGGAGAAGGTCATAGGGCATTTGAATGTCCTCAACGCCAAGGAAGGACAGATAGGAGGAATGAAGGCCAGACCAGAGTTGCACATGTAGATGAAGATGCCAGATCATCAAATTCAGAAGATGCTGAAAGAGGAGAAATGCTGATTAACATAAGAGTCCTGCTGAGTGGTGAGAATGAACCTGAACAAAGGAGGAGCCTGTTTCTCACTAGATGCAAGTGTGAGGGCAAATGTTGTGATGTGATTATTGATAGTGGAAGCACTGACAATTTGGTGTCAAAAGAGATGGTGACAAAGTTGAAGCTCAAGAGACAAAAACACCCACATCCATATCGGATTGCCTGGGTGCAGGATGACCACAAGGTCATGGTCAGTGAACAGTGCCTGGTAAAGTTCAAGATCGACAGTTACCAAGATGAGGTACTATGTGATATCATATCTATGAATGCATGTCATATGTTGTTGGGTAGACCGTGGCAGTTTGACAGATGTGCTGTACACGATGGTCGTGCGAATACCTATTCCCTGACAAAGGATGGAGTGCGACATAAGCTAAAGCCATTGAAGGAGACCGAAGAAAAGGTATGTGGTAATGCAAGAATAACATTTGTTGATGGAAGAAAATTCCTAGATGGTATGAGGCATGAGCATGTGTGTTTTGCTTTAATTCCAAAAGCTGGTAAAGAAGAAGTAGAGGATGTACCTGTAGAGGTTGCAGATTTGTTGAATGAGTTTCAAGATATTGTATCTGATAATGTACCTGATGGATTACCACCGGTAAGGAAGATCAGTCATCAGATGGATTTGATTCCAGGAGCCAGTTTGCCAAATAAGGCAGCACACAGAATGACACCAACAGAAAGTGAAGAGTTGAACAGACAAGTACATGAGTTACAAAAGGGATTGATTCGGGAGAGCCTGAGTCCATGTGCTGTACCAGCAGTATTAGCACCAAAGAAGAATGGAGAATGGAGGATGTGTACAGATTCCAGAGCAATAAACAAGATCACAATCAAGTATAGGTTTCCATTGCCACGAATGGATGATATTATGGATTGTTTGAGTGGAGCTGTGTATTTCTCAAAGATAGATCTGAAGAGTGGATATCACCAGATTCGGATCAGAGAAGGAGATGAATGGAAGACTGCCTTCAAGACAAATGAAGGACTGTATGAGTGGTTAGTCATGCCTTTTGGGCTAACCAATGCACCGAGCACTTTCATGCGGCTCATGAATGAGGTTCTGAAAGAATTTCTGGGTAAGTTTGTCATTGTGTACCTAGATGATATTTTGATCTTTAGTAAGACATTGGAAGAGCATATGATGCATATTCGTATGGTGTTTGAGAAGCTGAGAGATGAGAAATTGTTGATTAATTTGAAGAAGTGCAGTTTTGTGAAGAAAGAGTTAGTGTAATTGGCATTTGTAGTTTCAGCAGAAGGTCTAAAAATGGACCTAGAGAAAGTATAGGCTATCTTTGAATGGCCTACTCCAAGGAGTGCTACTGGGGTAAGATCTTTTCATGGTTTGGCTAGCTTTTACAGAAAGTTTATCAAAAATTTTAGCAGTATTTGTGGATCTCTGACTGAAACAATGTGAGGGGATAGAAAAGAGTTCAAGTGGACTAATGGGGCAGATAAGAGTTTTAAACTGTTGAAACAGAAAGTTACAGAACAATCTGTTTTAGCACTTCCAGATTTTAATAAGGTGTTTCAAGTAGACTGTGATGCTAGTGGTACTGCAATAAGAGCTGTTATGAGCCAAGAAGGTAAACCTATTGCTTATTTCAGTGAGAAGTTAAATGATGCCAAGAGAAAGTATTCTGTTTATAATCAGGAATTTTATGCTATAGTTCAGGCATTGAAGAAGTGGAGACACTATCTGCTTCCTAGGGAGTTTGTTTTGTATACTGATCATCAAGCTTTGCAATATTTGAATAGTCAAGGAAAGTTAAATCAAAGACATTTGAAATGGGTTGAGTTTTTTAGAGTTACACATTTGTTTTGAAACACAGAAGTGGAAAGTCTAATAGGGTTGCAGATGCTCTTAGCAGAAGGCAACTATTGCTGACAGAAATGCAGATTGAAGTGGTTGGGTTCAAGGAACTCAAGAATTTGTATCCAGAGGATCTTGATTTTGGTGAAGCTTGGAAAGCTTGTAAAGAACTTGTTACTCTAGACAGAACGAAGTGGCTGGATTTTATCATCCAGGATGATATGCTATTCAGAGGGAGTCAGTTGTGCATTCCACGAAGTTCTATGAGGGAGAATATCATCAAGAAGAAGCATAGCGGAGGATTGGCTGGACATTTTGGTCATGATAAAACCCTTGCTTTGGTCAGTGAGAATTATTATTGGCCACAGTTGCAGCAAGATGTCAAGAAGTTTGTACAGAGTTGCAGAGTATGTCAGATGGCGAAAGGAGTGAAGCAGAATACAGGGTTGTATCAGCCATTACCTGTACTAGAGAAGCCTTGGGAGGATATCAGTATGGACTTTGTTCTTGGTTTACCAAGGACACAACGGGGACATGATTCAATTTTTGTGGTAGTTGATAGATTTTCAAAGATGACACATTTTATTCCTTGCAAGAAGACTAATGATGCTGTTCATGTAGTAGAATTATTTTTCAGAGAAGTGGTGAGACTACATGGTTTGCCAAAGAGTATAGTTTCAGATAGGGACACTAAGTTTGTTGGATATTTCTGGCGTACATTGTGGAAGAAGTTGAAGATAGATTTGAAGTTCAGTTCATCACATCATCCACAGATTGATGGACAGACAGAGGTGGTGAATAGGAGTTTGGGAAATTTGCTGAGATGTTTGGTTGGAGATAAGCCAACAGGATGGGATTTGATTTTACCACAGACATAATTTGCATATAATAATTTTGTCAACAGGAGCACTGGTAAATCACCATTCCAGATTGTATATGGGAGTAGTCCAAGAAATGCATCTGAGTTGAGAAAGATAGATAAAAGAGAAATAAGTAGTGCTGAAGCTAAGGATTTTGCAGAACATTTGAAGAACATCCATGCGGAGGTGCAGAAGCACATTACCAAGATGAATGCACAGTATAAGGCTAAGGCAGATGAAAAAAGGAGGCATAAAGAATTTCAGTTTGGAGATGAAGTCATGGTTCATTTGCGGAAGGAGCAATTTCCAGTTGGTACATATAACAAATTGAAAATGAAGAAGTTTGGGCCATGTAAAATACTGAAGAAGCATGATTCAGGAAATGCATATGAAGTAGAATTGCCTACTGAGCTGAATATTTCACCAGTGTTTAACATTTCAGATCTGATAGAGTATCATGAGGGAGGTGTTGAAGATGAGATCACAACAACACAGTGGAGTATTCCAGCAACTAGTTCAGATACCAAAGAGATTGAGGATATACTGGATAGTCGTGTTGGCAGAAGCACAAGGAATGGGACATATGAAGAATATCTGGTCAAGTGGAAAGGATGACCTGCTGAAGATTCATCATGGCTGACAAAGGAGGAGGTTAACCGCCTTCGTTTTCCTCTACACACTTGAGACATGACGGGGTCACTTCTCAAATTACCCCGGGTGTCTGATGCAGGAGCATCCTGGGTGTAAGAGCAATCTTGCATCACCCAAAAATATTTCTGTTTTTGTATTCAATAAGGGCTATCTTGTGCAGAGCTGCTATTTATGGAAACTTGCATTTTTTGTAAGTTGGTCATACGATCTCGGAATGTTCTGATTTTACATGTGGAGGTTCATCTCAATCATATCAGCCTGCCAGTAAAGTTTCATGGCTAGATCAGGTCTAGTTTTGAAGATATTGAAGATTTTCGGTATTGGCAGCAGGGTACAGAAACTTTGAACTCGGTTTTGAAAGCTTTAGAGGCCTCGAATGAGGTTGAAAATTTGGGTGTCAGGTGCTTGCGCGAGTCAAGCCTGTAGAGCGCTTCGTGGCCTTTCCGAAATGGGGTTATAATAGTCAATTGGGTCAATTGGTGATGACTTATGGTCTTCAGAAGTCGGGTCACCTGAAATAGCGGAAAATAATTTTCCTTCAAAATTTCTGTTCGGGTTTCAAAAGTTATTTTGACCCGACTCTGATGTAATAAATTGAAAAATAAAATAATTCTAAGTTTGGTCGGCCCTAAGGGCTAAATTTTTGAAACCTTCTCGGGCGGTGGAAAATGCCTATATAAAGAAGGCCTGTAGTGTTGTCTAGGGCAGTTCTGGGTAGTAGATCTAGGTATTGATTCAAGGCTTTGTCCTACAGAATATTGTAAGGGAATGTCCATGTGGCTTTGCATATTGTAATTCTGAAAGTTTGTAATTCCACATTTGTGGAGATAATAAGAAGCCAATTTTCTATTCTTGCATATTGTTGTTGTTTCTCTATTTCTGTTATGTGTTTGTGGTATTAAGGGGAGCACCCTTCATCAAGGCTTTGTCCTACAGAATATTGTAAGGGAATGCCCATGTGGCTTTGCATATTGTAATTCTGAAAGTTTGTAATTCCACATTTGTGGAGATAATAAGAAGCCAATTTTCTGTTCTTGCATATTGTTGTTGTTTCTCTATTTCTGTTATGTGTTTGTGGTATTAAGGGGAGCACCCTTCATCATAGTTGTGTCGTTAGTTGGTGATGGTTGGAGACTTAACCAATCGTGTTGAGTCTATTTGTATGGAGTTTGGAACAAGTGAAAGGGGTGGTTAATGTTGGAACTATTATGCTATGAAAGATATATCATTCTGTCATTTATGGTGTAATGTGATTCTATGTTATTCATGCTATTGCTGTATTTCATTTATCTCAGGAATTATGCAATCTTGTTGAATTTGTATATACTGTGCAATCCATCTCAACTTAGGCATCTAACATTTTGGCGTTGTTGCCTAAGTTTGAACCTGGTGGTCGAGGGAAGTAGGATTGGCGGGATGATGGCATAATGGTTGTACCTTCAACCAACAAGTCTTGGCAACTGACAGTGACGAAGAAGACAATACTGAAGTAACCTAAGAGGACCAGTTAACATATAACTTTGTTCACTCGTGGGACTTGTTGGTTGATGAGTACGTACAACGGGAGGCTCGGGAGAGAGTGGTCCCGACTGGTATGGTACGCGCCAAACTCACAGTGAGCGGTCTTGTGTACGATCTTCTGGGTAGCCTTTCAAGATTGTTGGCCCGAGCATTGTTGGAATTCCAAGATCAACGTGAAGCATGAGAAAGGGAGCACCAAAGACAACAAATATTGCAATGATACGAATAGAGGAACCAAAGGGAGGAGGAACTAGGTGATATTAGCAGGCGTAAGTAACTCTGACAATTAATGCCCAACCTACCAAACAAGGACAAAAGGCAATGTACGAAGGTGGAGACAAAAAAAGAGAAGGAAGCCAAAATTGCCGTACGAAGGTGTCAATCAGGCAATGAACATTGAAAGTGAAAACAAGACATCGAAAGGAAAGAAACGAACTAGTGATTATGATAATATGGATGGCGAGAGCAAAGGGGAGTTTCGCACGATACAGGCCCTTCGGAAGGACATGATGAGGATGATGAAGGAAATGTGAGAAGAGAAGGAAACTGCCAAGGAAGGCAAAGGCAAGGAACTGTAGTGTACCGAGTGTAAGAACGAAGGGTACACCAAGGATAACTGTGCCGAGAAACTATTCTGCGACATCTGTCAAGTACTGGGACACTCCATTAAGGAGTGCCCGTACAACCTAAAAGTAAGGAGCACACAAGTGCTCTTTACCCAAGGAGAGCTAGCAACTCTGCCTACCACACCACCACGACAAACGAATTATAATGCTTTGCTTGGTGGGTACCGTAATAATGGACGGGGAAGCAACAATAACAGTAACAACAATGCACTGTGAAGCCGCATTCAGTATGACGCAAAGGGGCGGTCCATGATATAGTGCTAGAGGTGCAATGAATGGGGTCACTTCGCATGTGACTGTCATAGCGATGGACAAGGTGGAAGCATGCTATGTAAATTGTGTGAACCAGACAACCATGAGGATGTCGATCGCCCAAGACAAAAGGGGGTAAACATGATAGAAGTCACACACTCGGAGGGGGAGGTCCTTGCCATCACCAAATCACAAACAAGAAAATTCAGGTACTCGGATGCCTATACAGAGGAGAGGTTGAAGGAAGCGAGAGTGGAGGTGAAATGAGCGATGGAAGAAGAGTGACAACTCTCACATAGCAGTATGAATACCCTTGTATGGTCAACATTAGAGGCAAATATAATAGAACAAATGTTGCAAGCCACCGTACCAGTACTGGTGGCAAACCTACTAGAAACATTGCCACAGTTGAGGGTAGCCATCACTAAGGTGGCCAACAACGAAGCACGAGACAAACCTCCCCGCAATGAAGGAATGCCAGAAGGCAGGACAGAGAATGGTACGAGTGAAGAGGAGAACAACCCCTCCAAGACCACCATTGACCCTATGTTGCTGATGGTAGGAGTTGGAAGGACACCCGCGGTAGTGGAAATAGAAATCATGGGTTACAAATTAACAAATACCATTGTGGACAGGGGGTCGGGAGTGAATGTACTACCAAAAGAAACATGGAGGCCCTAGGCAAGCCAACCCTCTGGCCGCTGACATTCCACCTTGTAAAGAGCAGACCAACATGGAATCAAACCTATTGGAACTTTGATGGGGCAAAAGGTGGTCATTGGGAGGCAACTGTTCCTTCTCGACTTTGTAGTCATCTCTCTGGAGAATAAGGGGTACGATGCCCTCCTGGACAGAGGCTGGCTCATTGTGGCAAAAGCTAATCACAATTGGAAGAAGAATACCCTCTCCATTGAAAGTGGGAAAGAAATACGTGATTGATCTCTGAAATCATATAGTAAGTCAGGAATTGGCATCAGATTTCGAGTCGAAAGGAGAAGACTTGGACAGAGGAGGATGAAACCTGATGATGAAGGTGTCCTAAGGTTAGGGAATTGTTTCGAGGATGAGACTCGTTCCCTCAATGGGCTGTTCCACTGACAGATAGAAGATTATGAAGTTTTCCACCCTGACTGCAACATGCTGGCAATCAAGTAAAGGGACACATTCCCTCCAAAGTACGATGAGTACAAGGAAGGTGTAGTAGGGGTGAATGACACAACAACCCACTTGTTCAAAAGGGACAAATCAGCAAAGTTAAGGAGAAACCAAGCATTTTTACAAGCAAGAAGTCAAGCAAACTACCCGAGGCAGAGAAGGAAGTTCACGATAGTAGCTTGAAGGAAGATTCATTGCATTGGCAAGAAAGGAAAGTTGCAGGCCGCACACTGTACGGTCAAGACATTCCAAGCATCTGTACATTGTACGGTCAAATGGTGAGGAGAAGAAATCAAATGGTGAGGAGAAGAAACCACTACCATCGTACGCCGTACGAAACTCCAAGACAAGGACCATATGGATGGCAACTGTACAGAAGGTACCAAGCAGAACGTACAATCGACAACCAACATACTGTACAAAAGACAACAAGTGCAGGTTGCTGTATGAGACTCTAAGATAGGGACCGTACAAATAGACTCCAAGTACGAAAGCCAACAAGTGTGGGTTGTACGCTGTACGAAACTCCAAGACAAGGACCATACAGATAACAACTGTATGAAAGGTACCAGACAAGACGTACAAACGACAACCAACAAACTGTATAGAAGGTAGCAAGTGCGGGTTGTATGCAGTACAGACGTTGGGAGCACCTAACGCAAGCCGTACATTGAACTGATATTGGAGAGCAGACCGTACACCCAGGAGAAAAATTGGGGGAGAGGAGATTGCCGTACGAGCTCTAGCAGATTGTACAAACAACAAAACTAACACTATACAAAGATAGAATAGGCTGTACAGTTAGAGTTGGGAGGATTGCCGTGGGATTTGTAGGCTGTACGGACGACATAGAGGAAAGTGTAGGCCTCACGCAAGGATCAAAAACTTATATAAGTGCTAGGAAATTGCTGCACGATCAAGGCAACATGGTAAAGGGAAGTTTCGTAAACCCTAAAAAGGGCAGTTACAACATTAGCTATAAAGCTATATCCAACAAGAACAAACTACCATTCATGGGCTGCGTGCAGACATGAAGAGGATCCGAGTTTAAATATCAAAGTTCTCAATGCTGCAAAAATTGGCTAAAAACTCTATTTTTGGGCTTCATCAGCATGATTTTAAACATCCAAAAAAATCAAGAATATGGTGTGGGCCATGGAGTTTTGTATGGTTTTGAAGGTGCTAATTTGGTCTTGGTGGCGGGGGTGTTGCCCTCGGACCCCACGAGGGGTGCTGCCCCTTGACCCCCATTTTATTTTTGAACTACACTACAACTTTGAGTTTGTGAAGTACAAGTCATTATCTACACTCTTGTCATTAGTCTTCCTGGATATTAACTGATGTATACTTGTTGTCTAGAAGACGACTTTTTCTTTTTGGGGGGATGATGTAGGTGGCAATTATGCCATGAATAGTTAAGTAAGACTTTTGTTAGTTAATGTAGTAAAACATTGTTGCGAAGGGATGTCAGTTGTGTTGTCATTTGGTGACGGTTGGAGACTTAACCAATCATGTCTAGTCGATTTGTATGGAGTCTGGAACAAGTGAAAGGGGTGGTTAGTGTTGGAACTATTATGCTACGAAAGATATATCATTCTGTCATTTGTGGTGTAATGTGATTCTATGTTATTCATGCTATCCTTGTATTTCATTTATCTCCGGTATTATGCAATCCTGTTTGTTAATGATATAGCGCCGGTCAGTAAATTAATCAATTAAGAATCATCTTCGGAAAATGATTTAACATATATATATATATAATTGAGTTATATATACATCCTAATTATTGATATATATATATATATATGTTAATGATAATAATACGTAAAATATTGATTGAGTTATCGACCGATAAATATAAATATATTTGGAGATCACGATACTTATTGTGCTGCTTGTATTAAAGGTATTGTAACACGTGTTACGATACGTATTACGTATCGTAACAAACATTATTATTATCTGTGACAACCTTTCATATTAAATAGTTCCTCCAATATATTATGAAACAGTATCTCCTGCAAAGATAAAAGACATGTCTCATGTAGAGACATGTCTCTACATTCGTAGAGGCATGTCTCTCCACGAGACATGTTCTCATAATTGGATATTTATTTTCAGAGAAATCTGCATTTGGAAGACACAGAAATATAAAGTAGTGTTCTTCCAAGTGCAGATTTATATATGCAGAATAATATATAAATATCAAGTACACAGTCTGATTTAAAATAAAATTAAAATATCTATCACATCTGATATTAGAATCTTAACACTGTTGAATCTGTATATACTGTGCAATCCATCTCAACTTAGGCATCTAATAAAACCCATTCGTTGTAAGTGGGTTTTCACAAAGAAAGAGTTTAGATGGAAGATTAGAAAAGTACAAAGCAAGTTTTGTAGCAAAAGAGTATTCTTAAATTGAGGGATTAGATATTGATGGGATATTTTCTGTTTCAAAATTGAATTCTAAGAAATTTCTTATATCTATTGCTTTTGCATTTGATTTGGAGGTAGAACAGATTGACGGTAAAACAATTTTTTTGCATGGGGATCTAGAAGAAGATATTGAAACATTTCAGCCTAATAAATTTGTTGTTAAGGGAAAAAAATATGGTTTGTAGTTTGAAAAGTCTTTTATGGTCTAAAACAACCTCCTAGAATCTGGTCCCTGAAATTTGACTTTATGTATTGAAAAGTAGGTTTGCTTGTAGTGAGGTTGATTATCGCGTTTACTATAATTTGATTGATGACCAGTCTGTTATCACTTGTTTGTATGTTGATGATATTCTACTTGTTAGAAGAGAATTGAAAACTCAACTTTCTATACAATTTGGTATGAAGGATTTAGGGGTTACTAAATGTATTTTGGGTATGAAAATAAGGAGGGACCATTCTAAGGAAGCTTTGGTTGAACCAACGGAAATATGTTGAGATTATTTGGCAGAGATTAGGACGAATGCTAGTAAGCCAATTAATGTTTCTTTCTAGTTGGTACAAAAATGTCTATGGAAAAATGTCTTAAATCAGATGAGGATTATGAAGACATGTTATGTTACATATGCTAGTGCAGTAGAAAGCTGTATGTATGCAATGGCTTGCACTAGACTAGATGTTCCCCAAGCAGTGAGAGTACTCGTTAAGTAGCTTTATATCTAAATTAAGCAAGGAACATTGGACTTGGGTTAAAAGGGTGTTTAGGTATTTTTTTTCATGACTTCAAATTACTTCATTTGTTATTATGGGAGGGGTGATTTGGGCAGGGTGATGGACATACAGGGCTTTCTTGATGGTGATTGGACTGATGTGGAAATAGGAGGTCTATCAGTGGCTATGCATTTTCTCTATTTCGAGGGGCTATTAGTTGGATGAACAAAAGACATTTAGTGTTTGCTCTTTCAACTGCAAAAGCAATATATATGACTGCTACACATGCTTGCTACAAAGCAATTTGGTTACGGAAATTATGCTTAGATGTATGCATAGGGCAGTCAGAATTGATTGTGGTAGTCAAATTGCCTTTAGTTTGGCAAAGAATCCTACATTTCATGTTTGCACAAAACATATGGTGTTCAATATCATTTTATATGGAATATTGTGGAGGATGGGAAGGTTTTGATCAAAAGGCTGACATGTTTGAATCATGAATTTTTCTGCATCTTAGTGAGCACAAAGAAGTTTTGTTGGTGTAGGAGAGCTATGTGCATTTCAGTCCCTAGCTCCTCATTTCATGTTTCTTTCAGATTTGACCCCTATGCAATGTATAGACAAGTGGGAGATTGTTTAGATGGTGTTGTGCATCTTGCATACCAATATTTGAGTGTTTGCATTAAATGTGGCTCTCCTAGGGATAAGGTATGCCACAGTAGGTTTGATTCTTTATGATCTTGGACCACCTTGCAAGGTTGCATGACATGAATATGGTTGCCAAATGACAAATTATTGCATGTGGAATGGGATGCAACATTTCACATAGGAGAATTTGGACAAGCTGGAAGTTACAAGAATTGACCACTTTAAATTGGTTGTAAGATGTGCGAGACATCTTGAAAGGAACATCTTAGAATGGACTATTGGACATTGGAATTTGTGCCACATCAAGGGGAGTTACATACCATCATGGGACACTCTTGGTGAGGTTACACAGTTGTTTCATCCATGACTTCACAATCATTGGTTTCTTGTTTTTTGTGTCTTTTTAATGAGAGCTTGAGATTGTAGTTTTATGGCTTTTTTTTAATGAAGGGAAATGTTGCCCAAATCTCTCTAGAATTGTTATATGGTACAAAATCAATATTGGTGATCAGCTCATTGTATTTGTAAGCATGTTTAGGTGCTAAAATACTTAGATATCTGATTGTACGTGGGGTATGATTTCCCAAAATGAGTTTCCCAAGTTAAACATTGTGTTATATTGTCAGTGCTCTTTCTTATTTACTGATCTCTCCATTATATGTCTGATATATTGCTGCCATATTTATGATTTATTTCATATTTCAAACCCCTTTTATTGTTCTCTTAAGGAAGAAATATCACTAGTTTTTTAAACACTTGATTGAAAAGTCTTCTTTCTTTTTAATTATTATTATGAGTTATATCAATGTCAGTCTTCCATGTTCCCCACATATCTACCTGCCTACCTCCACACACATCAACATTCTAAGTTGATGCACAGATTAGATCACAACATTCACAGGCCATGCTTTTGTTGCATCTGAAATTTTCCAGATATCATGTGTTTACATCTTTGTCTTTATGGTTCATGGCAATCAATAACTCTAGTTTTTGAACTTTTCTTGAACAAAGGCAATGGATAATTTGCCTTTATTGTTGGGGTTATAAAACCCTTCTTATTGATGGAATTGTGTTATAAATATTGTGGTCTACAATTAGGATTGATGCCAGAATGGTGGGCTATAGAGCACTAATTATTCATACATTTATTAGGAATAGGTGTGTAAATAGAGGGATCTGCCCCATCTATATCTATCCTTAAGTATACCTTCTATATATTTATTCTATACCACTATGTTACCAGTTTGGTTACATAAACGACAATTTTTTTTTTGAAGATGGGTGTCTGTAAAAAATAAAAATAAAAATCGTAACTATATACAAATTTGCAGATTAAAATGATTAAGTACTTTAACATAGCATCCCTCCCCATCCCCAGTGAATAACTAAGCAGAATAATGAATTGTACTGCTTGCTTCATTGCTTCTGTAAAATTATAAATTACCTGTAGCTGTCCTTGACTACTCAAATTTAAGCTTTAACTCAAATATTTGAGCCACAATCTGTGAACAAATCCTCAATTCGTTATGATTAAAGACTTGATAATATTAGTGGATCCATGACTCCAGAAATTCTGCAGGTAGGAACAGCTGTAATACATCATTGTGTTATTGTCAAATCTAAGTTGATAAATTGGGAGTAGGGATTATAATTGGCAGTAATGAAATTAATTGGCAGCATTTTGATTAAAACAACCGCAACAACTTGTCTGCCCTGTGCATTATTATTAAGTGCAAAAGAGATTATCTTGAGCTCATCCCCCAACACTTGCCTGCATTTTAAGTCCAAAAGAACTCTATTTTTTCATTTCAGTATACACCAATGACGTTATCTTTGGGGATTTTGGGTGAAGGCACCTCTGATGGAGGCCTTTTTCAGAGGGCTTTGTCTTGGGTTCTGTCTGGATCCTGCAAATTGAGACTGGGTTTGCAAAAACTGGGTCTATTTTGCAGGTTTGTCAATCCAAATCACTACTTGGACTAGGTTTGAACTGGCCTGGGATCTGGGGGTTTTGCAGAATAAATTGGTAACATAGCTATACTATTACCAAGTTAATTATGTTTAGGATTTCCTAAAAGACATGCCAAATCTCGGTGTTCTTAAGCATTGATCTATATATGTATGGTTTTTTTTTTTCCAGGACTTTGCGCTTATGAAATGTATTATGTGTGCATTATAGTATAAGTCCTTAATTTATACCTTTTAGTTTTTACCATTTCTTAGACATTGTTTACTTCATCCTCATATGCCTTATAGTATATTTTAGTCTGAAAGGCCACCATCTTGTGTTTGCTTTAGTTTGTTTAAAATATTGTTGTCTGATTGTGTACTGCCATTGTTGATAGATGAAACATTCCTCCAAATTTTTGACAATCTCTATCAAATGTTATTATTTTCTTTATTTCCAATAAATCTGCTCACTTTTAAATAGGATATGTAATTATTGTTTTGTATTTTTTTTATCGCAGAACTTAAATAAAACAAAACAGCTTTGAATAGACTATATAATGAATAAACAATTCACAAACAATATTGAATGCACTGTTTGAATATTGTTTAATAAATTCAAATGATTCAAAATGAATCTGATTTATAGCTACGATTGTTCCTTCTTTTCCTTGGTTCTCAAATTCCTATTAAGAATTTTCTGTGGACTTGGTTGTGGCGGGCCCTTCTCTTATTAATGCAGCTGCTATGTTATTATTATTTTTATTTCCAACAAATCTGCTCACTTTATTTTATTGCTGAACTTAAACAAAATAAAACAGCTTTGAATCGAATAGAATCAGCTCGGCAGATTCAAGTGTAGGTTATGGACTAGCATATAGAAGACAAAGATAAGAGGTTCATAAAGAAACCTATGATGAACTGCAATCCCAACATCACATAGAGGAAGGATAAAAATATAGATATTTAAATATGGACTGATCAGATCGAACAGGATATAAGGAAAGTATATGTACAACAGATACAAGGGGAACTTATAGAGGAAGAAATGGAAATAGAAGAAATTACATAAAGATTATCATTGATTACTCGAAAGGTTAGTCATCAATATTAGCTAATAAATGGATGGCTATATATATCATGGATTTATAAATGGAGACTAGATTACAAATATAAAGATTCTCATAATAGAGTAGGATAGCTGTGATTTAGAAATTAAAGATGACCGGTCAAGGGAGATAATATAAGCGGTTTAAGACAGTATTGCAGCATGTCTCCCAATGTCGAAACAGAGAAATCTATCAATATCATCTTGCATATTCAATATCAAATATCATAACTCATAGTAAGAATGGGGAAGTCAAGCCAATTGTTCTTAGTTCCCAAGGGATTATAGAAAAGGAACATTACAACATCCCAGATAGACTTGACTTCCCAACATACAAAAATTGCTCAAACTCACTCTCAGACTTGGAGACTTGAAAATTGCTACCAACTAAGACCACCTAAGACCACCTAAGACCACTACTTCTACTGCTAAAGCAAAAAGAGGGGGTCCCCATTTGCAATGGGGTAATGGTGTGAAAACCTCACAACAGGTATGACCCTTGGGTACTTCTTGGGTGCCTGGGTTCACTGTGGGTCCTTGCAAACCCAAGCACCTGGGAAGTACCCAAGGCGTACCTAGAACCTTACCCGTACCATATCAGGACCCAGGCTTTTCCAGCAGTATCCGGTAACAATTAAATATTAATTCTTTTAATTTTGCATTTTATGATAACTTAAATATTTAAGCCATTTAATATTTTAGTTTTAAGTTTTTAACTTATTTTCCACAACCGTTAAAGTTGTAGAAAATATTAAAATATGCCAAATATGATTTTCAACCTCGCCATGGACACCAAAAGTACATTCATAGTCTGTCGGATCTGCACACGGAAAGTACCCTTGTACTCATTATGGCTCTGGGAACTCTCCAATTGACAGACTGCCTTCCAGAAGTGTTGGAATGGTCTAGAAAAGGGACATTACAATGCCTTTTTTTTCACTTGTGTAATTTTATTATTTGTATAGGCATTTTCTCATTGCCCATGTAGGAAGTTTGATTATTGATTTTTAGTGCAAATAAAATGTTGATGCTGAATTTTTTTTTTAATTAACATTTCAAGGGCCAATATAAAAGGAATTGGAAGTGGCTCATTTGTAGATTAAGTTTTTTTCAAGGGGAATTTAGGAGACTCATTTTGAGGATTTCTATGTAAGTGACAAGTGACATTGATCGAAGAAGAGAGGCATTGATGTAATGAAAGATAACCTTGTTCCAAGTGTCAAGTCGGACAAGCTATGTCGAGGCAAAGGGGAATAACAATAGAATGATGTACCACATATGAAACATTGAGTTGGTTGTAGGAATGGCAAAAAAAAGAAGCAATACATTAGACAAAAGGGATAGAGGTGGCAGATGACAGCAATGATGCTACAGATTGTAGTAAAGGTTGCAATTGATGATGGTGTGCACAGTTGTGAAGAAACAAAACTAACATAAGACAATGAATCAAGATGGAAGTGTCACTTGGGAATGAAGCATGTGGAATCGATTGCAAATTGTGGGGTGAGTAAAGAGAAATGTGTAGATGTTGACAACGATGAGAGAATGTGTGTAGGGTAATAGCAAGGAAAGATTTAAGTGTGAAGATAGAGCTGAATAGAATATTGAATATTGTTCGTACGATGGAGGAATATGGTAGAAATGAAATGGCATTTTGAGGAAGCATGGTTGGTTGAAGGTTTTGATATTACCTGTAATTGACCATGGGTCCCAAATATTGAAACCAAACTCCAGTCACCAATTGGAGAAAAAATTATGACTCAGGGCCTTCTGAACTTAGAAAGATAGTTGATATCTTACTGATTATATGCCTTAGAGCCAATTCTAAAGGTATTGAACAATTGGAGATTGTTTAGAAGTTCATGATATGTGCTGTGTACTGCCTATTGCTTGTTTGTGTTGTAACATCTGTAGCTTGATGCACAGCTCTATTCTTTTTTTTTTGTATCTCTTATGTTGGGATCTCTTTGCACTTGTTTTCGGAGACTGCATAATTCTATCTAGAAGATTGTATTTCTCATATCCCCACATAAGCTTGCAATGCTTATCTGATTGTTTGGATGTATGTTACAATGCTGTTATTAAAATAGGCAGATAGCAGGGTTCTGTTTGTATCTGGAGTGAATGCATGTTATGTATCCACTAATAAGTCATATACACTTTCTCACAGCTATGACTTGTGATTAGATCGTTCCCAATTTCCTAAGATGTGTAATCATCTAAGGGTTGTTTTTTGCATGGTTTTCTTGGGTTATAAAGTTGAAGTTGAACAGTATCTTAGTTGAAGTTATAAAATTGAAAATATTCAGACACCTGAGGTTCTGTGTTTCCTGACTGGTGGTCATCTTTTGCTTCTACTGGTCTGCAGGGTCTTCCCTCACGCATCTATTAATACTTGTACTAGTTTGGGGGGTATCTTTTCATTTTAGGTTAACGCTGTCTATTTCTTTATTTTTCCCTCTTTTCTTGTTTATTGTATTTGCTTCAAGTCTAGGGCCCCTTTTCACCTTAATTCCCGCTTTTCACCTGATGTATGTTACAGTCTGACAAATTCCTGGTCACTCATGTACATAAGTCTATTTTCTCTATTTATGGTCTTAGTATTTTCTTTTAACTAAATGGGAGACATGGAAATAGATTTCGCTTCTTTGCTATTGTACCTGATGTATGTTTCAGTCTGACAAATTCCTGGTCACTTGTGTACATTAGTCTAATTTCTCTCTTTATGGTCGTAGTATTTTCTTTTAACTAAATGGGAGACATGGAAATAGAATTCGCATTGGGTTTAAGGTACAAGCTATTTTGAAGGTGTTGACACTGGGATTTTAGAATGTTTGAATAATTTTGGCATAGATATTGATTATTTTTGGTTGTGTAATTCCAGTATATTATAAAATACTATATAAGTCTTCTTGATTATTTGCAGGTTTTTGCATTATGGTACAGGGCACCTGAACTACTATATGGAGCAAAGCATTATGGCTCTGGTGTAGATATCTGGGCAGCTGGCTGCATTTTTGCAGAACTTATACTCCGGAGACCATTTCTTCAGGTGTGTGTTTATGCCCTTGATGTTTTAAAATCTCAGGGCATAGGTTTTGTGTTACTCTAGATTTAATTTAATGTACCATACAGGGCATTAGTTAGTAAATCCAGATAATCAAAACAAGGATCAAGTTGACTCATTAATACCACATAATTTTTTTAATGATGATCCCAGTCATATTAAAATCTAGTTTATTGTAGTTTAGCATATATATTATATCAGAAAATTGCACACCACTTGAAGATTGTAGATTACCAGTTTAACGAGATCCGGATTTAATTCTTGCTCCCTTTGGGGATTTTATTCTCACAAAACTAAAATTTTTGAAATCCCAGAAGATAGCTGTTTTTGATGCACGTAAAAGCTTTCAATGCATCCATAAAGCTTTCATGAGGAGCTTCAAATTCTTTTTTTTAGATGCCATTTATATACAGTTACAGGACATCAAACTTCTGTAGTGAGGCTGACAGACAGAGCTTATGCACTGAATACAGATTGCAAAAGCGAGCAGTGGTATCTAATTATATCTGCAAACCATCAGACAAATGAGAAATAAAATTAATTAGAAATAGGAGAATAGTGAT
The DNA here is from genome assembly GCA_027943335.1 of Chamaecyparis obtusa. NCBI lineage: Eukaryota > Viridiplantae > Streptophyta > Pinopsida > Cupressales > Cupressaceae > Chamaecyparis > Chamaecyparis obtusa. Next base: position 450,698 of record BSBK01000903.1, on the reverse strand, counting down.
CAGAACATGATGCATTAAACATCCATCGGCAAAATGGTAATGGTGTCAAAGGAAGTACCCATGTTTATCAATGCAAATCCCAAAGATTCAGCAATAGGGCATCCCTGTAGAACTTGTCATTTAAGTCAAGTTAAATGTATTTGTCATTTAAGTCAAAAGTGTTTGAGTTATTTTAAACATCAAGTTAGAAGTTGAAATTGAGTTGAAATTTATATCGAGTTATATATGTTGCTAGAGTTGTTGGAACTTTAGAAAGAGAAGCATATGATTACTTTGTGTTGCATCAAGATAATTAAGTGGTCGTTGGGTTGTATATTTTGAGCTGAAATTTGGTGTTTGATCTGTTAAGGTATTAGCAGTGATTGGTCTGTGAGTCAAGAATCACACAACCTTCACTCAAGAATCACTTGACAAGATTGAGAGAGTAAGAGTGGGTCAACAAATCTTTAAAATTGACAGAATCATCAGCAAATATTTGATAAATGACAAAGGAAAACATGAAAAATATTATTGGTCTTAAACATGGCAGTAACTCACAATAGTTTACTATTTTGTCATTTTCCAGGAGAGGACCTTGGGAATATTTGGTTGTCACCTGGGATGCTGAAGCTTGTTTTTTTTAGAGTTGTATTTTTATACAAAACTGACATGACAATGCCATTGATCACCTTGTGGGTTGAACAGACAACCATCAAGTGGAGTTTTACATTTCTCCATCTTCAAAATAACATTTGAAGATTTGATTGGGTTGAAGGCTAGAGAGTTTAACATGAGAAGATCCAATGCTTGCTAGTAAAAGTCTTGAGATGAGTGGATGGGGATAAATCCCACATGGGATATTTGGATGAGGCCAAGGATAGGGCCAAGGAGGTGATGAGGGGTAGGTTGGAAAATAATAGGGACAAGTATATGCCATTATGGGACATAATTGATAGATGGGATGGACAAATGCACTCTCCTCTCCATGTTGTAGGATACTTTCTCAATCCATCACTGTTATACAAGTTTACAACCCTTCATTGAGGCTTATTGATGCTGCGATCACACAACACTTGTTCAAGTGCAGGGACAAACTGTTTCCAACCCAGGAACAATTGAATGAAGCTATGTCAGAGTTGCAAATGTATAGGTAGGCAAGGGGTTTTCTCTCACTTAGGGTTGCCATGGAAGGCAGAAAGAACCTTCCAACCAGGTAGACTCTATAAAATTTTGATAGTTCCTTTATTTTGTTGAAGTGAGCATTAAATTTGTTAAAATTTTAAGATATTCTTAGATATCATCTCCACATAATGTGTTTTACAGCTCAATGGTGGGAATTTTTTGGTCACAAATGCAAAAATCATAGGTGGATGACGATATGCATTTCAACCCAGCCATGCAGCTCATTTGCTTGTGAGCGTAATTGGAGTGTTTTTGAGCACATACATTCCAAGAAACGCAACCGCCTAACACAAAAAATGAATGAATGACTTGGTGTTTGTTCACCACAACCTCTGCTTGAAGCTAAAGAAAGCTCAAGGTAGGAGTTTTAATAAGTTGTAGTCAATTGAAATTGCATTCATTGTGTTTTTCACTTCTAAGGAAACGACTAATTTCTACATGGACAAAAACAAGTAGTATTGAGGAAGAGAAGCCAATTGACCTTGACAAAATTGATCCAGAGTCTGAGTGGATTGTTGCTGCTGCTGATGATTATGTTTGTGAGCCGAATGAGTTCGGCATTTGTTGCCTTCTTGACTGGGCCTTTCTGCAGTCTGGCATGTGCGACTGTACATTGGCACATGGGCTTTTCGGCGTCTGCGCCTAGCCTTTGGCATTTGTGGCTGTCCTTTGGTGTTTGCGTCTAGTTTTGATCAAATGCCTTGGTTGACATGTTGGTGGTCGTAGGGTTTTTATGCCTATGCATGTACCTGTTAGAGCTTTGATCATGTTAAGTTCTGTGGTGAAGGAAAAAGTTGTATCTAGGTATTTTGTAGGGGCATTTCCTTGGTGGCTTTTAGAACAAATCTAATGAAGAGTTCACTTTAAGTACTGTCTCTAGGGACACCCTCAGGTGAATTTAAGTACCCCATGTACATTGTTTAAGGGATTGTAGGATCTTTTGCTTGTTTGTCTGATTCTCATGAATGTTTATTCTTCTACTAGCACAGGGTTACGAAGTGACCAGTTGAGTTAATCCTCGATGTCGAGTGCAATGCTCTTGTATGTTAATCATTTTTAATGTTAATGTTTCAAAATAAAATAAAATTTGTGTAATCTTACACATGTTTTACCCTTTGTTCCGAGGGTTCCTTGGTGGGCATTAAACATTATATCAAAACAAGGGTAAATATACGAACCCTAGATTCTGCAACATCTGTATGGAACTACCCTTTCAATGAATCAGCAAATATATCAGTTTAAGGAGCAATCTGCATGCTGTGAAGATAGCCTTAAGCATTTAATGTCCACAAATTTACGAGTGTGCATGAACAGAACAAAATCATGTAAACACGATGACTTTCTCAACTCTGTTATCTTCTGTGACCAGCATATAATGTCACCGAGTTCCTCATGTGCACAATCTCCGTGGTCTGATCTGGAAGTGCAGTTAAACCCAAACTATGTGGTTTCAGCCTGTGGTGATAACCAATAGGTGGCAGTTGTAGCAATAGCTAACTGACGGCTGGAAAACAACTTTCAACAACATTTTACAGTGATCTCAGATCAAATCCTTGTTTAACAATTGCAATCCTCAATTGCTCTTCCTTAATGGTGTATGACTGATTACAAGGCTGTGATTGGGCAGTACACAGTGAATATCAACCTCAGTGAATAACAGCAACAACTGGTAAATAATTTCTTATATTCAATAATGAATAGGACAATCAGCATTCAGGGCTGGAAATGATGATGCAACAGCACTCAATGATGACTGGAAAATGCATATTTACAACAAATAATCAACGTATGATCACCTCCAAAGATTGGTATGACTTCCTTCAATGTGGTGCCCAGAAATTCACATGAAAATGATAATGAACAGAATCTAACAACTCCAGAAATCGGTGGTGAAACCCTTGTAAATGATGAACGACTTTTTTTTCAAATCAAATCAACCAACTTGGAAACTAACACAAACTCTCCAAAATTGGCTTCACATCACATAGGCTTTAATATAACACTATTTTTTAACAGAGCCTTGCATTGTGCCTCATGTTCTTGTCAGTGATGACTCTCTTGAAGGTGTCATTGGGAAAGGAACAATTGATGTTGATGATGGTACATTTGAGAATATTCTATTTGTCCTTGACTTGTCTGCCATTCTTCTGTCAGTCTATGAAATCACGTCCAGCGGGAAAATTTGTTCATCATTTTCAGATTTCTCCTCCCATTTTGTGCTCATGCCCCTTCTATTGCTTTGGTCACTGTTCAAACTCTATGAGCAAACTATGGCAGGAACAATTTGTTCTGTTATCTTTAGCAACTTAGCACATAGGATATAGTCATTGGACTTCCACAAGTCCATTTTTCAGATGGTGTATGGAATGATTGTGCCTTGACAAATTTGACAAAGGCGAAGCTTGGAGGGCTCTGCAAGTCCTTGAGATTGTTCATTGTGACTGAGTGAGACCATTTCCATCCTTTTCCTTTAGTAAGGGGCACTACTTGCTCACCTCCATTGATGACTATTCAAGATTCACATGGATTTTCTTCCTTAAAGAGAAAGGTGAAGTCTTCAATAGAATTAAAGACTTCAAGGATTGTGCAGAAAAACAATTTGAGAAGTATTTCAAGATTTCTTCACCATCACTTGAGCAATTTTGTACTCTTGAGGGGATAAATCTTTAACATTCAGCTGCCTAGACAACGTAGCAAAATGGTGTTGTAGAATGAAAAAATCAGTTTTTGAAAGAGATGACAAGTTGCATGATCCATGCTCACTCGCAATTGAATATTGGGCTAAAGCTATCAACTGTGTTGCTCAGATCCAAAATTGGGATCTTTACTTAGTTGGATTCTTCTCAAATTTAAATGTCTGCATTTTATAACATGACTCTTCTTTGTTTGATTTTCTATGTTGATGATTTGATTTTTTACAAGTGGCTCCTCCTCTATCATTGCTAGAGTTAAGATTACTTTGGATGCAAAAGTGCCACAACTTACTTTGGTTTATTGCACTACTTGCTTAGGATGTAATGTTCCCTACTAGAAGGCTGTCTTTCTCCAATGATTAAAATTCATCTCTATGCATTTAAATCAGATTAAAGTTTAAACTAAGAAACAATTAAGGATTTATAAGACATTCAATAGTTAACAAACTTAAACCCCAATTGCTTGCTTCTTTCCTAATCATCAACCCTAAGGAGGATGGGGATTTACTTGTTGTAGGGCACTTGACACCAATCTACAAGTAGGGTCCCTTAAGGCATTGGGAATGCATGTTCATACCCATCCCGGGACTTTCCCTCAAGGCTACATGTCCTTACCCATCTTGGAACTTACCTACCTTGCAACACCAACCTCTGCCTCTCCCTACGCAACACCAACCTATTCTCTTAAGGGGCTATACTGAGTGATTAAGGAATAGGCTATGAATACACTAACTTCAAATGGATTATGAATAATTAGGAATATATATATGTGTGTGCGCGCGCATAACTGACCTTGTAAGGATTTACTCTGCCTCTCCCTATGCAACACCAACCTAACCTCTTAAGGGGCTGTAGCGAGTGATTAAGGAATAAGCTATGAATATTCTAACTTAAAACGGACTATATATATAATTCTAATTCCACTATTATAAACTGTTCAGGGAATTGCTTGATTAATTATGAAAACAAGGTTACAATATATAGGCAATTACAAGACGATGTCTCTTAAGGAAACAATCATTAACTGAAGACAAAAAAGGAAACTATCAAAATAAAATTAAAGATTACAATATTGACCATTAATAAGAAAATATTCTAATATTGTTCTAATACCCTCCCTTAGTGGTCAATCTATCAACTACACCAAGTTGCCGCCTAAATGCTACAAACTTGTCTAAGCTCAAAGATTTGGTGAGGATGTCTGTGATCTGACCCTCAGTTGGAACATACTGCAATTTTACTGATCCATCTTCAACAAGCTTGCAAATGAAATGACAATGAAGCTCAACATGTTTGGTCCGCTTGTGGAAGACTAGATTTTAGGCTAGTTTCAACCATCTCGATTGTCACAGTACAAGGGTGAAGGACCTGCTTGAGACATTTGCATGTCAGAAAGCATCCTTCGAAGCCAAACTGCCTCACAAGCTGCCTTAACAGTTCCTCAATATTCTGCTTTGGTCGAGGAAAGAGCTACTGCCTGTTGCTTCTTGCTGGCTCATGTGATTGTACCTGTTCCCAAACTGAAGACATACCTAGAAGTAGATTTTCTTTTGTCAATAAAACCTGCCGAATCAACAAAACCTGCCGACTCTAAGTCTGTGTAACTAATGACCCTAGGATCTTTGCCTCTGCTGTACACAATGCCAAAGTCAGGAGTGCCCTTCACATATCTTTTCAACTTTTGGGGCTGTCATGTAGCTCACAGTATAATTGAGGTCAGGTTTAGTGGTAGTGAGATAGATGAGGCTGCCCACTAGTTGTCTAAATGCCGATTCTTTCACCACATGTGAATTTGATTTGGCTGATAGCTTCAGCCCCTTTTCCATAGATGTAGATGCAGGTTTGCAATCATACATTCAAAACTTATCCAACAGGCTCTTGGCATACTTTGACTCTTGGCAAGTAGGTTTTTATAATCAAACATGAGGTTGACGCGTGCACAGACACACACATATACAACACATAATTGATTTTACACATGACACCCATGAATGAGTTTTCATTAAGCTACTTATCCAAAATACCATTATAACGGTTTTCATTTTTTGGCGAATTATGTTTCATTACTTCTATTTTTTTTTTTTTTAAATGACCAACTATGCGGAACTACCTGATGTTGATGTCATGGTATGATAATGGTGACCTGCCTTGACGAGTTGTCTTGCAACGACTATCTGAGTTGAAATAGAGAAGCGCATAAACCTACTTTTCTGATTTGAAGTTGGACTCTATATTATTAGTATCCTACAACGACAACTAGATATGACAAAATACGTTAACCCTACAGACCCTTGGAAAATTAGATATGCTAAATGAAGACAATAGAAAATAGGAGGCCTAAATGAAGACAACTGAAAATAGGAGGGCCTAATTTGAGTTGTGGGTGCTATTTCATTCATATTATTACTCTCTATCTATTGTACGTTGTGTTGATTTAGCTTTCTTTCTATTCTGACTATCTGCATGCACAGAGATTAAAGAGCTATTGACTAGTATTATTGGGCTTTCATAATTTTCTGATTAAAATATGCCTACAGGGCAATGGTGATCTTGACCAGCTAGGTAAGATTTTTGCAGCCTTTGGAACTCCTAAACCATCACAGTGGCCAGACATGCATGCTCTTCCAGATTTTGTTGAATTCCAGCAGGTTCCTGCACAACCTCTTCGTTCCTTATTTCCCATGGCCACTGAGGATGCCTTGGATCTGTTGTCAAAGATGTTTGCGTTTGATCCAAAACAGAGGATTTCTGCACAGCAAGCATTAGAACACAGGTCTTCACTTTATATTGTGATGCTGAATTTTAATGGAAGGAGAAACACTGATCTCGTTGCTTCATTTCAATATGCAAATGTTTAAAGTTATGAATTAATCTTGAGCATTTGCCTATGCAGATATTTTTCTTCAGCACCAGTTCCTACAAGGCCTGACTTGCTTCCAAAGCCATCCAAGGCTGTAAACCAATCTATGCCTCCAGTGCCGGCATCTCCTAATGCTCCGGTATTGCTTTCTCCTTCTAAGGTAAGACGAGTTATGCTCTTTCCAGGAGAGTCAACCGGAAATCAGTCAATACAAACCTCTGAATCTGCAAGTGGAGCAACAACAAATCCATTTGACATACCGGCAGATAAACTTCGTGAAGTGTACCCTCCCAAGTCAAGAATAACCGAGTATGTATTGTAAATCTGTTACCTGTAACTTTTATTGTAATATTCCATTTTTCCTCCTGTCCTGTTTAGATGATTCGTTAGAAAATGGATTATATATATATTTGTAATGTTCTATCAAAGGTTTGCTCTTGTTTTTCCTGGAAGTTTTCCATCACTCTCTTTTGTTTTAAGTTTTAACAGCTATATTTGTGACTCTAGGTCTGGCAAGAAACATTTAAAGAGGAAAACAATGGATGTGGCTGCTGCATTGGATGAGTGTGCACGAGAGAATGAAAGTGGAGGCGATTTGGATCTATATCCACATAGCACCAAAAGAGGGAGGCATTCATAGTTGTTAGTTGATTTCTTGTTGGACAAAATGTCTAGACAAGTTCCACGCCACCTTTTTCATGAGGAGATCGGAGATCCCATTGCTAGATCGCCCCAAATCCAATCTAACCATGTATATTATGTTAAATTACAAGTACCTTTAAGCTTTTACAATTGGGGGCAAGAAATGATGAATGTAATCCAGTACAAGAGTTTTTGAAGCATGCAATACCTTGCAAGTCATCTCGTCTTACAATTCTTTTAAGGATTAATCAATCACAACACTGTTGTGAATTTAACATTACAAGAAAAGCAGACATACTGAGCATAGAATTATAAGCCTTTGTTAGTAAGTGCAAAGGATAATGATTGCAATCCACAGCTTTGTGCTTTTTACCTTCGAGCCTCTTTCTTATTAGAAAGGCTTCTGGACCATGTAATTTTGGAAAGTGGAAAAGTTGAATAATAAACAGAGCTCATTAGAACAGTGAATCAAATTGAATAACAGTTGAAATAACAAATTTCCATCTTATATATTTTTATTTAGCATGCATACTTGATTGTATAATGTTACAGTTCGACTGGTCAAAGGTTCATTGTTGATAGTGTAACCCTAAATCAAGCCAGACTTCTGCATTGGATTTGCAATCCACATTAATAAAAACTGCTACCTATTAATTAATTGAACAAGATGGAATATTTGGTTCCCCTCTTTGATGGGTCCACCTGTGAATTCTTGTGCCATTCCCTCATAGGCCTTATGGAATGGTTGCGAAAGCAGAATGGTTACCATTTTGTTTTTGGCTGTGACATATATTGATTCTTGCGCATTTGCTGAGTTGTTAAATTTGTTAAATTAGAAGAAGAACACCTTGGTATGCAAGATATCCACCTCGGAACGGTGTAAATATTTACTCCTTGCAATAAGTAAAGAGCATGCTAATACATGTCCGACAGGTAAAATGTTCAACATGCAAATAAATGCCCACTTCCTTTTCAAGTGCATCTTTTGGGAACTCATGCATGGAGTACACTCATCTGTCGCAGAGAATTTTGACTTGTTTAAGAACCTAGGTTGTGCTGGGATGTACAAGCAAATATTTGATTCATATTAAAGTGTTACAACGGTGGTCACCCACAAACACGAGCATGTGCAAGGAGGGGAACCAATGAGTGTGATCTAGCTCATTGATCGTATTACCCTTGTGTCTTTCATCATTGACAAAACTTTTGTAACATGTACTATCTTTATAAATAAGCATTATCTTACAATTCTAACTAAATATATGTTGAAAACAAATACAATCCAATCATATATTGTATGTTAAAATCACAAAGGGACCTACATAACACGAGCATCTTAAAACATTTATTGATAGGGGGATTTTCACCCTCAAAACCTCTTTGTCCATTGTCATAGTTTGTGGAATACTTGAATATCTTATAATCTTTGTCTAACAATTTTTAAAATGTACTTTTAATCGTTTATTAGTAGGACCAAGTATTATAAATCTAATCTGTCACATTGGACTGTTCATTGTCAAATCTAATTCCTTATGGCTAAAGCTTTTCACATTGTCTCATGATTTTTTTGGATTAATCCAATCATAACGCAACTGTGTATTCATGTTACAATCACAGCAAAATGAAACCTACTTATCATACAACTTTAAACATTTGTTAGACGGGTTAAGAATTGGTCAATGTAATTTGTTGCTTTGGGCTTTTCACCTTCAAGTGCCCTCTCATTGGATATTTTTTATATTTTAACTGTTAAAATTTAGAATAAACAAGAAATTAAAACAATATCAAGCTCTTCATTCTAAACCCATATTTATGTATATGGAGAAATGATTTTACTTTTACTTACCAAAGGAACCATTCCCTTGTTGATTTTTTTTGCTCATGGATTGTGGTTACTCAAGCTTTGTGCAAGGTTTCAATATCATGTACTTATTGAGCTTGCGATTGATGATTTTATGATGGAGAGTAAATTTATATATTTTCAAATGGGGATGTGTGATTTCATTGTTAAAAATGGTTGAGATGATCTTGTGTGCTTTTATCATAATTGTGGATGACTATGTGTATAGTTGAATTTTTTAATTAATTCTAAAAAATGAATCAATTTAGTATTCTTTTAATTGATTTTGAATAAATGGAGAATAAATTTGATTAACTAGGGTGGCTTTTAACTTCAAATTTTATGAATGGTTGAGATTTATTGTTGGATGGATGGTTGAGATGCTAGTGATTTGATTTTTATTTAATAATTGTAGATGACCATGCTGATAATTGAATTTTTTTATTTGTTTTGAATAAATAGAGATAATGAATTTAACTCCTTTTTAAAATTTATTTTGAATGAATCAAGGAAATGGATCAATCAATTGAAGAACAAATTATTTTGTCAACAAGTGATGTGGTATTATTAGTATTGTGTTAGTGATAATTATTTTTGAAATTGCATTGAGATTAAGTGAAGCAAATGTATTTCAAAGAAAGTAAACAAAGATGATCCAAGTAGTAGCAATGGATTAGGAACACCTCCTTGAGAGAGGATGCTAGTACAAACACAAGTGGGCTCTTGAAAGGTGTAACATAATTAGTTAGCTGAAATGCGAAGAGAATAATAAATGGTAGAAATAATGGTGAGAATTGAATATGAATATATGATAAATATTAATGTTGATGATGAATGAGTGTGACAAATGGTTTGGAAATGATAATACTGTTTGTTTGTTTGTTGTACATGTTATGGATTTTGCATCCAGTTTTAACTATTTGAACTAACTTGATGTTTGCTTTAGCATATTACAAGATGCATCATGCTATGGAAAACTATGAAGATAATGTTGCCACAATAATGACTAAAGAAAGAAAAACAAAAAGTAGAGAAGTGAAGATTAACTCACATGCTCCGTGGTAACATGCAAAATAGCTTGCTATGATTAAGGATGTTGTTAATGTATAATGATCTACAACTTGTTGGGAAATAAACATATTCAATACCAAAAATTGAGAAGATCAATATCTATCTAATAAACAAATCAAAGAATGAGAGACAAGGTTTGGACAACTACAACATGAAAATTTGAAACTTTTATGAAAATTTAAAAATTAAGTTTTCTTTATGTGGAAAACCTTGATTAGATCATTCTTTAAAATTCAAAAAAGTAGCCTACATATTATGCTAAATAATCATATATTCTGTGAATTTATAACAACAATAAATAACGAATATCATCATCGTAAGATATCAACAACGAGACACATAACAACATAAGAGCATCACACATGATTTACATGGAGAAACACTTGCTGGAAAAATATCCCCCAAGAAGAGAGACCAAGTATGCATTATCAACAAGTGGGATTACAATGTGCTCCTCCATTCTCCCGTTTACTTTAAACATAGTAACACCTACGTACTTGTGAACAACTTCCTTATGCCTCCTACCCATCCTTGCAAATTAACTCCACATTCAACAGTTCCATATCTCATTGTATATTCTGATCCAAAAGCTAAATTTATAGATGGAAAAAGCTCAACAATACCAATAAAGGTGTCCAAAGAAAACTCTTCATTCCAAACAACACAATCCTTGGATTACCTCCACTAAAATTGAAAGGGCACTGGTTTTGGCTCCAATAATTTCCCTCCAACTTGGGTGCCCAATCTTGCGAGATAGACATTACATTAAATGTAATAAATGACTTAATATCGAGATACACCTATTGCCTCTTCCAAGCCCCCACTTGGAGAAGCTCAAAGGTCACTCATTTGTCTACTTTCTAAGTCATTAATCATCTCATTATAGGTGTCCACATGTGGGGAAATCAATATTAAATATTTGTTGGTAACCCACCTTTACTGCGACTAGTAGAACCCATTACCCATTGTGAATGTATTGTAAAAATACTGAGAATAAATATTACAAATATATTTTCCCAATACACCCTAAGTGCTTTAGGACACTTTCCAAGGATGTTGGAACCATGTCATATGACATATGGGGCTTAACAGTATACAACACAAATACCATTTTCTGTCTTTCTTTGTAAATATAGGTCCAAGATTAAGTTTCAGATCTAGTTGGGAGACAAAGAGCATATAGGAGGTAGAGACGAGAACACGTTGGCATCATTCATTAGAGGGACTAGGCTTCCTAGCACCACCGTCCCTTAGGACACAAGCGCTTATCACTAGTGTTTTAGTGCGTTGGCTTGAAAGTTGATTTAGAGGCTGTTCGGAGGCTCCTGAGACCACTTTGACTTCTGTTTTGAACCTGGGACACCGGGAGAACTATAGCACCTATTGACACTGTGCTACTAGATTCTAGGCACACACTCCTCTTTGCATCCTCTTTCCAATTCTACACATCATAGTTGATTCTCATATTTGCATTTTTAGTTTATGTGGATTATTTTCAATTTTGCACCTTTTAGCCTAGTTCTTGCATTGTCAATTTCCAATCACATCCAAATTGAATTCAACACAAAAGGGAGAACAATTAAGACATTGGGCCTAACTCTCCCAAGGGTTTGTATTTGGGCCTTTCGATTGTTATCTAATGTAATTGATGGGATTGAGTTTGATTTCTAGGTTGTATTCTTGGTTTAGTTAACATTTTCCTATATTACACTTAACATCCAATTCCTATAAAATATAGTTTATGCCACATTTTTCTAATGCTCCATATGCTTCTATATGTATCAAACCCTCCAAATATATATTATGTTGTAGGTTATCTACTCCCATAAATATAGCTATATACAAAATGTGAGGGGTAGGCTTACATTTTCTAGTAAATAAGGCCAACATTTATCCATCCATAATGGAATTTTTTTTTTATTGCTCACAAATATATTATAATCTTTTTAAAATTAAAATAAAGCTATGAACAAGGCATTATCCCTCGTATTTATTCTGATATTTACAAATAATTATAACTAATTATTTTTTCCAAAAAAATAAAAAATATCTTTTTTGTTCTAAACTTTTGTGTCATTACCAACTATACATTCCATATAATATTGAATCAATTATTTGCTATATTGAAAGGAGTTTCCTAAGGAGGCTCAAATTTCTTATCAAGATTTTAATATAAGATGGTGTTCATGCATTGCAAACTCTTTGGAATGCACTTTTAGCTCTATAGTGTGATTTTTCACCTCACATTTTAGTAAAATTGATCTCCTTTAGTGAAAACATTAAAATAATTGCCATATGCATCATCACTTTACATGATGAGCAAGGATAGTTACCTCAACAAATAGGATATTTCACATCCATTTGGTGGATTTTCCAATTATGTTATCAAACAAGTGCTTTCAATACATTGATTGTAACCATCTTTTCAACTGGAGAAAATGTTTCCTCAAAATGATCACCTTCAATTTGTTTGTAGCCTTTAGCTATCAATCTTTCCTTTTGCTTGTCAATTGAAAAAATAGATTTGAAATCTATTTTGAACACCCGTGGATAGTCATTAAATTATTTACTAGTAATCAAAGGTAGCGACTCTCATGTTTGATTCTAAGAAATTGAATCCATTTCATAATTCCTAGAATTTTGCCACTTTTCTTTTACTTAATCTTCAAAACCATTTGGTTCATAAGCACCTAAAATTTTACAATCATCATCATGTAATTGAGCTCATAGCTCTACAAATTGATGGGTGTTATCCTTTCTCTTTTTGATCTCCTTAGAAGATTATTAGATTGTGGAGTGGATAATGAACTCTCTCTCTCTCTCTCTCTCTCTCTCTCTCTCTCTCTCTCTCTCTCTCTCTCTCTCTCTCTCTCTCTCTCTCTCTCTCTCTCTCTCTCTTGTTTCTAATTTTGATTCAAATAAAATCTCTATAGATGTTAATTTCATTTTCCTTGAGATCTTAAAATCAAAAGGCATTACTAGAGTCATCAAATCCATCAAGGTTGTATTTCTCTCATATCATTAAACTTTCTTCTCTTCCAATCTTTTGGTTGAATTTTGATCGATCAAATATGTCAGTGTATATACTTCTCACAATTAACTAAGGAATTACAAGCCTTTAGCATTGCTTTAGCTTTCTCTTGACGTGTCTTGTTAATTCCTTGTAACTATTCTACTTCATTGGTTATATGGAACTTAGAGTAGCCTCTAGTTTTTTTAATTTTTTTTTGCAACCGTGACAAATTTTGTTTTTGTATAGAATGCCCTTATCTAATATTTAGCATTTTAAATTTCCTACTTGTTTTATCTAGTTTCTATACAAACTTCTTGAAAACATGAAATGACTCAAATTTATTCTTTAAAAAAGTAAACTCATACCTTTCAAGTGAATTCAGTATTGAAAGATGACATTGAGATTTACCTAAGGAAATCTCTTAATTAGTCCATGAAAGTCAAAATGAACTAGCTCCAACTTCTTGGAGACTCTCTAAGCATTTTCAAAATCAAAATTCTCTCTCTTTTGTTTTCTTATAATACAAAATTTACAAAAACCATTTTTTTGTAGAGACGATGGACTATCATATACTAGATTTTGATTGAATGTTTCCTTCAAGGAATTGAGGCTAATATGGAAAAGTTTTTCATGCTGTGTAATTATTTGATGCAATGCTTGTAACTCAGGCTTTAGAAGATTTTGTCATCATGTAAAATAGTGTCCCTTTCATATACCATTACATACCATTTTTTCTTTATTGTCAAGAATCTTATAAGATATTTGTTGAAAAAATGACCTTCCTATCTATATCAATGATTTGGCTTCGTAAGATAGATTATCCTTAAATATTAGAATGAGTAAAAAATTATCAATACCTATTTTAAATTGAGTTAAAATATTGGATTTAGCTATACAAATTCCTCCAACACGTAGTTTCAAATCATTCACTGTTGTAATAGTGTTGCTTGATTTTTATTAGATTTTTTAAGTTGTCAATACCACTAATCATTTGGCAACTAGCACCTAAATCAAGGATATATGGGTCATCATTTTTGACATATTTACAGGCATATTTTGAAGATAATATGTATTTCATTATAATTTTCAATGTTTGCATAAGTTGTCATACTTTTATGTTTACCTCTATTCATATCTTTCTTCTTCTTGACACATTAGCACTCAATGACTAGGACAATTACAATACTAATAAAATTTTACTCTATTTTGTTCAATATTATCCAAAACAACATGCATTTCTCATTTAGGTTTCTTGATCTTGAACTTACATGCAAACTCATTTAGTGATTTAGCTTCATAATCTCTTTCAAACATTTCTTCATGTTGTGATAGTAGGTACTCCAAAAGATTGAATTTCAAGGTTCCGAAACATTGATTTCAAGGTTCCCCAATTTTTACTTAATGTGAACATAGCCTTGAAATTCTCAAATAACTTTGGCAAAATTTATTGAGGGTTGTAATGAGATCTTGATCACCAATAGTCTCAACTACATTAATGAGATGATTTAGAATACCCTTGAGCTTTACGAGATGCTAAAGCATAGATCTATCAATTCTAGGATTATATAATTGAGTTGAAAGCATGTATGCTCTTACATCATTATTGTGCTCAAAGACTGTGGTACTTTCAACTCAACCTTACTTTGGTGTAGTTGCATTCTACACATTTTCTATTGACAAATTTACTATGGCTAATATTTACCATGATTTCTTTTCAAATCCATATTCTAGATGAACATTTGTCAAATGTCTTGTTGTAGTTCAATTGTCAATTTAGGTGAGGTTTGATAATACAAGATGACTTGATTAGGTGATACAATTTTCTGAAGTTGTTATCACGAGTCCACACCACCACAAAGAGACCAATACATTATTTGACATCCTCCAAAATATCTTATAATAAATTACTAGCCCACAAGAAATTATTCTCAACAAAACCTTAATAATAATCTTTGCACAAACTCTCATTTAATTTTAATATGAGAAGCCTTTACCCAACATAGGCTTAAAACCATTTCTTCCACCCCTTGAAAGAAAGAGCACAAGTTCAAATCCTCCAAGGTGTAGGTTATGTATACCTCATTCGTAGCACAATTATGTGCCTCTTGAATGGAGTATAAGGTAGTCCCAACTCCCATATACTATAAACAATCAACAAACCCCCAAAAAATATTATCCAATGCTATAGACCATAAAGAAATCCATTTGCATTTTGACTTCCACCTACCTATTTCTTGTAGCTTTATGCTAAAGAATACAAAGTATATAATTTCTTTATTTGAAAACCCAGATATCTCTAACAAAATGTTAAACATAATAAACTCAAAAGCTAGCTACCCCCTAAACATTGAGTCTCGTCATATAAGAAAATTACTAGCCAACCAAACCATTATTCTCGACAAAAAATTCAATAATAACATATACACAAACTCTCCTTTACTTTTAATAAGAGAAGCCTTTAATTTTAATTCGAGCTTTACCCCACATAGACTTAAGACCATTTCTTCTACCACTTGAAATAGAGATCTCAAGTTCAAATCTAGCAAGGTGTAGGTTATGTACACCTTGTTTGTACCACAATTAGGTGCCTTTTGCATGGAGTAAGGAGTCATTGATCACGTTCTAGTTGCTAAGTTAACTAATAACATTAGAGAATATGAAGCTACATTGCTAGCAAAAAATGACAACACAAGAGCAATTAGACAAAAGAAAGAGCACGTCGTGGATGAAACAAAATGACAAATGGATGAATAAATGTGGTATTAACATAAGAGAGTGCCCAAATAACAATTGTGAAAAAGAAAGCACATGCAAGGAAAATTCAAATAAAGCATGTGGACAAGGAAACTTGAGAGAAAAAAATGAATACTGCATCAACAACTCAATCCCACATATGACCATACACAAAAGAACTATATATGAATGAAAATAAAATGGAAAGCAAAAATGTTAATCACTATAAGAACCAATTCACATCAACTTAGATGTGAAACTAAAAGATAGATGGTACCTAAAAGAAGATTGGACAAATAGAAGATGTTGCATATTATACTCAAGAAGTGGAGACAAACATTACATCATGAAGTGTTCAACTTACAAGGATATTATGATCAATTACATTGAAATACTAAATACTAACATCCTAAATACTAACATCTTGAGTAATCCATTTGAAAAAAATAGATAACAAGGGTTGCAGATTTCCTACCAAGGTACACAATAGAAGATCAACGATGTAGAAGGAAAAATAAATTTAGTGGGTGCAATGTTTTGGACTTATCTATTTCAAGCTTTCTATGCTTATCTATTTGTTGACTATCCATGGGTCCCTTAGATCGTTTGGCCTCATCGACATTATTGAAAATATTTATTCATTCATTAATAAAAAAAGTCCATTTCCATTTCCATTTTCACCGACCCATTTGATATAACTTTTGCTAAAGAATACAAAGTACCCATTTCATGTAGCCTTTGCTAATGAATACTAGGTACCACTTTCCTTATTTATATCATACCAACTCTTTCTAACAAAAGAACAATTAGACAGAAGAAAGAGAACGTCATGGATGAAACAAAATGACAAATGGATGAATAATGTGGTATTAACATAAGAGAGTGCCCAAATAACAATTGAGAAAAAAGAAGCACGTGCAAGGAAAATTCAAATGAAGCATGTGGACAAGGCAACTTGGGAGGGAAAAGAATTATTACATCAACAATTCAATCCCACATATGATCATACACAAAAGAATTATATAGGAATGAAAATAAAATGGAAAACAAAAATGTTAAACACTATAAGAACTAGTTCACATCAACTTAGATGTGAAACTAAAAGATGGATGGTACCTAAAGAAGAGTGGACAAATAGAAGATGTTGCTCTTATACTCAAGAAGTGGTGGAGACAAACATTACATCATGAAGTGTTCAACTTACAAGGATATTATGATCAATTACATTGAAATACTAAATACTAACACCTTGAGTAATCTATTTGAAAAAAAAAGAAAGATAACAAGGGTTGCAGATTTCCTATCAAGGTACATAGTAGAAGATCCAAGATCCACGATGTAGAAGGAAAAAGAAATTTAGTGGGTGCAGTGTTTTGGACTTATCTATTTCAAGCTTTCTGTGCTTATCTGTTTGTTGACTATCCATGGGTCCCTTAGATTGTTTGGCCTCATCGACATTATTGAAAACATCCATTCATTCATTCATTAATAAAAAAAGTCCATTTCTATTTCCATTTCCACCTACCCATTTGATATAACTTTTACTAAAGAACACAAAGTACCCATTTCATGTAGCTTTTCCTAAAGAATACTAGGTACCACTTTCCTTATTTATATCATACCAACCCTTCCTAATAAAACGTAAACAGAATAAGCTCAAAAGCTAGCTACCCCTAAACATCGAGTCTGGTCACGTTTTTAGAGCACCGCCAAAGACTCTTATTTTAATACGATATGTTAGTGGGATTCCCGACAAATTTGGCGGAAGTGGGACAAATATCAAGGTCGATGAGGTTTTATAGTGCAGGAGCGAATCTCGGAAGAAAGGGTACCACCAAATCTTTTGCGGGGCCCGCACGATTGAGTTCTCTATTCTTGAATTGTGTTGTCGCTTTGGAAGTTTGAGGATGATGTCTTTATGTTTGTCTTGAGTACCAAAAGAAGATAAAAGAAGAGGAAAGGACAATGTGGGAAAAGAATTGATGACATACACCACCCACCACCACCTCCCTAGGCCCTTATAGCCCATCTTTACCCTCTTTAAAGTTCAATGAATCTAGGTACTCCCTCCCTTGCTCACACTTTCAAAATGCTCAAATTCTCCTAGTAAAAACCTTCATGGTTCATAGATGTTTTTCCTTTTAGAGTTTTTTCCTTTTTTTTGCTATGAGGTTTTTTTAATGGGGTGTTGGATTATGTATCAATATGGGAGCAGGAGTTACAAACTAAATCTCTTAGATTAAGAGTCAAAGATTGAGGGGTATCTATTTTGCCAAAGTTGCTTGAGGCACGATCTCGACCGTATCTCCTATGATGTTAGAGGCTGCCACTTAGTAAGACTCGATCTCTGGTGGGCTCATTTGGAACCATTTATTTCACTAGTAGACGAAAGACCCATTGCCATCATAAGGGTTTTTTATTAGAGAGTATAAAGATAATAGTTTGCCTTAATTTTCTATAGTCTATTAGATTAAGTGTATGAGTTTCTAGTTTACATTGTGTATACTTTTTTTGCTTGTTGTTTCTGATTACACTCAATGGTCCATCATATATTATTTAATTTGATGATTTCCTTTCAAATGTTCAAATATCACGAAAGATGAACGGTAATGATTTCCTCAACAAAGAACACACTTTTTTTTGCTAGACGGTCCTCATAAGGAGCCAAAACTTTAATTTAATTATGATCAAGGAGTTTTGGTACCTCTCTATTTGTTATTTTTATGAATAAAATGATACTAGCATAAAAGTAACAAACATAAAGTACCACAAAAATTCTTAATAGATCAAATATGATGTATATAATTTTCAAACCCCATAACTTGGCCTCTCTATTTCTATTTTGCACTGCGAAAAGTATTCTCCTACCTCTCAATATTCTCTTCCTTTCGCAAGTTTCTAAACTAAAGTTCTTGCTAAAGTATACCCAAGATATGTGTACTTTGTTACTTCTTCTAGGTTAATCTCTTCATAATAAAAGTTCAATTGCTATTTTTTCTTTTTAATGGAAAAGACCATGATCTTAGTATTGTCAATGTTGACTTACATACTCACTTCTTCATAAAAGTACTCTCATGTATTAAAGTGCTTTTGTAACCCTTGAGAAAACCTTGGAATTAAAATGAGACCATCAATATATAAAAGAAGTCACAACATATGCTTTTCAAAGAAAACATCATCTCCTTACAAATTTAAACATTCTTCGAGTTTATGCATATGTAAGCCAAATATAGTAGAGGAAATAGGGCTCCTTTGTTTGACTTTAATGCCAGTCCTCAAGATTTCAAAATACTTATTTGAGTTTTAGTTTTTACTTGAACCTCCTCATAAAGCACACACTATCACTCTACACTACTTTGGTATGCTGAAATCCTTCATTCTATTGCATGACTTACTCCTAGGAACTATGCCAAAATGTTTCTTAAATTCCACAAAACAATAATAATTTTTTTTATTTTCATCCCACACTTTTCCAATGATAAGCCTAAAAGTAAGGGCATGATCCATTGTTGAATGTTTGGTTTGAAAATCACATGGCCCTTCTCTCCTCTTTTTCTTCTACCCATTATTTGATTCTATGCTTAACCATGCTTCTAAAGCGAATTAAAAAACAAGGAAACGATCATGATGGTTTGATAATTTAAAAGAATATTTACATCCCCACTCTTGATGATAGATGCTATTACATTGTTAACTTATTTTGAAGCTCATGCTAAATGATGTTGAATATTTATCTAATGTGAAGGGTAGCATTTTTTATCCCCATTTTGAGTATTCGCTATAAAACATCCATTTCACATGCCTTACATTACTTGTCTTCTCAATATCTTCTTAATTTATAAAAAAAATAATATATTTTTGCATTGAATATGAGAGAGGTCTCTTCCTTTACCTCTTGTTCATATAATTTTTTTGCTCATTCTAACTACCAAGTACCTATAATATCATTGTATCTTTATTTTTTACTGTTAAAATTATCGCTCCAAAATAATTTTGGATTGTTCTTTCATAAATATGTTATCTTTATTTCCTTTTCATGAACTTCTCTTTTTAGCTTTTACCTCCCATTCTACAAATTTTTTTTTTCTCATCTTTACTTGTTTATTTTAGAGTTGCCTTTGTAACCTTGAAATCTACATTATTCACCATTTTCACTTATTTATAAAGTAAAAAAATAATTTTTGAAGACTAATAATCTATGGGCACATATATTTTGAAATAGTAAATCCTAAATCATAGAATGTTAGTATGATAAATAAACGTAATTAGCTCTATGGCCAATGGATAATAAATGCATGGTATACATCCGAATTATAAATTCTTTAAATTAGGAAAAAATATGAGCTATGCTTATGTCTTATTGAAGGATTTGAAAATTTTAATTAGTATTATAACTAATCAAGTCCATATATCAAGGTTAGATATATACCTATAGAGATTCCCTATATCCATAAAAAGGATGTAATGATTTCCATAGTTTGGAATCCTATTACACCTAATTTTCCTCCATTTTTTGTTATTTGAAGCTAGGATTATTTAAAAACACATTTAGAGGATTGTTGGTATGTCACATGGGGATATGTTCTCTTAGGTCAATCCCCATAAATATTGTAAATGATTGACAACCAACAAGTATTTTCCTACAATTAATGCACATTTGTTATAGTTTGCCAAACTAATTTTTTTCTATAACTGAATTCTCCTTAAATTCTTCTAGGTTGAGAAATGATGTTAAATGAAAGCATTTAGTTTTCTTTAAATGAAAGGAAATAATAATAAATAACCTAAATATGTGTTTAGTTTGCCTTAAGAGATAAATAAATAGGTGGTGGTAGTTCAAATTTGAATTTAAATTTTAAAAATTTTAAGGGCCGCGTTCATAGATGCAAGGTCAATCACATATGCATACAAATTATTTAAAACATGGAAATCATCAAGTCCAATGTGTAACAGAGTTCATATAGGGATAGGTGTGTGAATAGGTGCAATAAATGTTTATTATGAGCAAATATATCAAGATGTGTTTATGGATAAGATATGAATGTGTATGGAAATATGTGTGTATGAGATTAAGAAAAGGATAGGAGAACATGCTTGATTTCACACACGATCATTTCATTCATCGATATAAAATTATATCAAGACACTCAAAATGGGTATAAAACTAAATGGAGAATGACATGGGTATAAATTTTTTACCATTATTCATTTCACCTAGTTTGATGTGAATTTGAATCCTAAAATGATCACCTATCTCAAAAAGTATATAGTGCTCATAAATATGCATGCAAAGTAAACATTCATAGATAAAATGATATCATGGGGTTCTAAATGAAGTAAAAGACCATAAAAAATGTGATCATCCAGTTTTGTCTACGCGACACATGCACTCTTTTCTAAAAAGTGTGTGTGTGTGTGTGAGAGAGAGAGAGAGAGAGAGAGAGAGAGAGAGAGGTAATACCTATAAATAAGTGTATTGTGTTAATAATGAAGTGGGATAAGATGGTAATGAAACTAAAGGATCAATTCATACTTGTGGCCTGCGAATTAGAGATGTTAAAAGAAACATAAAAAGATTTTAGTCACCAAAGAATATAGTGACATGACATAATACACCAAGGAGTTCCACAAGATAATCATTAGAATTGGACATAGTGAAGTCGGAAGACTGGAGGTGGCACAACACATTAAAGGTCTTAGAACTAGCATTCAAAAGGAATTAAGCCTAGTCAAGATGACCATCATGGAGGAAACCTATCAAATTGTATTTTAAGGTTGAGGAGAGTCTAGCCCAAAGGACATAATGGATTATAGGTAATAGAAACAAGAGGGAACCCGAGAGATGGGAACAACTTAATAAGAAGAAGCCACATACATATAAAACTAGGGGAAGGAGTCCTTTTGGGAGGGACAAAAAAAGGCCCAATAATGATTCATATTATGACCAAAAGGAATGTGAAGACTATCATCACGATAATGAATACTAAAGAACTGAAAGGAGGTTTGACTAGGGATCACTTTGAGGAACATATTTCAAGTGTGTAGAGGTTAGAACCATGCCTTTGAGTGCTATAAGGTGAAGGGATTTCAAATTTGGAAATGCTTTTTTGATGAAGAAAGAGATAGATCATATAGATTCATAGGATATTATGAAAAGGGGGAATCATTTTTCATGAGGAGAGTCCTATTGTAGAGGGAAGACATAGATAAACCATCATAGAGGAAGAGCCTGTTTTGAACCAAGTGAAAATAAGGAGTCAATTGTTGTAAGGTTATAATTGACAACAAAATTATAGATAATTATTTCTTTGAGGAGATGGTACAAAAGTTAAACCTGAAGAAGATTAAACAACCAAACCTTAACTAGATTTCCTGGATACTAGATGACCACAAATTTTTGGTAATTTAACGCCTTGTCATTTTTAAAATTGGCTTGTATAAGGATGGCGTATTATGTGATATCATGTTGATGGATGCTTGTAACCTCTTTCTAGGAAGACATTTGCGTTATGATACTAGGGAAACACATGATGGGAGGAAGAATAATCACACCATAACTAAGGATGTGAAGAATCATATCTTGATTCTCTTGGAGGGATAACATAAGGAGGTAATGTGTGGTGGTGCAAGGATCAATTTTCTGGAGAGGAGGAAGTTCTTAGATGGTCTAAAGAATGAAAACTCATATTTTGCACTAATCCTGAGGAGATGCAATAGTAAGGATATTGAAGCTATTGGTGGGTACACAGAGAGAGGTTATGAAGTTGCTTGAATAATTCAAATATATTGTGTCAGAAAAATTTCTAAAAAGAACTATCACCAGTTAGGAGTATTATCCATCACATAGAGTTGATATTGGGATTAATTTTTCTTAATAAAGTAGCACATCAGATGACCCTAGTGGAGAATGTGAAGTTGAGTAAACAAGTGCAAGATTTGTTAGGGAAGGGGTTGATTTGGGAAAATCCTAAGTCCATGTATAGTACTTTCTATCTTAGCACCAAAGAAGGATGGAGAATGGATATTGATGTGTACTAACTCAAGAGCCATCAATAAGATCAAAATAATGCACTAGTTTCCTTTTCCAAGGATGGACGACATAATGGATTGTCTGAGCGGTGCAAGTTACTTCACCAAGATTGATCAAAATAGCATATACCATTGGATCAGGGTCCAGGAAGAATACCAACAAGGGATTGCATGAGTACACAATCATCCCTTTTAGATTCAATAATGCAATAAGAACATTCATATGGCTAATGAATGTGTAGACACTTAAAATCAGTCATTTCCTATGATGATGCTTTTTACTAACATTTCCTCTACGTTGGTCAGTTGATCTTTATTATATTTATCTGATGTTGTGTCTAACTAATTATATTCTTTGATTTGATCATTACCTATCAACTTGACTTAAGTTAATCATTTTTCCTCTTTCATTAAATAATTTTTTTCATTTATTTAATCTCTCTTGCCTTTGTATTAAATTACCCTAATTTCTCCCAAGGGTTAAATATTTATTTTAATTATT
Organism: Chamaecyparis obtusa; assembly: GCA_027943335.1. NCBI lineage: Eukaryota > Viridiplantae > Streptophyta > Pinopsida > Cupressales > Cupressaceae > Chamaecyparis > Chamaecyparis obtusa. The sequence goes on along the minus strand of BSBK01000903.1, from coordinate 427,154 downwards.
TGAGTCCTTTGTCCTAACTTTTCCTCTAGGAATAAATAAATATCATTATTTATTTATCCCTTTTCATCCCACCTTATAATTGAATAAATTTAATTTATTTAATTAGCTAGTTTCTAACATGTGGAGAAATTAATAAGTTTTATTTATTAATTCTGTCCACTAAATTTTTTTTTCATTCTAGTTTTCTTTCCACTTGAGTCCATTTTCTTTCCTTTTCCTCTCCACTTCCATTCCCACTTACTAATTTTTTCATCCACTTAACTCTTTATAATTTTTATTTCCTCCTTCACTTCATAATATCAATTTCCCATTTTTCCTCTCTTAACTTCTCATCTCACGCAACCTCAGCCAACAATTATCTCGAGCTCCAAACTGAATCCTATCCATTGAATCAATATGAAAATTCCTATAAATCAATATTAAATTGTCCACTTTTTGGTGTAATTAAGTATCCACTAGTTACACTTAAGTTTACGTAGGATAATGCATTGCATAGTAGTTTACATATGAAACACATAAGAGTTTGCATCTCATTTTAGCACATGGTGTAGGATACTTCCACTTGAGGTGGAGTTAGTTGTTATCTCATTCCAATTTATGTGTGAGATCCACATTTAGTGCTCTTATCACATTATCATCTTCTCATTGTTGCACATGTTACAATTTGGTATCACTGAGAGGGGGGGGGGGGGGGGTGAATTAGTGTTACAGTGCTTTACTGAATTCTTAAACTTCTTTACTTTATTCAAACAACATATAAATATATAGCATAAGATAAATAACTATGCAACATAAACAAACATAGGAGAACTCATAACACCATATTTGTTTTCGAGGAAACCCTATTAAGGGAAAAACCTCAGTGGGGATGGTACCCACAAATATATGTATTATAAGTATAATAACCCTGTTAGGAGCTGAGTATTATAATAGGAAGGTTCTAGTTAAAGGATAAATTTTGTTAGGAGTCTTTACAATGTGATTCCAATTAAGGAATCAACCTAGCTAAGAGTCCAGCCCTATTAGAGGCAATCAAACCCTGTTATGGGTGTATAATAGGTGCAACAACACTTACAGTCAATCTGTTGTCCTGAATACAAAGAGTTAACAAACTATTCCTTGAAGAACTCCTATTGTTCTCCTTTCTCTTGATATCTACTCTATCTCTTAGATGCCTTCACAATTTGCACCCATCTATTTTTCTATATTCATCATCACACACTTTTACAAAAGTTTCTGTATACTTATACCTTGTTAGAGGTATATTACAAAAGCTAGTCTAAATTACTCTAGCTAAATATCATATTATTTAATGTGCAATTGCATGCTTCATTAACATTCTTAGTCGGCCTTAGATCCAAGAACGCATCCAAAATTAACTTTCCAATGGCTCACAAAGTCGGCCTTATCGCCAATAAGTTATACTCTGTTTACTGTCATCACATCCAATCAATTGATCATATCTCTTTGATACCTCAACATTAACACGTGCACTAGTACATTTGAGGCCAAATTCTGATGGCCATTTGTCAGATTTGCAACACCTATTTGTTGCAATTTTGACATACGTGTTCGTTGGCATTTTTGCATTGCAAATTGCGATGAAAGTGTTGGAAACTACAATTGAAACAATTGTTGTATTGTCATTGATGTCAAACCTTAACTGGTAAGACTGTTTCTACTTAGGAAAGTACTATATCTATGGTGAGAAGGGAAAGAAAGGTTGGTAACAATAGCACCTAAGGAAAGGTTGAGCTATCTTGATACTACAAAGTGTACTTGATTATGTTGCACAATGATGAGATAATGTATTGTTTATCTTAGTAAGATTGAGGACTAAACTAGTAGGCTTAACTGAGCAAAAATGAAGAAATCATGTTTAAGCCGAGTTATGACAGAGTCGACCGAGTTAGTGGATGTCGAGCAAAAATCTAGTGTCGACTGAGTATCGGTAAATTGCCGAGGAAGACAGTATTTGCCGAGGAAATAGTTTTAGTAGTGACCGAGCGTTTTACATGGAGACCGAGTGGATGATCACAGTATTGACCGAGCATCAACAATTTTATATTTGAAGAGAATTCAGATTTGGAGCCGACATTGTTGAACTCTTAGATTATGTAAAACATGTTGACTTTATTTATTGATTGTATGGAAGCATTTAATGCTTTGTAAAATGTTTTATTGTAAATCTTTATGAGATTTGAGATGATTCTAGAAGAGGAGACGAAGAACACGAAGCAGGTAGATTCAATGTATTTGACCTAACCCTAAGATCTACGAAGGAGATTAAGCAGCAAAAGATAAGTTAACCTAACAGAGGAAAGTATTAAGGGAACCAAAGCATTAGGTATGTGAATACAATGATGAAGTAGATGCTGGAAGAACAATAAAGATTTATTGACTATATAAGCAAAAAGGCTGAAGGAAAAGTGTGGTGATTGCTTGAAGGAAAGTTCTGAGCATATCAGAAGTGGAGATGGCAAAGTTTCAAAGTCAGTAAACCAACATTTGTGTACGGAATTGGATCTGATATTTGCAAAGTGAGTTGTATGTTTTCAGATCAATACTACTGCTACTTTCTAACCATTGTAACAGTCAAAATCCTTTTAACAGAGGTTGACCTAACAGTCATATGTTAAATCCTTTGAACAAGGTTGCATTCTAATGGAGTGTATGTAAGTCCTTTGACCAGGCTCACTTTTAACAGGGTGATTGAAATACTTTAACCAGGTCACACTTGACAGTGTGTATTATAACCTTTGATAGGGTTGGCTTTTAACCGAGCTCACTTCAGAAGAGTGAAAATAATAGTAGCATGTTACAAAGTGGTTTTTCCCATATTGGGTTTCCACTATAAATCCTGGTGTCAATACTTGTGTGAATGTTTTTTGGGTTTGAACATTTTTGTGTTTTACAAGTTAGATATAGCTGGGTAGTGGACTGCTGAGTTATATGTTTCTATTATTGAATCAGTGATGACCGAGTTTGTTTTGGTTGCTTGATCTGATTTAAAGAAAAGTTTTTGAAGTTATTTTATACATCAGGACCTGAGAACAACTAATTCATCCCCCCTCTCTGTTGTTCTAAATCATATTAACAATTGGTATCAGAGCGGTTTTGCTTATTGGTGTCTACAGAAAGCAAGTTTAAAGGGACTTGAAGCAAATGATCAAGATGTATAAGGAGGTACCGAAGCTGAATAAGGAAAACTTCCTTGCATGGCAAAGCTTGATGAAGCTGCATCTGGCCGATATTGGTGATTCTGCAAAGTACTACATTGAGCATGACTATGTCACACCTGTTGCACCTTTGACTACCGAGGAAATGAGAGCTAAGCAAGAACACAATCAGGCAATGCTAGAAATTGCATATGCCCTAAGCTATCCGGGATTTGAGGACATTAAGGACTGCACAACTGCTAAAGATATGTGGGACACTCTTGCAAAGATCTATGGTGGTGATCTATATGTACTGAAAGCTAAAGACGAGAGTCTTAGAGGTAAGTTTGATGAAATGAGAATGAATAAAGATGAAAACATTGCACAATATTGTGGTAGAATAAAAGAAGTTGTGAATGCTATTAGAGGAGAAAATGGAACTATTGATGATGAGACCATAATTGGAAAAGTGTTAAGAACTCTGTGTCCTATATATGCTATTAAGATCTCAGCTATTCAGGAATCTAGATGTAACTCTGCAAATGTGCTTACTTTGGAAGGTTTGATTGGCAAGCTGACTGCTTTTGAACTATCTAATTATGATAATTTCACTGTTGGTAGTATTGGAAATGTTGAATCTTCTTTTAAGTCATAGTTAGTCCTAAACAAGCCTAAGAAGGAAAAAGAAAGATGCATTAGTGAAAGAGAAAGTGAAAGTGAGGATGACAGTGACACTTCTGATGAAGATCTTGAAGATCTAGAAGCTCTTATGGCTAGAAGGCTAAGAAGAGGAAAAGGAAAATACAAAGGTAAACTCCCTATTATATGTTTTGCATGTAACAAGGTCGGTCATATAGCTGCTAGATGTCCTGACAAGAAGGATAAAGATGAAGAAAGAAAAAATAGACACAAAGATAGAAGAGATGAAAAAGGCTACCAAAGGTACAAAGACTACAAAGAAAAAGGTAAGAAATCCTGTTAAATTGCTAAAGAAGAGACTGACACTGATAGTGATGATTTTGAAATTGAGGTAGTCTATGTTGCAATGAAAGATGAATCTGATGAGGATGAGAAAACTGCATTGATTTCCTATGTGAACAAGAATGACAAATGGATTATAGACAGTGGTTGTTCACATCACATGATTGGTGACAAAAGTAAGTTTGAGACCCTACATCATTATAAAGGTAAAAGTGTAACATTTGGTAATGATGCACCATGTCCTATTAGAGGAAAAGGATTGATTAAACTGACTAATAAGATCTCTTGTGAAAATGCTTATTGGGTTGAAGGATTGAATTATAATTTGTTAAGTGTTGCTTAGCTCAATAGAATTGGTTAACGAGTGGAATTTCATCACAAGAAAGCTAAGATATTTGATGCTACTGGTGAACTGATTGGAAGTGGTGAGCAGACTAGAGGTAATTTGTTCTATCTTGACCTATCTGAAGAAATATGTTTGTTTACACAACTTGATGACATTTGGTTATGGCATAAGAGGCTATGTCATGTTATCTTTGACAATCTGGTAGTGATAAGTAAGAAGAAGAAAGTAAGAGGCCTACCTAGATTGAAGAAACCTGAGAATGTGATGTGCAAAGAATGTCAGTTCAGAAAAATGACCAAGTCAAGTTTCAAGAGCAAATCCTTTACTTCTGAACACATTTTAGATTTGGTTCATACTGACCTTTGTGGACCTATGGGTATACAAAGTTACTATGGTGCTAGATATTTTATCTTGTTTGTTGATGATCATACCAAGATGATGCATGTAATGTTTCTAAAAGAAAAATCTGATGCTTTTCAAAATTTTAAGTGGTATTTGGCTAAGGTTGAGAAGGAGACAGGTAGGAACCTGAAATGTCTTAGATCTGACCGTGGTGGAGAATTTACATCAAATGAATTTAATCTATTTTGCAATGATAGAGGAGTCAAAAGACAGATGTCTGCACCTAGGACACCTCCACAGAATGGTATAGCAGAAAGAAGGAACATATCTATTTTGGACTGTGCAAGGACATTATTGATTGAAAAGAATGTGGCACAGAAATACTGGAAAGAAGCTATAAGTACAGCTGTTTACACTCTTAACCGGGTATAGATCAAGAAAGGTACAAATCTGACACCCTATGAATTATGGTATGGGCATGCACTGAGTGTTAAATACTTTAGAATCTTTGGAAGAAAGTGTTACATATTGAAAGACAATAGGAATGGAAAGTTTGATGCTAAAAGTGATGAAGGCATATTCCTAGGCTACTCCACAAAAAGTAAAGCTTATAAGTGTTTGAACTCTAACACTAACAAAATTGTGGAAAGTGTGAATGTAAAAATTGATGACTATGCAAAAATAAATGAGGTTGATAGCAAAAGAGAACCAGAAGATTATAGATATTTTGTGTACATTGAGGAAATAGAAGAGGTAGGTAACAGACCTGCACCTGATGCCGAGTCTCGGGCAAGCAATGTCGAGCGATAGACAGATGATGCCAAGCGTCAGGAAAATAGTGCTGAGAGAGAACAAGAACATGCCGAGCTACAAGATAGTGCTGCCAAGGATCAGGAAGAGGTTGCCAAGCATTCAGAAGCTGAATTTGACAATCTTGTTGGGGAACCTGATGAAATAGAAGAGAAAAATGTTGAACCTATTTTGGCAAAATATGTAAGAAGACATCACAAGCTTGAACAAATAATTGGAGATAGAGACACTGGAATTCAGACCAGAAGCAAGACAAAAGATCCAACATGCTTACTATGTGTGTTTGAACCTAAGACAACTAAAGAGGCATTAGAAAATGAAGACTGGATACAAGCAATGAATGAAGAGATTGACCAGATTGAGAAAAATGAAACCTAGACTCTTGTGCCGAGACCTGTAGATAAGAATGTTATAGGAACAAAGTGGGTATTTCGAAACAAGTTGAATGAAATAGGTGAAATCACTAGGAACAAAGCTAGACTAGTATGCAAAGGCTACGCACAAGAAGAAGGAATTGATTATGGGGAGACATTTTCCCCTGTAGCTAGATTGGAATGAGTACGAACTCTGCTTGCATATGTTGCTTATAAAGATTTCAAGGTATATCAAATGGATGTCAAGTCTGCATTTTTAAATGGTATACTGGAAGAAGAAGTTTACATAGAATAGCCAGAAGGTTTTATTGATCCAAATAGAAGACACATGGTATGCAAACTGAACAAAGCTTTATATGGATTGAAACAACCTCCCAGAGCATGGTATGAGTGGTTGCATAATTATTTGATACATATTGGATTTTCCAAGACAAATTACACAAGCAATCTGTATATGAAAGATGAAGAAGGTAGAAGTATTTTGTTGGCCAAAATTTTTGTTGATGACATTATTTTTGGTGGACAAGATGCATTGTGTAAAAGTTTTTCACATGAAATGCAAACTGAATTTGAGATGAGTATGTTTGGTGAGATCAAATTCTTTGTTGGTTTACAAGTATATCCGATGAAGAAAGGTATTTTCATTACACAGTCTAAGTATGTTAATGAAATACTGAAAACTTTTGGAATGGAAGATGCTAGACCAGTGGGAACTCCTATGGTTACTGGACAAAAGTTATCTAAGAATGATGATGCTGTAGAAGTTAACCAGACTTTGTACAGATCCATGATTGGAAAATTGCAGTATGCTATACATGGTAGACCTGATATTGCATTAGCTGTTGGGATTGTGGCAAGATTCTTTTCCAATCCTAAGGAAACACACATGATGGCGGTGAAAAGAATCATGAGATACTTGAAAGGAACTGCTGACTATGGGTTATACTACAAGAAGAATGACAAATTTGAACTTAGAGTATATACTGATGCTGATTGGGTAGGAAATGTAGATGACAGAAAAAGCACTAGTGGTGGCGCTTTCTTTCTTGGACAGAGATTAGTCTCTTGGACAAGCAAGAAACAAAATTGTATTTCCCAATCTACTGTTGAAGCCGAGTATGTTGCTGCTGCAGTAAACTGTTCAAATTTGATATGGATAAAATAGTTTTTGATAGGCATGAAAGAAGAAATCACTGAACCTGTTGTTATTTTCTGTGACAACACAAGTGCTATCAATATTTCTAAGAATCCAGTGATGCACTCTAAGACCAAGCACATAGCAATCAAGTATCACTATTTGAGGGAATTGGTACAAGACAAGGAAGTCCGAATGGAATATGTGAATACAAAAGAACAATTGGTAGACATATTCACTAAAGCTTTACCTAAAGAAGCTCATGATTACCTGAGAAGTCAATTAGGGGTCCTTCCCCTAACTGAGGCTTCCTAGCCAAGCTAGGAGCACTGCATCAAATATGCTACAACAGAACATTTGACACATTGATGCAGAAGATTGTCACACTTTAGGACTGTCCTAGAGCTATGAAGAAGAAGCAAAGACAACAAATCAGTCATAAGCAAGATGACAGAGGGAGAAACACTGTGCTGAATAGATATATCTACATCTGTTGGATGTATGTTTGAGTTGCTACTTTGGCATTTTTGTCAAAGAGGGAGATTGAACTGAAATGATACTATAAAACATGACACTAAAAGTAAGGGAGATTGAACTGAAATGAAAGATCAGGATAAGAGGGAGATCCAGATACTTCAGACGGTCACAGAAGTAAGATTTACTGATTCTGAATCAGAATGAAGCTAAGGATATTATAAATTTTCTCTGATGGACAGATAAGTTTTTTTAGATTTGTTGGTAATCCATGTGTTATTCAAGTGATATCATATGGTGTTGACATCAATGCCAAAGAGGGAGATTATTGGAAATTGCAATTGAAACAATTGTTGTATTGTCATTGATGTCAAACCTTAACTGGTAAGACTGTTGCTACTTAGGAAAGTACTATATCTATGGTGAGAAGGGAAAGAAAGGTTGGTAACAATAGCACCTAAGGAAAGGTTGAGTTATCTTGATACTACAAAGTGTACTTGATTATGTTGCACAATGATGAGACAATGTATTGTTTATCTTAGTAAGATTGAGGACTAAACTGGTAGGCTTAACCGAGCAAAAATGAAGAAATCATGTTTAAGCCGAGTTATGACAGAGTCGACCAAGTTAGTGGATGCCGAGAAAAAATCTAGTGTTGATCGAGTATCAGTAAATTACTGAGGAAGACAGTATTTGCCGAGGAAACAATTTTAGTAGTGACCGAGCATTTTACATGGAGACCGAGTGGATGATCACAGTATTGACCGAGCATCAGCAATTTTATATTTGAAGAGAATTCAGATTTGGAGCCGACATTGTTGAATTCTTAGATTATGTAAAATGTGTTGACTTTATTTATTGATTGTATGGAGGCATTTAATGCTTTGTAAAATGTTTTATTGTAAATCTTTATGAGATTTGAGATGATTCTAGAAGAGGAGATGAAGAACATGAAGCAGGTAGATTCAATGTATTTGACCTAACCCTAAGATCTATGAAGGAGATTAAGCAGCAAAAGATAAGTTAACCTAACAGAGGAAAGTATTAAGGGAACCGAAGCATTAGGTATGTGAATGCAATGGTGAAGTAGATGTTGGAAGAACAATAAAGTTTTATTGACTGTATAAGCGAAAAGGCCGAAGGAAAAGTGTGGTGATTGCTTGAAGGAAAGTTCTGAGCAGATCAGAAGTGGAGATGGAAAAGTTTCAAAGTCAGTAAACCAACATTTGTGTATGGAATTGGATCTGATATTTGCAAAGTGAGTTGTATGTTTTCAGATCAATACTACTGCTACTTTCTAACCATTGTAATAGTCAAAATCCTTTTAACAGAGGTTGACCTAACAGTCATATGTTAAATCCTTTGAACAAGGTTGCATTCTAATGGAGTGTATGTAAGTCCTTTGACCAGGCTCACTTTTAACAGGGTGATTGAAATCCTTTAACCGGGTCACACTTGACAGTGTGTATTGTAACCTTTGACAGGGTTGGCTTTTAACTGAGCTCACTTCAGAAGAGTGAAAATAATAGTAGCATGTTACAAAGTGGTTTTTCCCATATTGGGTTTCCACTATAAATCTTGGTGTCAATACTTGTGTGAATGTTTTTTTGGTTTGAACATTTATGTGTTTTACAAGTTAGATACAATTGGGTAGTGGACTGCTAAGTTATATGTTTCTATTATTGAATCAGTGATGACCGAGTTTGTTTTGGTTGCTTGATCTGATTTAAAGAAAAGTTTTTGAAGTTATTTTATACATCAGGACCTGAGAACAACTAATTCACCCCCCCTCTCTGTTTTTCTAAATCATATTAACAAAAAGTGCTAATCGTCGATCTTCCGACATCCGTTTCTGTCAGAATCTAGCACATGAATACCAACTTTCGTATGGAATTTCCTACAGTAGACCTATCAAAACTCTGACAAATTATGTGGCCATCCTGTCGAACATAATTATCAGAATAGAGACACCAATGCAATGATTCTTTGACAATAATACCCATCAGAGATTTAGCATGCCTATCGCAATTATTTGTCGAAACATATTTTTCTCTAACATTGTATCAGTTGAAATAGGGATAGATCTACACTCACTATCTGAAAGGTAAACCTGTCAGTGGTATAGCATTCCTGTTGCACCTATCTATTGAAAATAAGTTTACTTTGCCATTTGACCTGTCAGAAGAGCGACGACACTACAATGAATTTTTTGACAGGTATACCCGTCAGTGGTATAACATTCCTGTCGCAATGCTCTATTGAAAAGTAGATCTCTCTGATAGTATATTTTTCTGTATAGCGACATCATGTAGTAAATTGTCGATGGGAGCCCCATCGGAGGTATAGCACCACCATCAAAAATGTTTTCATTGGTGTCAAAAAATTGATGGACATGCACATTAAATATAACAAAGCTCAAGAGACCATCATAGGTTCTCTCTTTCTTCAGTCTATATTATTGACAAAATGTTTTACCTTTCATTAGCTCATCAAATCTGAGGATTTGAAAGAATTTAATATAATATTTTCATGATAACGTATATTATTTAAGTTGACATTGCACAAATTTATCTACTTCGCACACTTGTAGACTATGAGGATGATGATAAAGAAGCATCTCCTCCAATGGCCTACATTACTCAAGCCACGAGAGGGGATACTTCTTTATGGCCATCCTCATAGTATACAAGTGTGTGAAGTATATAAATTCATTCAGCGTCAAACTAAAACAATGTACGTTATACATGAAAATATTCTATTAAATTCTTTCAAATCCCCACATTTGATGAGATAATGAAAGGTAAAACATTTTGTCAATAATATAGACCGAAGAAAGAGACCAACTATGATGGTCTCTTGAGCTCTGTTATCTTTAGCCCTAGCTACTGGGTAAGGCCTAGAAGACTTATACCTGTCGATCATCGAGAATAGTCACCGCCTTGCCTTTATGTACACTAAACAATATCCAATATAATTGATCCCAATCTCGCAAAACTATTTTACACTTGTGCAGCTCATCAATACTGGAGGCCTGAAGTAAATTTATATGATTACTAACACATTTCATGCATGGATGAGAAACAATATCCAAAGTTTCTAGATTCTGAGAAGAGGTATGAGTGGAGGCCAAAGAAGGGATATTTGTGAAGGTTTTATAGACGTAGGTTACTAAATCATCATCTCTACATTGGTACTCAATCTGGAAACCATCGTATGTATATAGCCACTCTAGAAAATCTCCACATCTAGCAAATCTCCACAAAAATCCCTTCTGGCCTCCACTGCATATACATCTTCTCAGAATCTAAAAACTCTCCATCATTGATTCCGGTCATTTTTTTAGCATCTCCGTGGACTGAGACCTTAAATTATTGAGCTTTTATTTGTTTCAAGAATATTTTAACATTCTCTACTTAACAGGGCCAACCATGTGAAGGTGGAAGCTCATCTGGCCCCCCCTAGGAGCCTCTTATGACCCTTTATGACATTTTAAGACCTCTAAGATGTATTCTTAGGGATTGTAAAGGGTCGTAAAGGGTCATAAGGGGTCCTGGGAAACAACAGATGAGAAACATAAATGTAGGCATCATGGTCACAATTTTTTGGAGACACAACATAAAAAATTGTGATCATGATGCCTACATTTATGTTTTTCAGCTGTTGTGATATCTACATCGTAGTTTGTAGTTATTGTAGCAGCAGAGCCTATCCACAATAGAAAGGAAGACATCTTTCTTGCCTGGGTCTGGATCCTACCCCAATTGTCGAAGGATCTAGGCCCAGGCTAGAAAGATGTCTTCCCATTCTATTTAATCCATATTCCTTGATCTTGTCAAACTTCCTTGGTATGGTAGGCCTGCTCTCTATAGTACTCTTCTTCAATCTGTGTTCAACGATAAACATCTTATTCTTCTTCCTAATTTTATCCATAGCTTCCTTTTCATCAGGATTCAACTCCATTTCCCCCATCTCATCATTCTCATCACCCTCAACTTCCATCCTAAGCCCTTCTTCACTCTCCAGTTCTTGACGCCTCTACAAGATATTTGGATCAATAAAGTCTGCAACATTGTGTCCATCCATGATCTCAGGAATATCATCATCTTTCCACTCTTCATTTTCCAAAATATACCACTTCTTCAAGCTTACAGAGTAATCTTATTAATAAAAGAACTCTTGCCAACATTAGGGTACCCACAGATCAAAATAGTTGATGTTATTGGTGCTTGTGCTCAAGGATATCGATTCACTATTTTGAAATGACCAAATCATTTTTATTTCAATTGTAGAGAAAAGGAGCAGGTGAAAGCTGATCGAGCACGAGAGAAGGTATGCGATTTCTTCATCTTTGATTGGTATCTTTGACGGGAAACGTCTTTCAAGCCTCTGGCATCATATTTGACCGCAAATTTCAAAATGCATTGCATTTTATTTGATCATGAATGCTCTCTGAAATGACCAATCATGTTTTCTATTCGATTCTTTTTGGTGCTTTTTTTTCCCATATTTAGTAGATAAAAATCATGGCGGCAACCGCTTAGCCATCTTTTTGATGTTCTAGGTATTTTACAAAGATATAGGTATGTGGATTTATCATTCTGTTGCTTGCCATTATTGGTCAAATGCAAATATTTTGTCAAGTTGAAAGGGCAAGATATCAGTTTGGTGTTTTCATTTTATGTTAAAAGTTGATTTGGTAAAATCCTAAAAAAAAAACACTACATGTTCTAAAATGTAAAGAAGTTGAATGTTAAATGTAAGATATATATCTCATCCATAGTAATCAAAAGAAAGGACATGAAACTAAGGAGATTTACCAATCCAAAAATATAAGCGAATAGAAAACATGATTGGTACCTTATGAATTAGTTTTTGAGGTGCACAATCTTCATCAATCTCCTTAGAAGAATACCCCTCATGAAAAATGCATTTAACACAAAAAACAAATTTACAAAATTGAACCAATGACATGTTTAGAAAAATAAAATAGAATGATAATAATATGCTGAAAATTTTATTCTATTTAATACATGCCAAAGGACCGGTCCCAACAATTCTTAAACATACTTTATCTGATATGATAATAACATGCTAAACTGATAAACACAATTTATTTGATATGATAATAACATGCATTTAATTTGCCAGTTACTAATTACACAAAAAACAAATTTACAAAACTGAACCAATGGCATGTTCTTCGTGTGGTACAAGGAAGATTTGGCTATCAAATCTTCCTTCGTGAAAGCTGAGTGTGAGAGAAGGTATGTGATTTCATCTTTGATTGGTATCTTTGACGGGCAACATCTTTCGAGCCTCTGGCATCATATTCGACCGCAAATTTCAAATGCATTGCATTTTGTTTGATCATGAATGCTCACTGAAATGACCGTATTATATTGGTGTTGTGCCCTAGCCCGTGCTTTATCTCCATTATTTGATGTTATTGGTGCTTGTGCTCAAGGATATCGATTCACTGTTTTGAAATGTTTGGATTCGTGTTTGTTGATATTACTTATTGAATGCTTTGGAGACTACTGGTTTGACTATCCATGTGTTACCAGTGACTGAGATTCATTAAAGGATACAAAACCCTTCATTTTGGGTTATTGTGTGTGGATTCAAATGTAGGATTGATTTGGTTAATGTTTAGAAGAGATCATTTATTATTGAATTCAATGGTTTCCAAGATGTGTTGAGGAGTTGCTCCTTGTTTAATGTTAATTGTTCCTGCACAATCCACTCATACAACAGCGAAGTTACAAAATTGAACCAATGGCATGTTTAAAACAAAGAAATAAAATGATAATAATATGCTGAAAATTCTATTCTATTTAATATATGCCAAAGGACCAGTCCCAATAATTCTTAAACATACTTTATTCTAATATGATGAATTGTTAATAAAGGTCTAATTCTATAGACTACTAGCATGAAGGAAGATTTGACCTAGCCAAATCTTCCTTGTACTACACAAAAAAATGTGTGATAACTATGTCTACTCCAACCTTAATTGTTTAAGAATTCATCATATCAGATAAAGTATGTTTAAGAATTATTGGGAGTTCTATTAGACCTTTGTTGTAAACATGCCATTGGTTTTGAAATGTTTGGATTCACATTTGTTGATATTACTGGCACGCCCATTGTATATTAGACCTTTATTAACAATTCATCATACCAGATAAAGTATATTTAAGAATTGTTGGGACTATTCCTTTGGCATAATGGATTTAATTCATAAATGGATTTAATTTTATTTTGTATGTGAAAATTTGAGAGTTGCATGAGAAGTTTTAGTGTCTAAACACTCAACTACTCCCTCTAACCGATTAGGAATGGTTGGGGAAGTTGAGAGGAAAGTTTTCAAACATTCATATTCACTTATTAAATGCTTTGGAGACTACTGGTTTGACTATCCATGTGTTACCAGTGATTGAGATTCATTAAAGGATACAAAACCCTTCATTTTGGGTTATTGTGTGTGGATTCAAATGTAGGTTTGATTTTGTTAATGTTTAGAAGAGATCAATAAGGTATTTAAAGACAATCTTACATGTTTGGAGAGGTTTGAGAGGCACTTATCATGATTGTACCCTCACAAACAATGAAATAGACTGGTTTTACTATGTTTCCTTTCTCTATTGATAAGTTTCCTTTCTCTGCCACAGGGGTACAGTCAGAGGGTTCATTGAAAAAATGACCCTTTGAATGATTACTATGAATATGAATGATTTGATATAGCATATTGCTCATTTTACTTGAAGTTTGAAATAGCTTGTGCAAGGGTGAAAGTACTTTTGATTGTTTTGGTCGTGACTGTTCCTTTACACAGTCAGGAAATGTAACTGTCTAATGATTATATGTAATGTTGAATGGATTAAATGCTTTATTCTTGGTAGAAGTGAATGGAAGGAATAGTGTTGGTGTTAGGTTTCATTTATTCTTGAATTCAATGCTTTCCAAGATGTGTTGAGGAGTTGCTCCTTGTTTAATGTTAACTGTTCCCGCACAATCCACTCATACGACAATGAAGTTACAAAACTGAACCAATGGCATGTTTACAAAAAAGATATATAATGATAATAATATGCTAAAAATTTTATTCTATTTAATACTTGCCAAAGGACCAGTCCCAACAATTCTTAAACATACTTTATCTGATATGATGAATTGTTAATAAAGGTCTAATTCTATAGACTGCTAGCACGAAGGAATATTTGACCTAGCCAAATCTTCCTTGTACCACACAAAAAAATGTGTGATAACTATGTCTACTCCAACCTTAATTGTTTAAGAATTCATCATATCAGATAAAGTATGTTTAAGAATTGTTGGGAGTTCTATTAGACCTTTGTTGTAAACATGCCATTGGTTTTGAAATGTTTGGATTCACATTTATTGATATTACTGGCATGTTTAATGACACCATTGTATATTGCTGAGATGCTCTCTGAAATGACCGCATTCATTTGTTTTGAAATGTTTGGATTCACGTTTATTGATATTACTGGCATGTTTAATGACACCATTGTATATTGTTGAGATGCTCTCTGAAATGATCACATTCTACTAGTGTCATACCCTAGCCCATGCTTTATATCCATTTTTTGAAATGTTGACTGTGGTTATCAAATGGACAGCCCGTGAGCTTCTAGCTAGGTGCCATTTGTATTGATAGCTTAGGGCATCAAATGTATTGTATCATTGATAGTTTAGAATTTATTAAAATGAAATAGGACAAAGAATGATTTTGATTTATTTTCTCTATTTTGATCCCTAAGTAGCTTACAACCCTAGAGAAGTATATGTAGATTTATAGATGCAGTTGTAGGATACATAGCTGCCGATAATTCAAAAGAAATCCATGCATCCAATTTGAATAGAAATTAATACAAAGAAATAGGGTCCTCCAAAGGACCAATCATCCGAACCTTGACTATCCCCTCAACCAGTGACCCTTCAAAACTGGGTTATCATGCAATCAGTGAGTGATCCTTCATTCTCCTGGTCTACCCTACATCCAAACATATTGGAAATACACAATACAATGATAACAAGTCTTTCACAATCCCCCTTACCTCGAGGAAAACTATCAACCATCCCTTCCACATAGCATTTCACTATTTTATGAGTGGATTGTGCAAGAACAGTTAACATTAAACAAGGAGAAAACTCCTCAACACATCTTGGAAACCATTGAAAGGGCAAGAAATCAGTTTGGAGACCTTTGTTGTAAATATGCCATTGGTTCAGTTTTGTAAATTTTTTGTTGTTGTGTTAAATGCATTTAAATGGAACATTAAGCATAGTAATAATATGCTTAATCTATTAGTAATTGGTAGATTAAATGCATATAACACCTTTATCAATTTAGCATGTTATTATAAGATACTAAAGAAGACCTGCTATTTGTCAGAGAAATCTTCACTGTCCCCCACAATGAAGACAATGAAGATTGACCTCCTACCCCACAACAAAGAACATTGTAATAAGAATAAGATATAATATAGTGTTAGAATAAAATTTGAACAAAGACATGTAATGCTTATGTTAATGATCTAAAAAGCTTCAAATATGGGAATTGAAAAAGAAGACAGTACCAAGAAACATTTTCACAAATATGAAATGTGAGGAAAAGTAATAACATTAACAATGCCAAGATTCACAACATTAAATTTCACCTGCAGATGAGTTTTTGCAGTGGGTTGCCCAACATCAAAAATATGTTGAGTTGCATTTGAGCTATAACTAAGAGTATCATGTAGAACAGACCCTAAACTTTGAAAGCGTTCTCCAGCCTGGCAATTCAAAATTCAATCTAGGCAAGCATCAGTAAGTGAAATAAATTATAGACATCAACATCAACATCATCATAATAATTAGACATAAATTATAGACATCAACATCAACATAATAATAATCATTTGGACGGTATTTGTTTTGGATAGTACTATGTTTCTTAAAAGTTTTTGTGATGCTTCTAAACTTTAAAGACATATTTTATGGTTTAATGATAATATAGATTAGTGTTTTTTTTTTGATGTAAAATATTTTCAATATAATCATGGAATGTTGTTGATCATTCATGGTCTTGAAGAAACTTTTCTTCTATTTGATGTATCCTGAATTCATTGAGTTCTAGTACAGGTGAATTGGCCAGATTGAATAATTTTCAGAGTTAAATTTTTGTTTACCTATGTAAGCTTCACATTCATTCTTTGCTTGTTTTGATTCTTGAGTCTTGATGTTGTTTCTCAATGTGATATAGATTGACCACAAGATGGTTTAGTTGGTCCTCTCTTTCTATTTAATCATTTGTGTTCTTCATGGTGTAAGTGTCAATATATTATAATCCAACCAACATGTCATACCCACACTTTTGACAAACCTCACAGCATGCAAATCACAACCAAAGACTTGGGTGATCGGTATACACAAACAATGATTACCCTTAGGAAACAATGATCATTTTAATATTCATTAATGGCGGGCAGTGATTCCTTGGTAATAAAGGCATTAACGACATTCATCATCTTAACCAAGTAATGGGTGGTGATCCTTGAAATAACACAATTAGTAAAAGGAAATAACAACATAACTAATAATCATTACCTTTATTAATAAGTATAAAGCAATAATTATAACTTAAATATAAAGCCACGTCTCTTACAAAAGAGATCTCTGTTCAAAGGGATGCATCACTTCATTTGGATATAGAGGCATAGAAGGAAAGACATTTTATTTAGAGTGAGGAAGAACGAAAATTGGAAAACAAAATATGGAATAATCAAGTTGGAATTGGAGAAGAATTTAGAAATAAACTTGAATTAGAAAAAAACTAAGTTATCCGGTTCTTTGTTTGAGGCTGGGTTCCAGTTCTAATTTTGTTCTCCTTTGAGTTCGACTTGGGTTCCTTTGGTAGGAACTTGGGTGCCTGGGCCAATTTCGGGTGCACTTGCAGTATTATAAATATGATATACGAGGTATTTTATTCATAATTTTATAGGCTAACTCATTATTATGGTAACATGGGTATGACCACACTCCATGCCTAGTGGTACCCGACATGGAGTGTGGTTCAAATGAATTTGAACCAAATGCTGACCGTGATGGTTATGATCATGATGAAGATGAATATGAATATTAAATCTTAAATATGGCTTGTAATTTGAATTTTCATTGTGAATGAAGAAACTATAGATTCAAGTTGACTCATTCTATGTTGTAGTATATTTGTTCCCTAGATCTACCATATTATACATGTGTAGCTTGTAAGGGACATCTTCTGCTCATCCATGTATCAGAGCTCGGTAAGAGTTCTTAGGAGAAAGACAAGATGCTAGTGGGAGATGGAGAAACCAATCTCAGAATACCACTTGAAGCCTTGTAATGTTGAGAGTGGGATAAAGGCTACACTTGACACCCTATATAAGGAACAATCTTATTGAGCTTCACTTTGTTTCGAGAATAGTTTTATATTCTATACTAAACAAGGCCAACCACGTGAAGGTGGAAGCTCATTTGGCCCCACCCCCCCTAACATCACTCTAAATTCCCTGTTAACATCTAACATTCATTCATTATTTCATCCATTAATAAAATGTAACATTCATTAATTATCACACGATAACATTCATTAACATTCATTAACACATTAATAAAATGTAACATTCATTAATTATCACACGATAACATTCATTAACATTCATTAACACATTATAAAATTTATGAACATTCAATACCACATAATTAAATTCATTGGCATATAAAAATGAGTCATTATCAATTAAGGTGCATAGATGACAATCATTTCTATTTTTTCTTTTGATTTCTTGTTTTTAAGAAATAATTGCTAAGAGGAGCATTGATATCATCATGATCATCTCCCCTCTCATTAGATCTCAATGCATGCCTAGTCCTCTGTTGATGCAAAGGGGGGTCATTTGCAATAACATATAAAAGGGTTAAATTAAAAACATTTTAAAGTATTTTAGTACTTTAAAGGCCATAATCGTATAGCTCTTTACCTGATCTAGTCACATCATCAACATCGATATCAGTTTATCTGGCCTTGGCCTCAACCTCAACCTGCTCATTAACAATGACCTCTACACTCTCTACAGCTGCAATACAAATTGTTACATTAATCCAAACACTAATTGCAATTAAATTTGTATTTCTACACCAATCAATTTAAGATGTTTAATTGTATTACTTTGATGCACATCCTCATTGTCATCATCACACATAGGTTGTGTACGACCAGAATTGGCACACTACATTTCAATTTCATATGCATTCATGTTATCTTTGTTTTCTTACTTAAAACAAATTTACTCACTTTATGTTGGAACTTAACATCAAATAAAGTAATTGGTAAATAATTAAATTTGAAATATCATCTATTTAGCTTACTTACCACAATGGATCCATCAGTAGAACCTTGTGCACTTCTTATTCTTTTTGCCATGACTTTATATCCTTGTTGGAAGCCAATTCTCTTGTCCTCTTCTGTGAGACTTATATTGAACTCCACGCCCTGCATTTTTGCTTGGTATTGTCAAATTTTATTTCATTGTTTCATCAAAACAAAAAAGATTGCAAATTATAAATAAATATTATAAAGATCAAATTGTTATTTTCAGTGTTAAAAGCCATCTACAGATTGCATTTTTCCTCATTTAATTCTGACAATATTAACACTTACAACTCGTGCAACAAGTTTGGAATAACTACCAGAGCCTAGCTTGTGTTGCCCATGCTTTTGTAGTCTTGCCTTTGTTGCCTTTGATGTGTCAGACAATCTATGAAGAGATTAAAATATGTTAGTTCATATAAATATCAAGAGTATTTAGTACACAATTACATTCTTAACAATATCACATACCTTCTTCTGTTGTCTGGTGGTGTATTTCCTTTTTTTATTTCATTTTTCTTGTTCACATCCAGAAGAAGTTTTTCCCACTTTTTCAAGAATGCAAGGGGGGCACTGGTACTTTGGGTTTTTGGATAATGTACACCTGTACTGGTCCCTAATATACCTCAAACATAACCCATCTCTCTAAAGGAGCTTACCCTTCTCAAATGCACGAGGTCCAAATAAGTTTGTCATACTCTGTATGAGAGCATCCTTTAACTTTATATCTTGGGTTTTCCACCTTTTAAGAAAAAAAATAGTGTTAGATGAAAAAATGAAGTGAAATTACCTTTAATATAGTTTAAGAAATGTATGTAATGATAACTATCCTAGCAATGATATGAAATCAAAATAGTGGATTGGGGTTTTAGTTCAGATATGATGTTCCACCCTGTAGAGATGGTGGGCACAGATATCCACAAACACTTGTCACTAAGTTTATCATAAAAAACATCATTCCTTGCAAAATAATCATGGGATCATTAGTCGAAGGATATAATAGTATAAAATAAGAATACAATAGATGTAAGCTTCTCATATTGAATGCAAGGTGTAATTAACATACAATAGTATAGTAAAACAAAGGTCCAATCTTTAAAGTACCTGTAAGTTTTTCTATTTTCAAGGGAACTCCTTCTTCATCGCTCACAAGCATTATGCAATCCTTCACCATTCTTGTACTAGGAATATGAGTACATCCAGGAAATTCACCATCAAGTGATGTATCTCGTATTGCATAAATTGAATCCATTACGAAATGCCCCTAAGAAAGAATACTTCAAGGGAAATAAACATATATATAATGACAGAGAAAATAAAATCTGTGTATGAGTAGGTGGTGCCATGGCATCTGTGGCCATGCTATGCATTGCCGACATTGTAGGACGTAGTACATATGAGCCTGCCATCGTATGAGGCGGCGATAGTAAATGATCATTGACACACGCTGAAGAATAAGATTGTTAGAGCATAATAAAATCAGTGATTAGCATGGACAATATTATTAGAGAGTAAAAAAAATGGTCCAACATACGATCTACCTGAACCAACTGCAGTACCCTCATCATGGCCGCGAGGATCAAAATTATGCTAAAAAAGCTGTAAAAGCAACACATCCGCTTATTTTTTAATGAAATAAAAGACTAGTATAACATAAAAATTATTATTGAACTTTTGTTATAATTAAAAATTACATTAATACTTACTCTGTAATTTTGAGATAGGTGCATCAATTTATTTGCCCTCTTTTGTGACTCAGCAGTCAGAGGGAATATAGATGCTAATTTAGCCACTCTTTTTCCAATTTTGTGGAGGCATTTTTTAATTGCAGAGGCTGAGTCATCACAAGTAGCGAAATCAATAGCTAGGTCCTCGTCAAAGGACTCCTCTTCAGAGAGTGTGGGTTCCTTTCCCTTTCTTTGCTGACCACCTATCTGTGACAACAATATTACTAACACTATTAGACTTAATCTAAAATAGTGATGAAAAGAATACAATAAAAAACACTATTTAACATTTTGCTTCTATCTATTTGTAGTACAATAACAAAGAGGTTTACCTGCTGGGAAGAAGTGCATGTAGGATCATCATTGTCCCCTCTACGTGGTTTCTCCCTATTGTGGCCCTATGTTATTATTTAAAGTTAGCCAATAATTAGAAAGGACTACATTAATCAATTTCATTAGAAGATGATGATGGAGATGAGGTGGATGGTGAGGAGACTCTCTAAATGTGGATGGCAAAAAAACTCAATTATTTAATGGTATATAGTATGTACCTACACCCCCATGATAGTGACATCATTTGTATCTATGCGATTCAAATTGTAATCAATAAACATCTCTTCCCCTGTACTTACTAATTTTATCACACATACAAATACATGATTTCCCTTGCGTGCCTCAAATATGCAATTGGGTTGCTTAATAGTTGACAAAGATCGCGTGCTATTTATAAAATCTACAATATTCCCTGATGCTTTTGGCCTTTTGTCAATGTATATAGCCACTCTTTTACTTTTCTCATTGTATTTTTGTTGAATATAATTTTCCGAAAGTGCATACCTATGTATACTTTTTTTATATTGAACAATTCACATCCAACTTTTGTAATCGTAACAAGGTCCAACATACTCCATTAATTCGACAACTTTATTGTAAGAGACCTTTATGCCATCCATGGAAAATAGGCCCAAACCATGTATTGACGATGGTGCAATGTGATATATCTTGCCTTTAACACTAAAATCAGTGTTTATAGGAGGAAGTTCCTTGGGGACCCATTGTTTCTGTAGATATTGGTACATAGTGGGCACCTCAATGTCTCCTTTTCTCTCATCATCATAAGAACATGACCCCCCTTGAGCAAGAAAAAATTTCATGTGTTTATTGAATTTCCTTCTAGTCTTTTCACCTCTAATTGATGTTCTTAATTCAGACATACTACATGACTCACTTTCTTTGCTTGAGGAAGACACATCTGACAAATACCTATTTGCTAAAACCTGTGCTCCATCAAATGAGAGAGATAGAAACTAATGCAGGATATTTTAATTATGAAATACATTAATCTCTATAGGGTTTATTGACTTATACCTATCGATCCATGAGACTATGTGAGATGCTCGTGAAAGGGGTCTGGGTACCTACATATGTAATTCAATTATCTTATGTTAGCTAAAAAATTCATGATACATATACTAAAAAACACATAGTAAGTACATTAAAAACCATAAGCATCCCATATGAATTAAAAACATTAAAAGGTACATCATGAATTAATTAGATTAAGTATTGATCACATAACCGCACATTTCTATCAAGAAATCAATATTAAATAGATTAAGTAGTGATCATGTAACTGTACATTTCATTCATGTCATTCATCTTCTTCTTCATCCAACTCATCACCATGATCATTGTTGTCGTCGACATCATCACCACCACCGTCATTATCGTCGTCATCATCAACATCAACATCATCATCATCATCATCATCATCATCATCGTTATCATCTTCTTCTTCTTCAAGAAAAGTTGCATCAGGAACATCATCGACTAACTGTTGTTCGTGATCATCATCTACATCATCTTCTAGTTGTTCGCAATCTTCTTCTTCTATCACATTATACCTCATCAGCCTTCCTCTTGGATAATGTCTAACAACACATGACCAACCTGATTTATTTGGAACCTCTGAGTAAAATACTTTCTCACATTGGCTTGGAAGAACATAGGTCTCATCCTCAACTAGCTCAAACCACCTTGTATTAATCATTGGAAATCCATTGTCATGTTCAATAATAGTTCTATCAAGATCATTTTGATTAAGTCGTAGCTTGTACCATCTGACGATGAAGATAACTAATCTAAAGGAATTAAAGTCACACTCAAGTATATCATCCAAAATGCCATAGTATCGATGTTCAAAATCTCAAGGATGTAAGTTGTTTCTAGATGAAATATTAGTCACCTGAAAGAATGTACTTATCCTAGAATCACAAGTTTTCTTTGTGTCATCCAACTTTTTGATGCAAAATTTATGACCATTGCAAAACATAGCCTTGTGGTGTTTGACCTACAAAAATATTTCAAACATGTATAAATTATTGCATCGAGATTTTATAAACGTACGGGTGATTAACAAATTTATACGTACCTGGAAATCTCTTAAACCATGTGCTAAATCTATTTTCCTTTGCGTAACATTTGGATCTCCATTACGATGAGCTTCATTAACCAATGAGGACACATCTTACCATGTTAATGTGCGACCTAAATAATGACATCGTTCAATCCATACCATTATCCAATCTTGATTGTTTGCAATATACAAGTGTATTGCATCCCACTCTCGAGCAGCTGTACAAAAAATAAATAGATGACTTACAACCGATTAATTTTGAAGATTAAGAATTAATTAATAGCTACAATAACATCTAATAATTTATTACCTCTCACTTTCCTCATTCTATCTTTCCCCACCAAGTACTCCCCTTCAAATTTTCTAATGGTGTTGAGATCCCAAATGTGATCTATATGAATCTTTGCTGCAAGCTTAGGAAGATATTCAATAATGTACACCATATTCTGGTATACCATATATACCTCCACCATAGAACCCTCAGGACGTGCTCTTTGCCAAACCAAAGCCTTCAAATTTTTTAGTGCCTCTCAACCATCCACATTGACCGAGTGTGTACAGGTCCACACAATTCAATCTCATCAACTTGGTGTATGAGGTAGTGTTCTTGTGCATTGAAAAAGGTTGAAGGTAGACACTTTTGCATTTCACACATTAGATGATGAATTCTTCTCTTCCAATATTTTATATTTGCTTTATGTATTTCTTTAGATGACAACCACCTACAAGACATTCAAGACACAAAAATATATAAACACGAGACTTTACTATATATACAACAAATTGAATAGATATCATTGCTTACCTCATGTATTTTCCAAGATCATATATCACTTGTTTGATGTTATTGTTGAAGTTCTCTGGAAGAGATAGGGGTAGCACGTACTGCAACAATTATAAAAATAATCATGTCATTCTTTTCTCACATAATACAATAAGAAGTACATGTAGTTTACAAATATATTGTAAATACAAAAGAACATGACTTACCTTGATGAAGGTATGCCAATCATACGTTTTCAACCCTAGCCCAAATTCACTTTTCTTTGATATTGTACTGCTTATGTTTGTAAAAAATCCTGTGGGAAATCAAATTTTTCGTATGACTTCTTTTATGACATCACTTTGTTGCTTTGTTAATAACCAAGGAAGGGCACTTATATTAATCCGTTCACCATTTCTATTTGATTCAATGAAATTTTTCATTACATGATTGAATTCATGAATGTCGCTACAAATTTTGACAAATTTTTTCTTTGTCACACCTTCCACCCAATATCTTCCACAATGTCTCTGTTACATTCTTTCCAATATGCATAGTATCAAACAAATGCACAATTTAGATCTTCTCGTAGTAGGGAAACCTACTAAATTTTTTGGGATAACTTTTTAGTCCCTTTGGAAGGTGCTCAGTAGTATTGCCTTGACGACATTCACGATCATCAATCACATAATTAGAAAACAAAACACAATATAAATATACAAATTCCAAACATAAACCATTAGGTAGAATAGTAGTACCTTGACGATTAATTCTATTATATTCCAACTTCCATAGGCGAGGTGTCATTCTCCGTAGCTTAGATGTAGTCTCTTCTTTACCATTGAAAAGATGTTTTTCAGTAATTCGATAGTTATGATTTTTGTGGAGAAAGTGTCTATACTCATCAAACACATGCTTTCCTAAACTTTTTGAATGATGAGATTTCATCTTTGGACCACAAACTGGACATGCAAATTTTCCATTTGTTTGAAAACCTACAAGATAATGATACAATTGGATTAGATATGTTAATTTTTATATTTAGAATTATCATGTGCAACTTGAATTCACCACAACATACCAGAAAAATGTGTTAGCCCTGAGTCATCATGTATTGTCCATACAAGCATTGCATGGAATTGAAATTGTTTGTCTCCTATTGGTCTAGAGATGTCATATATAGTGACACCATTCCATAACTCCAACTCGTCGATAAGAGGCTCAATATATACATTCATATCTTTAACTTGGTATTTACCTAGTTGGATGAACACCAACATTACATAATTATTGTGACCATTTTACTGCAAGATTTATAATTACATGCAGATAACTATTAAATGATCAAATACCTAGAAAAATCATTGCAAACATAATGTGCTCCCTCTTTATTGACATCCATGGAGGAATGTTATTGTCGATGATAAAAACAAGCCAAATAGAGTAAACAAATCTTAGCTCTCCAAATGGATTAACACCGTTCGCTGCCACTAAAACCTTGAGATTTTGAGGTTCTTCGATAAAGTGCGGCTACTTTTTCTCTATGTCCTTAAATATAGAACCATCCACAGGCATTTGAATAATGTCATCTCGACTCCTATTGTATGCATGGTGATCCATAAATTGTGTCAAGCTACTACACCTGAATAATCTTTGCAAACGTGGTATAATGAGGATGTAATGAAGAACCTTGTGAGGCACCTTTTTTGTTATTTGATCTGTTTGATATCTAGTCATATGAAATTCATGGCATTCTATTGCAAATTCATGTTCTTTATGATAAATAATATGATCATTGAGACAAGTATCTATTGCTTGATACTCTATTTCAATATCTTTGATAGTGGCACATAATTCTCGGTATGAGTGAGGGAGAATATTTGATGGTGGTAACAAAAACTCACCCATCAATCTATAGAAAAAAATATAAGTTGTTAGTATTAACAATATTTATGGTACATGTTTCACCCTTTAATTACTAAAATGACATATATGACATACCTTAGCATATGTGACATTGTTATGTTGGATAAACCATTCATAACCTTCAAGTTCAACAATAACAATACAATAGAGAGAAGAGTTGTTTGGGAGCCTTCGTAAAGGGTCGTGGCTGCCTTCTCAAGTAGAGGTATATCATGGATGACATCAACATCATCCTGATCATCATCATCAGTTGCGCCAGTACCAAATGTGTCATGGATCAATGTATTAGTACCATCATCTTCAAATGTGTTATCTGGCACATGATCGTCATCTTCCATGGGATCATAATCTTCAGCTTTAATATTTGCACCTCCATGATCCTCCACTTCCAAAGTCATATTCTCCATATTTTCACCTCCATGGTCCATATCATGTACTCCCCTGGGGAGGTCAACCTATATAAAAATGATGAACACAAATAAACCATGATAATGATCTCATCATCAAGTGTATTTCATATATATATTAATTCTTAAATAAATATAATGAAAAAATTACCAATTCATGATAAATCAAACCCTCCTTCAATGTGACCATTATCCTTACAATGTCTCTTAGCTATTTTGATTAGAAATCTTCTAGTGTTTAAGCCCTTACAAATATTGCAGGGATAATAACATTTTCCATTGCCTTTTCTTTTCAAGTTAGACCACAATCTATTGATTGTATCCCCATTACCTTCTTCACTTGGATTGTCTGACGTGATCCTCTTCACTTAGAATATATATAACCTAATTATATATGGAAATTGAAAAGTTAGTTATGAAATGATGTTGTAGTATAGTATACCAAATACCGACACTTTTGTTATTGTAGTCTTCCACCTCAAACTCTTTCCTATTGTGGAAAGAAAGAAAGATATTCAAATAATATAGTAGTTTGTAAATAAAAATAAAATATCATATATATTATACACAAAATATATCAGAAGTGCATCAAATTTGACCAGGCACTACTGGGAGCTAGACCCGACAACAAATGGATTTGTGATGATTTTCACAATAATACATTTCATGCAGGGTATAAGGTCCCAGTAGTGCTTAGGAAAATATGCATGGTGAAGGTTGTATATGTTGTATATGTTGTGTGTGTGTGTGCACGCATAAAAAAGGGGGCCTTTATCTTTGATCTTAAAATGACAAATATGCCTATTTAACGCTTTTTGAGGGTGCAGGGAACAACAAATGGAGGCAACTTGAGACCAAAAATGGAGGCAAGTTGTTGATTGAGGGTGCAGGGAACAACAACCATCAGTACTTTTATCAAATTGTAAACTTCAATTTTGAACCATTCTGTGAATATAGAACATGGATGTAATCTCAGAAAATAACAAAATGTAGACACGATAGATTACTTATTTTGTTATTCTACATTACTTACTATTTGAGTGCATGTTCCACTGCAACTTGATCAAGTCTTGTTTGATGCTTCAATTTTGTGTTGACTGTCATGTAGAAGTACACAATTTTGTATTCCCCAATATGTTATTAAAAAAACAACAATAGAATGAAATACTTCATGAGAAAGATCATCATAGGAGTATCAAAAAGTCGAGATCCAAAGGTAACTCAACATTATAAGACTCTTACATTCAAACTTCATCTCATGCACCCAATAAATAGGAGATAAAATACATGAAATTGAAAAATTACATTACAAAACAATGAGCTAAAACTACCTACAAAAGTAGTACCCAATTTATATACAAAATATTTAACTAATGAATTGTATTTTCTTCTCATCTTCACTACCAAAATAATCACCCCTTTAATCTAACTGCACTATGCAAGTCCAGTTTAGCGACCATGTGCCTGTCATCCTCAATCAAGACTAAGGAACACTATAGGCAAATTCACTGTCTAAATTGTCTACATTAAAAGCAACTATACTGCAAGCTTCTATGAATAAGAAAATAAAATTTAAAATTCATTACTTGCAACTACAACATTAGAGAAAAGTTCAATTTTATTTATGCCTTGATGGATATCTATATCATGTCATAAATATCCCATTTTGACATAGGATAAGAGCATAGTGATAGAAGATAGATCAATTTTGTGCATAACCTGAAGTCATCGTATTCCATGAGAGTGCATCTTTTGAGAATTTTTTTTTTAATGTTTCAAGGGACCAATAGTTCTACAATTAAATCATCATAACTTTCCCATTACTTAATAATCACACATGGCACAGAATCTCTTCAAACTCACAATACATTGCATGTGTAGTACAAAAATCATAAGATTCTAAAGAAGGCCTCACTCTTAATCAACCAAATCTTCCTTGTACCACACAAAAAATTGTGATAACTATGTCTACTCCAACCTTAATTGTTTAAGAATTCATCATATCAGATAAAGTATGTTTAAGAATTGTTGGGACTGGTCCTTTGGTGTGTATTAAACAAAATACAATTTTCAGCATATTATTATCACTCTATTTCTTTGTTGTAAATATGCCATTGGTTTAGTTTTGTAAATTTTTTTTTGTGTTAAATGCATTTAAAATTATCTTCATTGTCTTCTGATTGTCTGAATACTTCTTTATTTGTCAGCCAATTAATAAATTCTAGTATATAAAGAAGACAATCAGAAGACAATGAAGATTTGTCTAACAAAAATGAATACACTAAACTAAACCAATGACATGTTTACAATAATTATCATAACTCGCAAGCAAAACTGAAACAATGGCATGTTTATAACTGATTAAGAGTGAGGCCTTCTTTAGAATCTCATGAGTTTTGTACTACGTATACAACGTATTGTGAGTTTGAATAGAGTTCGTGCCATGTGTGATAGAACCTACTTTATCTAATATGGTGCATTGTTAAAAAAATTAAGGGTAAAGTAGTTATTACTTAGTTTTTTGTGGGGGACAATGAATATTTGTTTGACAAATAATAGGTCTTCTTTAGTATTTCATGAATTTTTACCACATACTGTTTCAAGCCAAAATTCATGGAGACAACTGGAAATAGAAGTTGCTTTGTTGAGTGAGGGCTAATTAGGCCTAGGAGAAGAGCATTTTGGGATGGAAGTATTCACCAGTCAAAGGATGGAAGATTGAGATTGAGATGGGGTTGGTAACTCTTAAAAGTGTATTAGAAAAGGTAAGTACTTTGCTAGGTTGTTTGGAGACTTTGGGTGTAATTTTCTTAATTCTGTGTGTGTAGGGCTACTAGACATGCTTAGAAGGGCTGTAGAAGAAGAATGGTGTAATTTGAATAGATCAGAGTGAATGTGGTGTTGAAACATGGTGAATAGACCATTATGAGATGATACTTGATGTTAGAATCAGGGTGAAAAGCCTAGTTGAGGTTTTGACATGGTCCATTTCTGCAAGGGTTGCTTAGGATTTTCTCACATTATCTCTTTTCTTTTCCTTGTGTATGCCAGAGAAATGGAGACAAGGTTAATGATCGATCAAAGATCATATGAAACTATGTAAACCACTTTTAGTAATAAAAAATGTAAATTTCATCTATATTGTCAGTCTCTGCCACAGGGGTACAGTCAGAGGGTTCATTGACAAAATGATCCTTTGAATGGTTACTATGAATATGAATGATTTGATATAGCATATTTCTCATTTTACTTGAAGTTTGGAATAGCTTGTGCAAGGGTGAAAGTAATTTTGATCATTTTGGTCGTGACTGTTCCTGAACACATGCATGAAATGTAATTGTCTAATGATTATATGTAATGTTGAATGGATTAAATGCTTTATTCTTGGTAGAAGTGAATGGAAGGAATAGTGTTGGTGTTAGGTTTCATTTATTATTGAATTCAATGGTTTCCAAGATGTGTTGAGGAGTTTTCTCCTTGTTTAATGTTAACTATTCCTACACAATCCACTCATACAATAGTGAAATGCTATGTGTGGAAGGGATGGTTGATAGTGTTCCTTGAGGGAAGGAGGATTGTGAAAGACTTGTTATCATTGACTTGTAGGTGAAATTCCTTTTCTAGTTTTACCTTTTCAATAAAATATTAACCAATTTATTTGTAGGTATTAGTTGAGGGAATCAACTCACTAGGTCTCTCATTGTTGTAAGAAAGATGAGGATCTTTCCTAATTGTGTTATTTGACATTACAAAGGTGCACCATAATTGTAGGATTTGAAAGAAGTAGAAAGAAGCGAAAGGAAGAACTCATAAGTTACTCAAAATGTGAGAGAAAAATTATGATCCAAGTTATTCAAAAAAGAATTACAATGTTCAACCTATAAAGGTGAACAAAACCCTAAATCCTAAAAAAGCTAGGTTGCACATTAATAATTAATAAAAGAATTAATTATTAATGCACCTAAGAGAAAGCTTAAGCACTAAAGAGTAATAACTTAACGAATTAAATCAATATGATTTAATTAGTAAGAAAACTAAATATTACTCTAACACCCCCCCTTAAGCTAAGTGTAGGGGGAAGCTAACCTAGCACAGCTATGAAAGTAGGAAATGGGTCCTGGCAACAAGGCCTGATCAAGTACCCAATACAAGAAAATCTCTGTAAACCGGAGACAAAGGAGAAAACCCAGTGGGAAAAACTCCTCTCCAAAAAGAGATATAAAAGCAAGCAAAAGAGAAAAAAATGACTTCAAGAGACTCTCTCAAAGTCATAAGTACAATGCGTGCTACCAACCCCCTCATGAGAGAGGATCAAGGCTCCAAAGCCCCCCCGGAATGAAAGAACCCTTGGATTAATGAAAAAACCACCATGAATCCAATACAAAGGAGTGAAAGGAAGTGAACACAGAAGAGGTAACCTCAAAAGATGAGGTGTCACTGGAAGGCCGAGCTGATGCTCAAAGGAGTAGACATGAGGATCTTGAAAGGGAATCCCCAATGTAGGTGGTAAGATAGGTGTGCTAACACTGTCAGGAGAGAGGAGATGAATGTCCTCTATAGAATCCTCAACAACTGCACTTGGTGTCTCAATGAATGGAGCTGGAGGGTATGGCAGTGCTGAAGAAGAGTCCTGCTGAAGAGAGGAAACCTTAACAAGATGTGGTGAGGCAGTCACAGAAGTGGTCTCAGGAACAAGACAGAGGTTCAAGTGACCTACCTGCCCCACATGATGCTCTCACAAAAGAGGAGAGCCGTGATTTGATAATGGAGATGGTGGACCAAAGTGTGAAAAGGTGTAGAGATGAGTGGAATGATCAACTATCCCTGTAGCAACAATGCCTCCTGTTGCACTATCCCAGATGAAGATTGAATCTGTCATGAACTCAACTTCTTCCCTGACCCACTGAGTGTAATCTGATAAATCGAGAGAAGGTTTGTAGATAGAGATGGAACATATAATACATCATTGAATGTGCCATCTTGAATGCCTATAGAACCTTTCCTATAGACTGGCATAACAGTGTTATTCCCCATGAGAATGTGAGGAATAGGAGGAGCCTCAATAGAAGAGAAGATCTCTAGAGAAGATGCCATATGGTGAGAAACACCTGAATCCAATATCCAAGGGACCTGTGAAGGTGATGCAATGGAAGTTTGTAATGCATGACCCTATCCAAAATCCTATCCAGAGGTCGAAGATGAGGCAGAAGACTGAAAAGAAGACCCCTGTGAGGTAGAAGAGGATGGAGAGGAAACAATGCTCTTCTGAAGAAGAGGTTGCAAATCTGCAATCTATTTCTCATAGCCATCAAATCTCTTCTGAAAACAATGTGACTCATCATGAGGCCCCTTATGACAATAGGAACATGTAGGGCTCTCAGTCTTCTATTTCTCCTTCTTAGAAGAAGATGGTGGGCCAGTAGAGTTCTGAGAAGAGGAATTAGATATCTGCTTCAGCTTTTGCTTCTATGTATCCTGAGGTGTCTTGGCAAGCAATTCCTATGACTGTGAACTTGTAAGAGAATCCATCTGATTGAGCTTGGATTTCTCATGAGTCAACCTATCATAGAAGGTCTCAAAAGAGGGCATAACATGTCATGCACCCAGTGCATCCATAGTGGAGTAGAAGGTAGAAGTGAAAATCTGATAAGGGCCACGAAGCTTTGAGAGTATCAGAAAGATACACTCATCATCTGACTTTGTCCTTCCAGCAACCTGTAAAATAGATCGAAGAGACTTGAACTTCATCAAGAAGTCCTCAATGCTAGTGAATGATTCAGGTACCAAGGAGGTGAACTCTGCGTCTATCTGGAGAACCCTAAACTGATTCATTGTGCCAAACAAGGTGGAAAACTTGTTCCACATATCCCTGGGTGTGGTCAAACCATCTAGGTGGACCAACAACCCATCTGAGATATTCATTGAAATGAGGTCCATTGCCTCATCCATCCTATTTCTCTACATAAGAGCCTCATAAGGCCTCTATAGAACTAGCTAAGCCTCATCGAGGCATGACCATAACCGTTTTTCCATAAGCAATCTGGTCATCTGTCCTTTCCAAGTGTGGTAGTTATGAGGTGTAAGGTGGGCGACAGAAGAGTCTGCCATTGAGAGAAAGTAGATAGAAGTAGAAGGGTCTCTTTGAAATAAATGACAGAAAGAGAATTTTCACCCCCCCCAAAAATATTATACTATCTCCCATACACTTCAAATAAGTATGTAAGCACAAAAAGAACAAAGAAAAAACCTGATTTCTAAATGTAGAGAGGAAAAAACAAAGCCTCAACTTTGACGCCAAAAATAGCTAACCAAACAGAAAAATCAGGAAATGAAACCTAGATGAGAGTGATGGGCTCAGAAAGACCTTTTTGATGATATATAATATGTCAAATTTTGAGTCTGTATGAGCCTTGTAGGACCAAAAAGGCACAGATACCCCCAAAATGCAAGCTCCCTAGAAAAAATAGTCCTGACAAATATTTTGACGACCGTATGACTGTCACGGGATATTCGGTCGAGTAGAGGTGGCCGGTGGGTGGCGGCACCAGTGGAGGTGGTGGCTGGGTGGTGCAGCGATTGCGGTGGCCTGGTTGTGTGCTAAAAAATGATTTAAATTTTTTTTTTTTCTCAAAATTTGTGCCATACGGCCTAGGAGAGGGAAATTTTTTTTCCCAGAGGCTATTGTGGCCAAATATGACAAATTTTATATGAAAATTGAATCTCCCAGGCCTTTTGAGCACGATGGTGAGGTCAATTTGGGCCCAAAATGCTCAAAAAAAAACTTTCACCTCCAGATTGATGACATAAACCCTGAAACCAGATCTGGAAACTATAACCAAAAAAATCCTGAATTTCTTCTGTCAAACCCTTGCTCCTTAAAACTTCAAAACATCAAGAACAAGTAGCAGAAGATCTGTGCTCTAATACCATGTAGGATTTGAGAGATACAAATCCACAGAACGCCAAGAATACCTGCATGCAAATAACCTGTTACAAGAGAGAACCAGAAAGAAGCAAAAGACAAAACACAGAAGTTACTCAAAATGTGAGAGCAAAATTATGATCCAAGTTATTCAAAAAAGAATTACAACATTCAACCTATAAAGGTGAACAAAATCCTAAAGCCTAAAAAAGCTAGGTTGCACATTAATAATCAATAAAATAATTAATTATTAATGCACCTAAGAGAAAGCTTAAGCACTAAAGAGTAATAACTTAATGAATTAAATCAATATGATTTAATTAGTAAGAAAACTAAATATTACTCTAACAATAATGAGTGAACTTTTATATTATATAAAAATTTGTAACAAATGTTTTAGCCAAGTCTAAATGTGGGGATCATGTTATTTGGTAAATGTAGAAACCACTCAAGTATCTATCCACCTAAGCTTTGTACAAATAATCTAATCATTAAAAGTGACTTCTTGGATAAAAATGCAAAATTTCTTAACATTTAGTCAAGGATTCCCTTTTCCCTCATATTTATCAAAGTTTGGAATCTCAAAAACTGGAGGGAAAGGTATGTATGTTATAGATCTATCTAATGGACATGATCAATTCTTCAAACATGTACACTTTGCATTGAGTATGGCTTACCATTTGCAAATCGCTTATTGTGTATTTTGTCTCTTTCCATTCTTGACCAAATGGGTTGTTAGTAGGTTGCTTTTATTTATTTTGAGTATTTTTATTGTGTACATGCTATAGGTATTTTGAATTTTTGGGTTTGGCTTGGTTCTTTTGATGATTTAGATTGTAATGATTTGGTTTGGTTGAATTTTTGGGTTTGGCTCAGTTCTTTTGATGATTTAGATTGTAATGATTTGGTTTGGTTGAATTTTTATGATTTCTTTGACAGGTATGTGATTGTTTTTTTTTGGTTATTTGGATTGAATTACTTTTGTTAAGGATTCTAATTGTTGGGATTAAATTGGTATAGTGAATTATGTTTTTTTTGGTTATTTGGATTGAATTAATTTTGTTAAGGATTCTAATTGTTGGGATTAAATTGGTATAGTGAAGTAGGTTGTGACAGAAAATATAAATGATAGCATTTTTGTTTTTTTGCAATGTTTTTTTATTGTAGTGTCAAGAATCATATATTGTGTATTTCCAATATGTTTGGATGCAGGGCAGACCAGGAGAATGAAGGATCACTCACTGATTGCATGATAACCTAGTTTTGAAGGGTCACTGGTTGAGGGGATAGTCAAGGTCCAGATGATTGGGCCATTGCAGGACCCTATTTCTTTGTATTAATTTCTATTCAAATTGGATGCATGGATTTCTTGTGAATTATCAACTGCTATGTATCCTGCAACTGCATCCATAAATCTGCATATACTTCTTTAGGGTTGTAAGCCACTTAGGGATCAAAATAGAGAAAATAAATCAAAATCATTCTTTGTCCTATTTCCTTTTAACAAAGTCTCAACTATCAATGATACAATACATTTTATGCCCTAAGCTATCAATACAAATGGCACCTAGCTAGAAGCTCATGGGATGTCCATTTGATAACCACAGTCAACATTTCAAAAAAAATTGATAACCAATAACATCAAAAAATGGAGTTAAAGCATGGGCTAGGGCATGACACCAGTAGAATGCGGTCATTTTGGTGAGCATCTCAAAAATATACAATGGCATCATTATCAATGTGCTAGTAATATCAACAAACGTGAATCCAAACATTTCAAAATAGTGAATCGATATCCTTGAGCACAAGCACAAATAACATCAAATAATAGAGATAAAGCATTGGCTAGGGCATGACACCAGTAGAATGCAGTCATTTCAGAGAGTATTCATGATCAAATAAAATGCAATGCATTTGAAATTTGCGGTCGAATATGATGCTAGAGGCTCGAAAGATGAAGAAATCACATACCTTCTCTCGTGCTCAGCTTTCACTCATTTTCTCTCACTCGTTTTCTATATGAAATCAAAATAAAAATGATCTGGCCATTCACTTTTTTTTTTCATCTATACCCCAAAACTGTCAGAATTCTGATGGTCTATTTAGAACCCATCAGAATACTGACACCATCGAGGCCTATTACAAAAAAAAAACACCAAATTCATAAAAAAAAATCATCTGTCAGAAGTTTCTGTTGAAATTTGGCCCCAAATGTATTAGTGGTGCGACCTTACACATGTATTCACTTGGGTCTTGCAAGCATGTAACCAAGATCACATGCTTTAATGAAGCTCATGGGAAGTTCGCTAAACTTTTTTGTAAGACTGGGTCACAGGAACAGTTTGTGGACTTAGGAATTTTTCCTTCACCAAAAGCATACAAACATATTCATGATATCCAATATGTGCAATCATAAATTTGATAAGTGTTTCCATAAATACCAACATTCCATATGTGCATGTTCCTACCTGTGCATATGTGTGCATGTGCTCACCACTTGCCAACAATCTCCCCCTTTGGCATTGATGGCAACACTTAGTGAAAAAATGACTAAGTGCAACATCAAGACAAAAATGTAAAATGAAATATTGACATAAATGCAACACATAAAAGCTTGACACATAGCCTTTTGAGAAAACCTTTCTTTTATTTATGTTTTCATTTTAAATTACATTTTTTCTCTATCTCTCCCCCTTTGACATCAATGGCAAAGGGTGCCAAAAATATCTAAAATAGCTGCCAAAATAATCAAAATTGAAGATGTGCAAGATCACAATTGAATTGCCTATAACACATCCCTATAGTTGGATTTCAAAATCTGCATATCTACATCCCAAGCTGCCTTAATTTCTTCTACAACCTAAATTAGCCCATTTAGACCAAATGCAACCTTGTCTGCCCCCTCTACATCCTTAGGTATTAGTTCCTGGAATGTTTTTAGACCAAGCTAAAGATCTTCATAAGTACTCTCCAAGACACTGAGCTTTGGAGTTAAGAAGCTTCTTAGTGTTGTTATAGGAAAGATAAAGTACTGAGAGGGGAGGGGTGAATCAGTACCCTCAAAAAATTTTACTGAATAAAAAATCTGCAATCGTAGTTTCTATCTAACTAACTGATTCCATTGTTTGCAACATACATTCAAATAGCTTGTAAATGTAAAGTGAATGAAAACAAACAATAAACCATACATGAAATGTAATCACATGACACAAGTATTTTGGTTACGTAGAAACCCTTGTGAGAAGGTAAAAACTATGGTGGGGATGGCACCCACAAATTCTTCACTACTGCAGTAAATAAAGTATGCCAGTTAAGACTACAAGTGTGATCACTTCTCGTGATCTTACCCTATTAGAAGTAACTTAAGATCGATTAGATCTATCTTGTGAAAGGATTTTATCAACACTAAGTAAGTGTGCACTCAATTAAGAGATTTACAGCAGACTGTTAAGTCTACTCTGTTAAGAGATTTTCAATCCTGTTATGATGGTTAAAAGATAACAAAAAATATCTACAATTGACAACTATAACTTGTCTGAATCAGATCAATGTAATACCAATTCAATTTCACCTTGATGTGTAGTGTATTTTACTCTTTTATGCTTGTTAGCCTTGTATGTTTTTGAATAAATTGAATATTAACTTTGATAACTGCTATGTCATGTAAATGCTTGTCTGAATGCTAATGTCCTATAGGTGGCTACTTCTTCATGAACTCCTAGTCATATCCTTCTCCTTACTTATGTCAAAAAGACATCAATTACAATTATATGGAAAATTTCTTAGACCTAATTAGGTTTACAACATCTTAGAAAACCTAAGATCTACGGTGTACAAAAATAACCTAGATCTAACTATTACATAGGAATCATCACAATAATTAATGATTACATTCCATAATAAATGTGCCTTGATCTTGGTAAAACATTTATAGATCTGTGTAAACCATTTGCATAGATAAATGTGCCATTGTTGATTACTATGTTCTTTCTTGAACAACTCGGTAAACGCTGCATTCTCTGTTCGGTGAATAACTTGATGCTCGGTATGTAGAATGCATGGAGTTCACTGACTCAATGCTTGGTATACTCTGATGCTGGGTAAGAATACTCAGTTAAACCTATATCCTTTTAAATTTTGGTGCTCCACCTTGAGATTTCTCAGTATGAATGCTTTGATAGTTCAACCGACTAGCTTCTATAGCTTCTTATTTCATCTTTTATCAACCGATCAACATAGATTACCGACTAATCTTATTTGATACTAATGACAACACTTAATTCTCAAATAGAGATAACAATTAGCTCTGAAAATTTCTTCTGAATTCTATCCTTTTCTATCTGGAGAGTGTGGATTTTGTCCATTATCCTGTTTGTCTCCTTATTTATATTCAATATTTTCTTATTTTCAAAATCCTCAGAGAGTTTTATCAAAACTTCTTCATCCCAAGTTATAATATCTGATATATTCTTTACATGCTTGTGCGAAGTCATGCAAAGTATAAATAGCTTATATCCATCCTTAAGGCAAGATTTTATTGCCTTTTTAGTGGCAGTAAGTGTGTTAAGATCATCTTTGATTTCATTTAGAGTGTCTTTCATCCTTAATCTCTTGAAATCCTCTACTTCTTTTATTCTAGTTGCATCTTCTAAAGTATCAAAATTTTATTCTATTATACTTATAACATAATCTAGACTACCTATGGGATCCTCATTATGTACATGAGGTATAGTCAAAAGTTTACTTAATACCTGTGTTGCTCGGTGGATCATTTTTGAGGTCTTGTCAGATTTCTTCTTTGATTTTTCTTTTGCTTTAGCGAAAGCAAGTACTAATCATCACATTAGGTCTGTAACATCCATGTCCTCTAAATTGGTTGGAAGTGATTCAGACCCACTTGCCAACAAATTAGGTGTGAAAAAAGGAGTGATAGACAATCCTTTTGGCTATTCTTACTTTTTCTATTTCCTTTTCCCTTGCTTGTTCCTCTTCTACCTCTGTTTCTTTTTCCTTTTCCTATTCTTTTACCTTTTTTGTTTCTTTTTCTTCCTCTTTTTCTTCTGATATCTGTTCTTTTTCTGGTGTCTTCTATTCTTTCCGCACTTTCTCAGTTGGTAGCTCAATATCTCTTACTATTTTGTCAATGTTGGTTAGGATTTCATTCATCTGAAATGGATCAGATGTATCTAGTTGTCTATCAAGTGAAATCCCAACATTGTCTATGAAGAAATCAGTAATGTTGTGTTAGTTGCTTCTATTTCTTTTTGATCTTTAGCCTTTTCTATAGTTTTAGGCTCCGTGGAGATTATAAATGGGGTTGGGATTCTTGCAGATTTACCAAGATCAAGTCGCTCCTCCAAGAGAAACTATCCAGCACTGTCATTTGTTTCCTGTTCAACCTCTTCATATTTTCATGCCATGAATTTGATAATTCTGGTTTTGGTTCTCAATTTTGGCCTTATTTGTTTGAGCCAATCTCCCATATCATTCCCTATCATGGTTGGCATTTTATGTAACAGAATATCTTGTCTCATCTTGATGTCCTCATCAAGGGATCTTTTCTTTCTCCTTCTAATATTTCAAATAAGTCCTTACTTATTTGACCCTCTATTTCAATTAAGTTCTTTTTGAATGTGAGCATGTACTCCACAAGTATGTCTTCTATTTGTTTTTTCTCATCCTCATCATATCTATCAAAGTATTTCTCAATAGAATTGAGCTTACCATCACTTACTGCTCTCTTTTGTAGGACTTCAAGGTAGGGCTTGAATAGATTTCTTTGTGTACCCTAGCCCTTCTTTTTTTCAACTTCTTCTGCATTTTTCTTTTCTGCTTCAAGTGTCCCCAGATTAGCTTCTTGAAGCTTTATGTCCTTTTCTTCTTCTTGCTCCTTCTTTTGTTCCTCAATTTTCTCTTTGTCCATCATTTGGACTTCCTTGTTTTTCTCTTCTTCTTGAGAATTCTTTTGTTGTTTATCCTTTTCTTACAAAGATGGAGGAGTATCCAATGTTTTCCTCTTCTTTCCTGGTCCGCTAGTCATGGCCTTAGGTCTAGTTTTGTGAGGTTTTTGGCCTTGTGTAGTTTCTTTTTCTACCTACCTCTGCAAAGTTCTCCTAGTAGGTGTAGGAGTGTCACCTTTTTCTTTCTCTTTTTCTTCTTCCTCAACTTCTACTACTTGAGGTGCTTCAATGTTAGTTTGAGGAGGAGGAATTTTGTATTTCTCTCCTAGTTCTGCCACATTCTCTCTGATAGTCTTCATTTCTTCTTTAGATATTCCATGTTTTCCTATTATTTTATCAACCAATGATTCAACCTTTTTCTCTCTTCCCCTCTTTACTAATTCTTCCTTAACAACTATTTACTTTTCTTCATATGTACTCCATCTTGGAACATTTGGGTCTTTAGGGGACTACAAGACATGTTGAATATGAAGCTTTAGAATAGTATAATCTACTTCATATCCCATAGGAGTAGCCCATGAAGTTCAAGGTTCTACTGCCTCAAAACATGTGCCGTCAATTTCCACCATGAAGCATATATCATCCTTGTACTTGTCCACTAGTCTCCAAGGGATCCTTTCCCTTTCACACATTTTTTTTGGAAGAGTTTCATCATTCTTGCGACCTCAACATATCTATTTTTCTCATCATTTCTTCTATAGAAGTCTAATATCATTTTCATAGTGCACCTGTCTGATCTCCATAGATACATGTTAGGGAATCTTCTCATAACATGAAAGAATATATACATTATTAGAGAACCAAATATAAAGTGTGTTGTTCTATTTCTCTTTATCCCTACCAAATTCTCCATCAGTTACTACCTTAGAACCTCACATAGGTCATATTCTTCATCTTCTACTACCATTTTATATGCCATATGTACAAAAATGGCTGATACACTATTTATCCTGCTACTATATTGAAACTTGTATCCCAATATGATTGCAACAAGCTTGAAATCTTCTTGTGCGATGTCATTTAATGCCATTGCTCTCTTGTTTCATTTACTTTTGGTTAGTTTGTCCACTTCAAGTCTGATATTCTTTTCTACTATGGGAATTGTACCTATCATTGGTAAACCAATGATTTTATGCAATAGTTCTTTGGTGATTTTGGTTGGGGTTCCACCAATCCATATGAATTCATCATGGATTCTACTTAAACAATTTTGATCCAATCTAGTTCATCGAATTCAAATCTCTCCATATATTTGACTATTCGTAGCCCATGCACCTTCCTAAATTATTTTCTTAGGGTTTGATCTGCATTGTATAACCCTAACATCTCATCATATCTCTCTGTGTTGCCTATAAATTCAATCTTGTTATGTATATAAGCCCTGATGTCTTCAACATGAAGAAAACCAACTGGGGTATGCGAGAATGCACCCTCTTGATCCTCTTCAGTGGATTTGAAGGGATGGATCTTAAATTTGTATCTATTACTTTTAAGCACATTAAACACCTTGGAAGTATCCATGCTGGTTTCTTTTCTACTGTAAATGACAAAGATTTCCTAAGTTTATGGCAAATACCTAGCTCATACGACCGTGTGAGGGTTTTGCAAACACAACTAAAAACTCTTCAAGCTCCAACAATTGCTCCAAGCTCTTCAATGATCTTTGATCTCAGTGTAAATGGTAAGTAATTTGACCACATTACTACCCTTATAGACAATTTACACAAGTCCCAAAAACTACCCATAAAGCTGCAAGGAACCAGTGGCAGCTCAAACTGGTACATCTTCTCATAGATATCTCCAAATTAGATACGATCTTGTCCATGATCCTATACAACAAAAACTAAGCTACTTTCAAGCTCACACAACTTAAATCATCCATATAGGGGCTCTATATCTAATGGGTGTTAATCTGTCACACCCCCCCAAGACAAACACTATCCATCAAAAATATGGTGAGGGAATACACCCTATTAATGATTCCACAATAATCTTAGGACTCTTGTGAGTGCTCGCACTCTTCTCTTCATCTTTCTTACCTTCAAATTCAATAGGTTCATTCTTCTTGACCCATTTCTCCTTGAATTCTGCTTTTAGTTCTGCTAGTTCTTTTTCTTCTTCATTCAGTTCCTTTTCTTTTGTGAATGGTCTAAAGGAATTCTTTATTGGTCCTCTAAATGTATAGTACTTCATAATATGTCCATCATTGTTACATTTGAAGCATTTCACCTTCTTCTTAGCTCTCAATTGGCTGTAATCAATCTACAATTTGCAATACTTGACAATATGACCAAAGTTATTGCATTTGTAACATACAATCTTTCTAGGTCTAGTAAAAGGTTTCTTTACTTCTTCTACTGACTTGTTGAGCTCATCCTTACTAGAATTAGAGACATTGTCTTGCATAATATCATTTGTTTTACATGTTTCCATATCCTCAGATTGTCTATGCTCTGCATTTTTACTACATTCACCTTTTTCAATATATTCCTCATTCATACTTTTCTCTTTTTGTTTCTTGATAAAATCATTCAAGTGATCATATGTGGGTCTACTAGACCTCATATCAGGTTTTATAAATTCTCTTATCTTGTGTCCATATAGATAGCAATTAAAGCATAAACCAGTAAATTTAGACTTAAGAATACCTTTTTCAGTTAGTTTCTTTGATTCATCTTTGTGACTGCAGTCCTTGTCACTATTCCTGCAAGGAGTTATCTCAAGTTCTGTTATCAAAACCTCAAAATATGTCTTCTTAGGTGAATCAAGATTTAATACAACTCTATCTTTCTTCTGATCAGGATTGTCATTAAATCCTACTCCTGTCATGTCTCCAAAAGGCTTCTGCATGTCAATTTTCTCATCCAATTTCTTTTTGATCTCATGAAGTTTTTCTATGTGACCTTTGGTTTGATCAAGTTCACTAGTAATGGTGATGCAATATCTTTCTACTTTTTCATATTTTGTTTTTAGTGCATTCGGTTCATTCTCCAGAGTCTGTATCCTATCCTTGAATTTGATAGTTCATTCTGCAACTTTTATTTTTCTTCTTTTTCAGAATCAAGTTCTTTGATCAGATTCAATTTTGTGACCTCTAATTCATCCTTCAAGGAATCCTTTTCATGTCTTAGCTACTCAATCAAATCTTGATCTAATAGCTCCTCAATTTGTGCTTCCATGAGATCATCGCTCAATTTTCTCTCATTTTCAAGCTGCTGCTTCAACTTCTTGATGAAGTCATCTACCTTCCTTAGTTTTTACTTTAGAACCACTCTATCCGCATTAGCAATATCCACATCCTCTAAGGCAATTTCATAATTCTTCTTCAAGTTTTCCAAATCCATCTTGATCTCCCCAAAACTGTTAAGCTTTTCTTTCAGGGGCCTGATTCTTTGATACCAATTGTTAGGATTTGGTAACACTAAGAGGGGGGTTGAATCAATGTTATAGTGCTTTATTGAATTCTTAAAATTCTTTACTTTCTTCAAACACCATATAAAGATATAGCATAAGATAAATAACCATGCAACATAAACAAAAATAGGAGAACTCATAATACCATATTTATTTTTGAGGAAACCTAGTTAAGGAAAAACCCCAATGGGGATGGTACCCATAAATATCTGCACTATAAGTATAATAACCCTGTTAGGAGATGAGTATTACAATAGACAGGTCCTAGTTAGAGGAAAAACCCTATTAGGAGTCTTTACAATGTGATTCCAATTAAGGAATCGACCCTACTAAGAGTCCATCCCTATTAGAGGCAATCAAACCCTGTTAGGGGTGTACAATAGGTGCAACAACACTTACAATCAATTTTTTTTGTCCCGAATACAAAGATTTAACAAAGTATTCCTTGAAGAACTCCTCTTGTTCTCCTTTCTTTTGATCTCTACTCTGTCTCTTAGATGCCTTCACAATTTGTACCCATTTATTTTCCTATATTCATCATCGCACACTTTTACAAAAGTGTCTGTATACTATACCTTGTTAGAGGTATATTAAAAAAGCTAGTCAAAATTACTCTAGCTAAACATCATATTATTTAAAGCGCAATTGCATGCTTCATTAACATTCTTAGTCAGCCTTAGATCTAAGAACGCATCCAAAATTAACTTTCCAATCGCTCACAAAGTCAGCCTTAGTGATCGCCAATACGTTATACTCTATTTACTGTCATCGCATCCAATCAACTAATCATATCTCTTTGATACCTCAACATTAACACATGTATTCACTTGGGTCTTACAAGCATGTAGCCAAGATCACATGCTTTAATGAAGCTCCTGGGAAGTTCACTATGCTTTTGTGTCAAACTGGGTCACAAGAACAATTTTTGGACTTAGGCATTTTTCCTTCACCAACTGCATACATACATATTCATGATATCCAATATGTGCAATCATAAATTTGTTAAGTGTTTCCATAAATGATAACATTCCATATGTGCATGTTCCTATATGTGCATATGTGTGTATGTGTTGACCACTTGCCAACAACACATACTTTGTTTTTCAATGGAGGATGATCCACCTTTGGTGGACATGTAATTACACCTAGTGCAATTGATAGGTTATCACTTGCATATATCTTAGTTATCATGCATTGCCTATATATTCAGACACATCTACATTTTATGTATCCATTATCATTTTATCATTATTGATTTATTCATTTGATCATATCA
Source organism: Chamaecyparis obtusa (assembly GCA_027943335.1). Lineage (NCBI taxonomy): Eukaryota > Viridiplantae > Streptophyta > Pinopsida > Cupressales > Cupressaceae > Chamaecyparis > Chamaecyparis obtusa. Next base: position 383,304 of record BSBK01000903.1, on the reverse strand, counting down.
TTTTGTCTCTCTTGTTTGTGCTATCTATTGAGCTTCTAGATTTTGGCATTTCATTCATTTCCTTAGGAAAATTCTTACATGGTATCAGAGCCATAGGAGTGTTCATTGCATAGCTATTCGAGAGTCTTTTTTTTCCTCAAATTTTGTAGGGCCATGATTCAGATATGGGGTCAACAACTTGTAAGAGTGTTTTGATAAAGATTAGACCTCACCATTGGATTTGGGTGGCTGTTCTGGTGAATTTTGACTATAAATTTGCCTACTTTGGGAAAACGTCAAATTCAAGGAAAATGTTTTTTACAAATCAGACCCCTAAGGACCAATCTACAATTTGGTAATGGTTTTTGGAGAATTCCCTTTCAAATATGAATTTATTTTATTTCCGTCATTATTTTTTGGATATGCAATTTTATTATTTTTTGTCAAAATATTATTCTGCAAAAAAATTATCCTATCAAGCCTATGTTTGTCAATTTGGATCTACAGGCATCGGACCCATATAAGTCCAAATTGAGTTGTCAACCCCCAATCTGAACTAGACCCTCCAAGTTGGGCATTTCTCATGGGATCAACATAAAGAACACTGTCAATCTCACAAAGTCTACGAAGAGAGCATCAACACTGAGCTCCCATTGGCTCATGTTACTTTACTACTATGACCGAGCTCTTTACAACTGTTCTGTGTGATATTGGTTTTAAACCCTTTGGATCACATCCCATTGTGAATGTGGGATTATAATCTCCCACTACTGCATTGCTTCATAGCTCACCTTGCTGCCCCTGAGATGCTCTTTGAGTTTGACGAGCTCCTCAGACATGCTAAGTAGTTCAAACATGTGGTGCACAAAGACATTTTTGTTAGTATATAGAGACACTGAGAGGGGGGTGAATCAGTGTAAAAAGGTAATGAACCAATTCAACCAATAATTTGATTATTCTTTTAAACAACTTCTATACAACCAAACATGAAAATGTAACTAGGCAATAGAAGTAAAATAATTCAAGCATCCACAAAAGAATATCACATAACACCACTATTTTTTTTCTTGGAAACCCTTGTAAGAGGGAGAAAACCATGGTAGGGATGACACCCATGAATCTATTCACAATAGTAAAAAGAGTTGTCCTATTAGGAGATTACAATAATTTGTTAGGGGCTCACCCGGTTAAGAGTGAATAGTACCTTGTTAGAAGTACAATAAGATCTATTAGGATCTACCTCGCTAGAGGCTTTTGAACCCCTTCTTAGAAGTTACCCTATTAAAGGATTTATACAATGAGACCAGTTAAAGTCCACCCCGCTAAGGGATTTAACCTGCTAACCTATTAGAGTTAGCCTTGAGAAATGAACTAAAATAACTGATGTGGAAATGACACTACTTTCTTGATAAATAGAATACAAACTCTAAATCCTTACACAAATTTCTATCTCTATTTTTGATTGCAACCAACAATAACATAATTTTCCTCTTTAAATCACATGATTTAGCTTACCTTTATCCTGTTGTTATTAAGTTAGGTAGGGATTGAAAAACATTTCACAAGTCAGCCCAGTTGATTTACCAAACAAATAAAAATCAGCACCAATCATACCTAACATGTCATCCCAAAATGTACTACAAAAGTTTATTACCAAGCACTGACAAATAATAAACCGGCTAGATCATCAAATCAACAAGAATCAATTGGTAAATCAACTGGTTCACACTAAACAAACCACCAAAATACCAACACACTCAAAACATTGAGTTAATAATTGTGGTTGGAAAACTAAACTTGACTGACCAAAATAATGCTCTAGTAAATATTGCACCACCCTATGTGCTCTCTATCTCAATCACCACTCAAAAAACTTTCTGTTACTATCTTCCTGTTGACCGATTAAAGCACTTAGCTTATTTTTTTTAACCCATCCATCCAATTAATTGATATCTGTAATCTATTCATCAAATTTGATAGAGTTTCCATCAATGAAAAAATCATAAGCATAAAATACTGCATCTCAACTCCAAAATCCATCATAATGCCAATAATTTCTCCCTTTGGCATTGATGGAAAGACAGTGTAAATAATTAACTCCTCAAAAATCCTCAAAAATTTTCTATTCATCGATTCTCCAAAAATATATACATGGATGCATATAATTCAAACTTAGCTATAGCCAAACTGCTCCCCCTTTGATTACTAAACTAGATCCTTAACTTTATTTTCACTGCACCGATCACTCCCCCTTTGACAAAAATGAAAAAGGTACATAAATGAACTTAAAAATTGAAATCATCGTACCAATCATAGCCATTAAAAAACACTTTTAAAATTTGTTTTGGCTATCTCCAAAGAACTCTCCCATGAATTATGCAACTTCTCTATGACATGAATCTATCCATGTAATATAGAAGCTAACTCCTCCATAGATTCAAGTGTACTCATGTCTGGTGACCCAAGTATTACCTATGAATCTCTAACATATTGTTGCATGACATCAACTGTAGGAATAAAATAAGTCTGGAGTTCTAGTAAAGTAGTGATCCTCTTATCTTGTTCTTCTTGTAATGTGTTCAACTTGTGATTGCCAACCTTAACTTGGGATCTATAAGTGGTAGATGAATGTGAAATAGGATCAAAACTATAAATTAAATACTTAAGCTCCTATTGAGCTTCATTTCTCTTTATCTCCAAATCTTGTGTAAACAATGAAATGTCATAAAATTTAGTACATAATCTACCAATCTCTTTCAAATTTTCCTGCATCTTGTTCATATGAATTGTAAGCTTCCCTTTATCTGATGTAATAGCCTCCATTAACTTATCAGTCCTCTTCTTTTCATAATCCATCTTTTCTCTATTCATGGAAGCTTCCTCCAAACTAGTAAATTTCTTAGTGATAGCATTGATCAAAGTGTCCATCTTCTCAATAGGTGTAGCTTTTGAATAATAGTCAACTTCTGGTAGAAGGTATACAAGAATGTCTCTAGCTGACTAAAGTACTTGATCATGTTCCTCCCTTTCAGCTTTTAACTTTAGTATCTCTAACATTTTTATCCATTCACTAGGACTCATTTTGGTAACATCAATAGGTCCTTGAATGACCTCAACATCCTCATCCCCAAGCTCATCTATAATTTCTTCCTTAAAATATCCATAGCCTTTCCTTTCTTCTTGTAACTTAAACTTCCACTAAGATCCAATTTCCTTTTTACTAATTGTGCTACAACATCAAATTTGTGAGAATCATCTATCTTTCCAAAATCATCTGTCTATCCAACTACATTAGTTGTAATAGGTATCACCACCTCTTTAGTCTTATCGTTATGTGCATAGTCTTATCTTTGCACATCTTCAACTTCAATAGTAGGAATTTTTTGTGGAGTATCATACGGTATATCATTGATAATTCCTTCAATCACTTGTTCAATAGTGAAAAATTCATCTATTTTTACCTCTTCAATGGTATCATCTTGTTTTGTTTCTCCTCTTGAGTATCATCCACCAATTTATCTTATTCCTCTAATTTATTCTTCATGACATCAAGAGTCTCATTATGAACTGCCTGTGATTCACCTATGAGTATTCTGCATATTCTACTTCTTGTTCTAAAAAATAGTCTCATAGCCTCAATTGTAAGATTCACTTCTTCCATAGACAATTTAGGCTTAATTTTAATCACTGCATGTTCCATCATTTATCTATCTAGTTTCAGAGCATATCTCCACATTACATCAATCTTCTTATAAAGTGATTTAGGTAACATTTTATACAGTTCACTAGGCCCTCTGCAAAACTTATGTAAACTATATAAAATATCATCTTCTATCTTTTTCTTACCTTCATCATCACATCTTTCATAGCATTAGTTAGCATCAACCACACTTCCACATTCCCTTATTTTCTCAACTATGCTATCAACAATAAAAGTTCTCCTAGTCTTGGGTTTCACTAATTTCTCAGTTGTCATGCCAACAATTTTTTATCTTTTTCCACTCGTCCTCAACTCAACTTTCTCTTTGTCATATTTTTTTTGAGGTTCTACTTCCTTAGATGTATCCTTCTTACTGCTCTTGCCTTTTGACTCTTTGTATCCATGTGTCATTTCCTTCTTTCTCTTGTAAGTTTTCTATTCAGTCACAAATGTTGTCTCTTTTTACTTTTCCTTAACCTTAACCACTATAGGTTTAGGCTTTGATGAGATTTTACTTTTTAGATGTGCTCTAGCAGTAGGGGAAGGAGCCTCCTTTTGCACTGTGGAACTCCTAGTTTATATTCCTTTTGCCTTACCAGTTGTAGAAGATACAACCTATACCTCTTCTACTTTTGCAACAACAACAAAGGTCCCTACCTCCTTAGTTAAAAATTATTCCTAATATTATCCATCATTTCTTTTGTAATACCACTCTTCTTGGATAAATCATCAACTTGTTTCCTCACTCTTTTCTCTATCACCGATGCCATTAACTGTGAATGAAATTTTAAATAGGTTTCTTCATAAGTACCAAACTTGGGAGTAATGACATTGATCAACTTAGATAGTAACTCATCAACATGAAGTGATACAATATCATCATCTACCTCCTAAACTATTGGTAGAGCCCAAGAAGTTCTTGGTTTTACTACCTGCATCATACATGTATCGATATTTACAATAAAAAATATATCTTCTTTGTACTTCTCCACTATACTGGTTGGGACCTTCTCCCTCTCATGCATTCATTTATGGAAATATTGAAATAACCCCACATATAACCATTAAAGTTATTTCCTAACATTGTTATGTATTCCTTAATCTGCACTACTACCGATTTATCGGTTGACCTCTAAACATTACTGATACTAGGGAAATGATTTTTAAAGTAGAAGAATATACATACCAAAAACAAACCATACTTGAAAATTAGTTTCTATTCCTTCTTGATCCTCTCCATGTTCACAAAGAACTGAATTATCATGACCTCACATAGGTCATACTATGCATTCTCCTTTATCATCTGATATGCAACATGAATACCACCACCGAACACACTATTCAATCATCTTGATTGATATACTTTATAACCAATCTCCATAGATGCAAACTTGACCTCAATATCTATAATGTCATTAATTGTCATAGCACGTTGATCTTGATTAGACTTTTTTAGATGAGTGACATCATCAACATAAATTATTCTTAGAATAGGTACATCACCGATCACACACAACCTTGTTACTGCATGAATAATCTCCTTGGTAATCTTATGAGGCCTATCCAACCATAGGAACTAGTCATGAACATGAATTAGCACATATCGGATCCACTTGGGTTTGAAATCATCAGGTATGTTGAGTATATAAGTAAAACCCTTGTTTGCCAAATTCTTGTGTTCATCCTTCAATTGAGAGTCATTACACATTTTAGTATATGCATTGAAGATGAAATTTGAACCAAGATCCTCAATCTTACAGTGGACAAATGATCTTATATCTTCAGTCAACAACACACCATGGGATATCAAAGAGAAATCTCTTACGAGATCATTCTCTATCACCTTCAAAGGATGTAACTTAAATGCTGTCCTTAGTTCCTCTGTAATATCAACCAATATAGGAGTATCCATTATGCCAACAATAATTTTATTCACAAAAAAAAGTATAGGACCTTCGCAACACAAAGAACTACCATTTTGCTCATCGATAAGGGTTCTTCAAACACCGCTTCAATTATAGCACAAGATCACAACTATCACTCCACAATCACTTCAAATTGCCTTAGTGTTGCTTGCAAGCACACTACTTAGCTTGTAGAATGCATTGTAAAAAATGAACTTCTCTTTTTCCCTTTTAACATTTCATTTCCAATGGTCAAATAGTAATTTTAACTGGTTGTAACAATTAGAACATAAAACAGTCACTATGCCATAAAAATCATTATACGATCACATAGAATCATATGTAATACAAGATTCTTCATTAGATTCTTTTATAATCATCAATAGGAATCTAAATATACTGATAAATATTTTTTCACAAACAACTTAGGGGATAGGATAAATATCTTACTTGATTTTTGTCCCCCTTAGCCAATAGTGACTTAGTTTGATGATGAACCATCCACACTCGATGGTGATGTGAATCCTTTCGATGTCTTACTCTCTTCCTTAGCATCTAATCTCTTCTGCTAGATCTTGTTCATCTCTTTCTTGGTCTCTTCTACATTAACAATTTGTTTTCACTTTTGATCCTCTGACTAGTTTACCGGTTGTTTTCTCATTCTACAATTCATAGCCATGTGTCCATAGTTACCACAAATTGAGCATGTGACATTGAATTTCCTTTCTCTTTGGTAAGGGATTTCCCAGTTCATAGTTGACCTTGGATTATTCACTCTTGACCTACATTCATCATCTTTGTGGCCATATTTGTCGCAAGTATAAAAATATAAATCAAAGCTACTATTACTAGACCTACTGCTAGGATTGGATCTATAATCATATGCAGTGTTTCCATTTACTTATTGGAATTATATAAATACCCATCAAATGTGTTAGGCCTATTAAACGACCTACTTATACAAACATTAGCAGTATGACCAACCTTACCATAGTTGTAACAAATAGGTTTCTATGGTTTCTTACCAGAATTGCTTGGATCCACCTTCAGATCTTGGTAGGGCTTCTTCAGTCCAGATGATTCACTAACTTTAAAATTACCTTGAACGGTATATCCAAGATCAGATGGTTCCTTGGTTCTTCTTTGAGTTCACAACTTTTCATCAAGCTTTTTGAGAACTTTTATTATACTTCTTCAGTTTCTCATTGGCTTCTTTCTCATGATTCAATTCATTCCTCAATTTATTAGTCTCTCCCCTCAGTATTTCATTTTCGCTTAGGATCTGTTGGGTTTCTTCACTTTTATAATGAAGCCTTTTGTGCATTATTTTTGGCTTCTTTTACAACTTTCCTTGCATCCTCTATAGTTCTTCTTTCTTCTATCTCTTCACATATTCTAATTGTTTGACCTTCAAGCTATTTCCTTAGGTTTTATTTGTCTTTGGTCAAATTCTCATTTTCCTTCATTAGATTTTCAATAGCTTCCTCATATTCTTCATATGCATGTTCTGATAGGTGTTCGATGTAGTATTGGTTTTTATTTAGTTTATCACAAAGTTCTTGCCTCTTAGAAATGACCATCTTCAGTTGATATATTAGTTCATTAATTACCTTCTCTGCTTCCTGAAGTTTCCTTTTGTACTTATAACTCTCCATGCCTTCCTTAGGGATCTCATCCAAGATGTTAAACTTCTTCAAGGGAACTTGGATTTGACACCAATTGGTAGTACATAGAGGCACTAAGAGGGGGGGGGAGTGAATCAGTGCAAACAAGTAATGGACTAATTCAACCAATAATATGATTATGTTTTTAAACAACTTCCATACAACCAAACATGCAAATGTAAGTATGGAATAGAAGTAAAATAATCCAAGCATCCATAGAAGCATAACACATACAAACACTATTTTTTTGGACATGGAAACCCTTGTAAGAGGGAGAAAACCATGGTGGGGATGACACCCATAAACATCTTCACTGCAATAAAAAGAGTTTCCCTATTAGGAGCTTACAATACCCTATTAGGGGCTCACTCGATTAAAAGTGACTAGTACCTTGTTATAAGTACAATAATATCTATTAGGATCTACCTCGCTAGAGGATTTTGAACTCCTCAGTAATCATCTCGTTAACAAATTTATACAATGAGACCTATTGAATTCCACCCTGTTAAGGGATTTAACCTAATAACCTATTAGAATTAGCCTTGAGTAATGAACTCAAATAACTGATGTGAAAATGGCACTTCTTTCCTGATAGATCCAATACAAACTCTAAATCCCGGTGCAAATTTCTATCTCTGTTTCTGATTACAATCACCAATAACATGATTTTCCTCTTCAAATCACATGATTTATCTTGCCTTTATACTATTTTTCTTAAGTCAGCTAGGGGTTGAAAAGCATTTCACAAGTCAGCCCAAAACATTTACCAAAAACATGAAAATCAAAGCCAATCATACCTACATGTGGGCCCAAAAAAAATACAAAAGTTTATTACCAATAAATGACAAATAATCAATCACCTAGATCATTTGATCAATAGGTATTAATTTGTAACTCTACTGATTCACACTAAACAAACCACCAAAATACCAACACACTCAAAACATTGAGTTAACAGTTATGGTTGGAAAATTAAACTTGACTGACCAAAATAATGCTCTAGTAACAATTGCACCACCCAATGTGTTCTCTATCTCGATCACCACTTAAAATACTTTCTTTTACTATCTTCTTATTAACTGATTAAAACACTTAGCTTATTTTTCTTTACCTATCCATCCAATCAATCAGTATCTGTCATCTATTCATCAAATTTGATAGAGTTTCCATCAATGACAAACTTATAAGCATAAAATATTGCATCTCAACTCCAAAATCCATCATAATGCCAAAAAATACCACATGGATGCCACGTGGAAGCCAAGCGAGCAGTCAATAGTAGACCCAGTCAAAGTGGGAAAGATGAAGAATCCTGTACTACCATGTAGAAACCCTTGATATGTCAAATAAATGCCATGTCATTTTCCAGTTAGCCTGAGACCATTTTTTTCTTCCAAAATGTCACTTTTCATGGTATAAAATTTGACTATCATTTGGCCGTGGTGCAGGGGCACCTAGATAGTACAGGGCCCTCACCATTTGAAATTTTTGTTGTGTAATGATCTTAGTGAGCTTTGTAAAAACAATAAGGGTCTGAGGACCAGTTTGAGTGAATGGCAATGTTAGTTGGGGTTTAGAGGTCCTAGAAGTCCTTTTGGATTAGCCTCAAGGCTAGCTAGTTAGTTTTGGCATGATGTCATACTATAAGGACAAGGGTCTTTTAAAGTCTTTTCAAAGTCATTTGAAGTTATAAATAAGGATTCAATACCTAGGAGTCACCTAGGAAGAGTCCTTAGCCTTAGGGAGCTAAGAAATAACAAGTTTGACAAAAGTTGTAAAAGTTGCAAAGTGCAACTTTACAATTTTGCAAATGTTGCTCGCCCATCTCCTAAAACAGTGGAAATTAAACTATAGTTTGATAGAAGACCTAATGAAGGAGCCTACAAACCTAGGAGATCATATATAATCCTAATAAACCCTAAAATTACCATAAGTGTGGATTGTGTGTATGAATAGTGTGCTAATGAAACTAGTCTGTATGTGAAGAAGAACGACAGTGAATTAATGGAAGATTTTGTGTACTAAATTTGTGACTGTAACACTTTGGAATTTTATTTTGGTTTATTTAGAGTAGTTTTGATTCACTAGATTAGGTGTGTGTGTGTGTTTATTTCCAAGTTTGTAAATACTTTAGCTTTGCTAGTTTACTGTCCTGAACCAGATAGTTGGTATTGAGAGCCATGTAACTCACTATCCCACCATAGAAATAGTATGGCCTCTTGGGGATAGTGAGTGTAATATATGTAATTTTTAATTGTAGGAGGAAGGGCCCTCAAAATCCATGGAAGCATTTTTAATCTCATGCCCTAGGCGAGCCAATGCATGCCCGATTAGGGAAGAGTGAAGTTGCAAAGGTTCTAGATTGTAGGCTTATGAAGATATGGAAGAATGTAAGCATGGAGTGGATAGGGGAATGAGTTGAGGTTATTTGGTGTGAAGGAAGGGTTCATGCCAATCCTAGAAGGCACCTAACCAAGCTAAGGAACATATAGACCTAAGCAAGGCCTAGAAACCCTTAAAAACCCTCATTTTGTGTCAGGGTACTGTACAACCATTTGGAGGCCCAAAACCACAAAAATCCTTGAGTCCTAGATGAAATAATAGGAGTCTCTAAAGGAAGTTTGGAGGGGTTAATGGAGAGAAATTGAGTTATTCCCTAATTTCTCAGAGCAGGAGGGCTAATAGGGGCGCTTTCCTTATGGCCCTGTTTTGATAGAAAATCTTGAAATCGGTAAGATGGATCAATGCATGAGGTTATCTTAAGAATTGGAAATAGTGTGTTGGAAGGTTATACAACACCTCCATAACCCTACAAGAAGCTTGGAGAGTTGTTAGCAGTTAGACCTTAGAGGAAGCTAAGGAGCCTAGTGTATTCCTCACCCAATATGAGGACCTAAAAGTGGGAAAGCTTGGAGTTTTGCACAAGATAGAAGAGTGGGGTTTGGATTGGGGGATCACAATAGTGTAAGGATCCTATAGATCTAGGAGGTGATCTTGGAAGATAGCTTAGGTCTCAGTGGAAGACTAGGGGCATGAACTAGTGATTAGTTCATCCCCTCTCCCTATCAAGTGGTATCAGAGCCTGTTAAAGGTTTGGGAATAGCAAGGTGAATGATTTCACCAACTGAATCTAGTGGATCAAGAAAAATTGTGAGCAATGCAGAATTGGCCAAGAAAGTTGAAGAGCAAGAGGAGGACAATAAGTTGTTGAGGGAATGACTAGCACAACTTGAGCAATTGTTGAATGATGTCCAAGACAAGGCAGATAGAGTCAAGGAAAAGATGGAACAAAAAGAAGAGCAGGAAGCCAAGGAAAAGGAGATTGAGTTGGAGGAAGAAGCTCCAACACCAAACCCTATTATACTAGAGGATCCTTTCTTAAAGGCACTAAAGGCAATGAACAACAAGGCCTTGGAAGGCATCCCTTTGCTTAGTGACAAGATGGATCCAAATATCATTATGGATTGGGTTGAAGGAATGGAGAACCATTTTGAATGTGATGGTGTCTCTGATGCTCAAAAGGTAAAGGTAGGAAAGTAAAGGTTAAGAGGCTCTACCTTAACTTGGTGGAAATTTGTCCAAACTAAAAGAGAGAAGGAAGGAAGGAGCCCCATAGTCACTTGGAAAGGAATGGTGGCTAAAATCAAGCAAGCTTATGTCTTTGATGACTATGAAATATAGCTGCATAGGAGAAGGAAAAACCTTAGACAAAAGGAGATGGATGTACACTCCTACACTGAAGAATTTCAAAAACTATGCCTAAGGTCCAAGGTGGTGGAAGATTAAAGTATTAGGTTGGAAAGATACTTGAATGGCCTTAAGTGGTCTATCCAAGAGGACATGAGTCTTGTCACTCCTAAAATAGTCCATCAATGGTACGAAATAGCTCTAAATATAGAGGAAAAAGGAAAGAGGAAGCAGGACCAAACCTCAAAGAATAGAGGAAGAGGTAGAGATGGAAGAGGAAATAGGGGAAGATATGGAGGTAGAAGCAATCATAGTAGACCCCAAGGTGAGTCCAAGATGACTAAAAAAGTGGAGAGACTAGTCAAAGGGGTGGTTCAAGCAGAGGTAGAGGATTTGGAGGAAGAGGTAGGTCACCCAGAGGAAGAGGACCATCTTATTTTGCTACTATGAAATGTTATCACTGTCAGCAATTGGGACATCCAGCCTATAGGTGTCTAGAAAAGGGATCAACATCACAAAGTGAAAGGAAAGTGGCATATGTCTATGAAGATACTTCAAGTGTGAAGTCTCCTAATATCTGATAGGGAGAGACTCTCTAATCACTTGAATTGTCACAAATGATATTAGGTCTCCTCTGAGACCCTTCTAGGGCTTACTCAATCCACCCTCTACTTCTTAGAAAGGTTCAATTCCTTTCCTCCTCTAAGAGTTCTTCCTATCCCCTTTGGTACTCACTCCTTGCTTCAGGTGTAACTCTAACTCCCATGATCTCACAAGCCCTAATCTTGGTTTTTGATTTGTAGGAGAGAAAGGGCTTCCATGCATCCAATTTGGACTTCTACTAGTGGTATTTAGTTTCCATGAACAATCATTCTCTTATCGCTGCTGGTATTCCCATGTTCTAGGCCTAGTAGCCCTTTAGCCCTATTAGGCCTCCTCAAACTAGGTTTTCTTCTCTACTACTATTTCTATTCAAACAACCCCTAGAATTTTCTTAGCAGTTCATATGTGCACCATCAGACCTTTCAGATTTTCAAGGTTTGGGACCCTGAAACTGTTCGTACACCCTATTTCCAAATTAGGGCCTCCTCTTGGTTTCTAAGCTTGTCTTTGGCTTTTGGTCTTCAAACTCGGCAACCTGATGACTTGAGGTCTCCTCCCATTTTTAGAGTACTTTTAGGTCATTAAAATTTACATTCAAGGCCTTTTTGGCTCTTGAATCAACATCTCCTACACAATTCTTAAGCATCTACTAAGTCTTCCTAGCCGGGCTTTCACTGTTAGCTCACCTAGGGCAAGACTTTAAAAATTCTTGCTAGCATCTTCAGAGCCCAGACTTGAGGCATCTTGAAGCTTGACCAACCTACTCTCCATCCCCAAAAGGCCATATAGGTGCTATAGTGGGAAATGGAGATAGGTCTACATCTTGTAGGCACTATCAAAACAGACCAGTGAACGTTGAAAACAGAGAAATGACAAAACACAAACAAAAATCTAACCTAGAGACTAGTTACAGAGTTTGAAACTCTTTACAAGGTGATAAATGAAAGATTTAAACAATTTATAAGTCAAATTCAATCCATGCAAAGTCAATATTAAACACTATCCTCAAATCTGTCTTCTTTTCCTCTTGAAAATTCTCTGCTACAGTATGCCAGTCCGTACAATGTTCATCCAACTAAACCTAAATTAGGGTTTTTTCATGATTTATAACACCCTCTCATGTGTCTAGACCTATTAGGTCTTCCTAATCCTCATGAAGGCTGAAACTCTTAAAATCAGGGTTTGTTGTATTAGAAACTTTTAAAAGTTGCAAAAGTTGCTCGACAACATTTTGAGCAACTTTGCAACTTTTCCACTTTTCAAAGTGTTTGAGCTCTTCCTAAGCTTGGCTAGTCCTAATTAGACTTCCTAAAGCTTCTAAGACCTTAGGAACACTAAAATCAACATTGTTCCATTTTAACCAACTACTGACAAATATAGGATAGGACTTCCAAGAAGACACACTGAGCAACAATCTAAGAGTTTGACCTCAAACCTAAACTCAAACAAACACACTTGGTCCACAGACCTTATCTATGCACAATGCCTTGACATTGGGTCTTATCACAACAAAATAGGACCAACAAGAGTCCTCCTAAGGTGCTCCTACACTAATATCCAATTGGATTCAGAGAGTGGTGAGAATTTGATGGTGAAGAGGATCCTAATTAGGGAACCAGTCAAGGAGGAGCCCAAGCAAAGGAGGTCACTCTTCAAGGCAAGGTGTATGATTATGGGAAAGGTTTGTAAAGTTATCATAGACTCAGGGTCTACTGATAACATTATATCAGAAGAGGCCATAACTAAGCTTAAGATTCCCAAAATACCTCATAGCACTCCTTACAAAGTCACTTGGTTAAACAAAGGACATCATGTCTTGGTTAATGAGCAAGCATGGATTGAGTTCACCATAGGAGGGTATAAAGACAAGCTTTTATGTGATGTTTTTCCAATGGATGCCTATCACCTATTACTAGGTAGGCCATGGAAGTTTGATAGAAAGGCCATGCACAATGGTGAACTCAACTCATACACCTTTTTAAAGGATGGGGTGAGTTACAAAATTCAGTCACTTCTTGAACTAGACAGCCAAGGAAGTGGACCTAATGTGCTGATGTTGAAAGGGAAAGAGTTCATAAAAACTCTTGAAAAAGGAGTGGGATATGCCATTGTGGTAAAACCCAAGGAGGAAGCAGAGAATAAGAAGGTAGACATACCTCATGAAGTGCAACAGATTTTGAAGGAGTTTAAAGATATCATATCAGATGGAGCACCTGCCACCCTACCACCCAAGAGAGAAATCAATCATCAAATAGAATTGATTCTAGGGGCATCATTACCAAACAAAGCACCTTACAAGATGACTCTAGAATAGAATATGGAAGTTGCAAAACAAGTGCAAGAGTTGATGGACCAAGGGTTGATAAGAAAGAGCATTAGCCCATGTGTTATGCCTACTATTTTGGCACCCAAGAGAGGAGGAACATGGAGGTTATGTATAGACTCTAGAGCCATCAACAAAATTACAATCCGGTATAGGTTTCCAATACCTAGGATTGAAGACTTAATGGACTGCCTAGGAGGGGCTAAATACTACACTAAGATATACCTTAAAAGTGGCTATCATCAAATAAGGATAAAAGAGGGAGATGAGTGGAAGACAACTTTCAAAACCACTGAAGGACTCTATGAATGGCTAGTTATGCCATTTGGCCTCTCCAATGCTCCAAGAACATTCATGAAGCTCATGAATGAGGTGTTGAAAGACTTCACAGGTAAGTTTGTGGTAGTCTATTTAGATGACATTCTAATTTTCAGTATGACTAAAGAGGAACACTTAATGCATCTCAAGATTGTGTTATCCAAGTTGAAAGAGGAACACCTAACTATCAATTTAGATAAGTGTGATTTTATGAAGCAGGAACTAGTCTATTTAGGCTGTGTTCTATCTCAAGGAGATGTCAAAATGGACGATCCAAGGTGGTAGTCATACTAAGTTGGCCAACTCCTAAGAATGCCAGTGAAGTGAGGAGTTTCCATGGCCTAGCTCAATATTACAGGAAGTTTATCAAGAACTTCAGTGGGATATGTGCTCCCATGATGGATACCATAAAAGGTGGATTGAAAACCAAATTTGTGTGGACACCAGTAGTAGATAAGGGATTTGAAACATTGAAGAAAGAGGTAGCTACTAAGCCTATCCTAAGGTTGCCAACTTTTGATGAACTCTTTACCATAGAGTGTGATGCTAGTAACATAGCAGTAGGAGGGGTTCTAAGCCAAAGTAATAGACCAGTGGCTTTATTTAGTGAAAAGATAAATGCATCAAAGAAAAATTACTCTTCCTATGACCTAGAACTATATGCACTTGTTCAATCCCTTAGGAAGTGGAGGCATTATCTTTTGCCCAAGGAATTTGTAGTGTTCACTGATAATCAAGCTTTGAGCTTTCTCAACTCCCAAGACAAGTTGAATCATAGGCATTTAAAGTGGGTGGAGTACTTCCAGTCATATACTTTCACCATAAAACACAAAAAAGGACAGCTCAACAAAGTAGCAGATGCTTTGAGTAGAAGGCTACTCACTGTTCAAGAAATCCAAATGCAAAGCATAGGAGTGGATAATTTCAAGGAGCTATACCAAATAGATGAAGATTTTGTAGCAGCATACAAGGTGTGTCAAGATCATCTCAATCACTTTCATGGTGAGTTTGTAGAGTATACATTGCAGAATGGATTACTATTTAAAGGAGGGAAGTTGTGTGTTCCAAGAGGGTCCATGAGGGAGAACCTCATTAAAGAAAAACACAATGGGAGTTTGAGTGGCCATTTTGGCTTAAACAAGACCTTGGAATTGGTCCAAAGGTACTACTATTAGCCTAAAATGTAGAGAGATGTCAGAACCTATGTAGAGCAATGCATCATATGTCAAAGAGAAAAGGTCACTTCTACAAATGTAGGACTTTATCAGCCACTTCCAATACCAAGCAGACCATGGGAATGTGTAAGTATGGATTTTTTGGTGGGGTTACCTAGGACAAAGAGTGGATTTGATAGAATCTATGTGGTAGCAGATAGATTTAGTAAAATGAGTCATTTTATCCCATGTAAAGTCACTCATGATGCAAGTCATATTGCTTATTTGTTTTTCAAAGAGGTTGTGAGGATTCATGGCTTGCCAAGTAGCATTTTATCTGACAGGGATAGAAAATTTATGGGACACTTTTGGAGGTCCTTATGGAAAAGACTAGGTACCAATCTAGCATTTAGTTCAGCTTACCATCCTCAAACTAAGGTGGTCAATAGGACACTTGGTAATTTTTTGAGATGATTAACCAAGGAGTATGGTTTGACATGGGACTTAGTCATACACCAAGCATAATTTGCATATAATGACAATATTAATAGAACTACTGGTAAAAGTCCCTTTGAGATTGTCAATGGGATACATCCTAGGGGTGTATGTGAACTAAATTGTTTTGGAAACCAAGTCCCTAATAGTGGCTATGCTGAAGATTTTAGTAAGTCTATGAAAGAGGTACATGACCAAGTAAAACAGTCCCTCATTGACAACACCAAGAAGATAAAGGATCAGGTTGATCTCAAAAGAAGAGAGGTACAGTTTGGTGTAGGGGACTTGGTCATGGTCCAACTAAACAAAGAAAGAATTGAAAAAGGAGTTCCCATAAAGATTCAGATGAGGATAATTGGTCCATGCCCTATACTAGCCAAGTATGGGTAGAATGCTTATAAAGTTGATCTTCCTAATGATATAGCCATCTCTCCCATCTTTAATGTTGCAGACCTAGTTAAGTACAGGGGACCCCTTACTAAGATGGATCAGAATGTGGAGGAGGCTAAGGAAGAAGTACAAACATTAGCTCTACCTCCTCAACCCAAACTACAAGCAAA
The DNA here is from genome assembly GCA_027943335.1 of Chamaecyparis obtusa. NCBI lineage: Eukaryota > Viridiplantae > Streptophyta > Pinopsida > Cupressales > Cupressaceae > Chamaecyparis > Chamaecyparis obtusa. Next base: position 366,917 of record BSBK01000903.1, on the reverse strand, counting down.
GAATATCTTAGACTCCCAGGTTCAAGAAAAGACCAAGCATGGTACATACCAAGAGCACCTAATCAAATGGAAAGAAAAACCAGACTTAGAGGCCACTTGGATCCCTAAGAACCAATTCAAGCTCAAGGGAGTGGATCTCCACCTTTTGTCTCCAGAGGGGACTTAGTTTCTTTGGTGGGGAGTATGGTGTAGGGGCACCTAGACAGTACATGGACCTCACCATTTGAAATTTTTGTTGTGTAATGCTCTTAGTGAGATTTGTAAAAACAATAAGGGTCTGAGGACCAGTTTGAGTGAATGGAAATGTTAGTTGGGGTTTAGAGGTCGTAGAAGTCCTTTTGGATAGGCCTCAAGGCTAGCTAGTTACTTTTGGCATGATGTCATACTGTAAGGATAGGGGTCTTTTAAAGCCTTTTCAAAGTCATTTGAAGTTAGAAATAAGGATTCAATACCTAGGAGTCACCTAGGAAGAGTCCTTAGCCTTAGGGAGCTAAGAAATAGCAAGTTTGACAAAAGTTGTAAAAAGTTGTAAAAGTTGCAAAGTGCAACTTTACAATTTTGCAAATGTTGCTTGCCCATCTCCTAAAATGGTGGAAATTGACCTATAGTCTGATATCAAACCTAATGAAGGAGCCTAAAAACCTAGGAGATCATATATAAGCCTAATAAACCCTAAAATTTCCATTAGTGTGGATTGTGTGTACGGATAGTGTGCTAATGAAACTAGTCTGTATGTGAAGAAGAATGACAATGAATTAATGGAAGCTTTTGTGTACTAAATTTGTGACTGTAACACTTTGGCATTGTATTTTGGTTTATTTAGAGTAGTTTTGATTCACTAGATTAGGTGTGTGTGTGTGTGTGTGTTTATTTCCAAGTTTGTAAATACTTTAGCTTTGCTAGTTTACTGTCCTAAACCAGGCAGTTGGTATTGAGAGTCATGTAACTCACTATCCCACTGTAGAAATAGTATGAAATCTTTGGGATAGTGAGTGTAATCTATTTAATTTTTAATTTTAGGAGGAAGAGCCCTCAAAATCCATGGAAGCATTTTTAAGCTCTTTCCCTAGGTGAGCCAGTGCATGCCCGGTTAGGGAAGAGTGAAGTTGCAGAGGTTCTAGATTGTAGGGTTATGAAGATATGGAAGAATGAAAGCATGGAGTGGATAGGGGAATGAGTTGAGGTTATTTTGTGTGAAGGAAGGGTTCATGCCAATCTTGGAAGGCACCTCACCAAGCTAAGGAACATATAGACCTAAGCAAGGCCTAGAAACCCTTAAAAACCTTCATTTTATGTTAGGGTACTGTACGACCATTTGGAGGTCGAAAACCCCAAAACTCCTTGAGTCCTAGATAAAATAATAGGAGTCTCTAAAGGAAGTTTGGAGGGGTTAATGGAGAGAAATTGAGTTATTCCCTAATTTCTCGGAGCAAGAGGGCTAATAGGGGCACTTTCCTTGTAGCTCTGTTTTGATAGCAAATCTTGAAATTGGTAAGATGGATCAATGCATGAGGTTATCTTAAGCATTGGAAATAGTATATTAGAAGGTTATAAAACACCTCCATAACCCTACAAGAAGCTTGGAGAGTTTTGAGCAGTTAGACCTTAGAGGAAGCTAAGGAGCCTAGTGTATTCCTCACCCAAGATGAGGACCTAGAAGTGGGAAAGCTTGGAGTTTTGCACAAGATAGAAGAGTGGGGTTTGGATTGGGGGATCACAAGAAGTGTAAGGGTCCTATAGATATAGGAAGTGATCTTGGAAGACACCTTAGGTTTCAGTGGAAGACTAGTGGCATGAACTAGTGATTAGTTGATTAGATCTATGATTTTTACTTTTTCTTTGACAGTCGTTTGGACGTCAAATTTGGCATAGTAACTGTGTCAAAAGGTAAATGGAAAGCATTGGTGGAAAATAAAAATAATTTAGAGGAATGGATTCTTGATTGAGGTGCCACACATCATATGTGTGCTTCAAAGGAGAAATTTTCTTCTTTGAAACTATCCAAGGTACGTCACATCTATGTAGGAGATGATACACAACTGGAATTTGAAGGGAAAGAGGAAGTTGAGATAGAAAATGGATTTTTCAAAGATGTTCTCGATGTTCCAAACCTTAGCACAAAACTCCTTTCAATATACCAAATCACTCACTACAGAGGTGGAAATAAAGTTGAGTTCCTTCTTGATTCAGTTGTAGTAAAAATTCCCTTAAGGATGATTCTTTGGTGGAAACAGGTAAAGATAATCATGACATAAGGCTTTATTATTTTTCTCACTTTGTGCCTAATTCTCCTTCACATGGCTTGTTGACACACTCAAATTCATAAAGTAAAATTTGGCATGAAATATTTGGACATCTCAACTATCACTATCTTCAACAACTTAGCAACAAAAATATGGTTAAGTGTCTACCTCAAGTCAAGTATTCAGAGGGTGTATGTTCAGGTTGTGAAGTGGGAAAACATCCCAAAGAGAATTTTGACAAGGGGAAGTCTTGGAGATAAATATTTGTTCTTGAGTTGATTCATAGTGATGCAACAAGCCCATTTCTATTGCCATGATTTGGCAAGGCTTGCTATGTACTCACCTTTTTTGATGAATTTTCATGCTACACTTGGGTCTACTTTCTTGGTCACAAGAGTGAAGTGTTTTATAAATTTATCACCTTCAAGGCTCATGTTGAGAAGTAGTCAGGGAAAGCCATCAAGATTATTCATACAAATAATGGAAGGGAGTACGTAAACTCAAGAATAATACACTTTTCTACACTTGAGGGTATTGATCTTCAACATTCAATAGCATGCACTCCACATTAGAATGGTGTTAAATAAATGAAGAATATAACTCTTAAGGAGATGGCCACTTGTATGATTCATGCTAAGTCCCTTGATCAATCTTTTTGGGCTGAAGCTATATGTTGTGCCAATCACATCCAAAACAAAATTCCTCATAAGACCTTGGATGGAGTTACTCCTTTTGAGGCTTGGTGTGGTAGAAAAATAGTTGTGAAACATTTTAGAGTCTTTGGTTTTCCAACTTGGGCATGATTACCTCCAAAAATGCATAGGGCATTGGAACCACAAAGTAGGCATTGCATATTTATTGGTTATCTTGAGACTCCTAAGGCATACAAACTTATGGATCTTGAGACACATGATGTTTTATTTGAGAGGAGTGTTCACTTTGAAGATAACTCTCCTATCCTAGATTTTTCAACTCCTTCCTCTTCCTCCATTTCGGAAAGTGATAGTGATGATAGTGGATTAGAAGATAAAACTCCTTCAACCTTGATTCACAAGCTTCTACCTTCATAGGGTCAAGAACTAGTTGATGACATTCCTTCTTTATCTTCTTCTTCCACTAAACCTCATTGGGTAAAACAAACACTTGATTCAACAGGTTCACTTGTGGTGAATCCTTGAGACATTAGGAGCATAAATTCACAACATAAATAATTTCCACATGCTTATTTAGAAATTACTTCAGATCCATAGTCATTTAAGGAAGCTTTATGAGTTCCTGAGTGGGAAAAAGCTACGGAGGTAGAGTATAAATATTTGATGAGGGATAATAATTGAGACTTAGTTCCTCTTCCTAAAGGAAGAAAGTGATTCTACTATTCCTAAAGGAAAATAATTAGTTCCTTTTCCTAAGGGAAGGAAGATGGTTTGATGTAAGTGGATCTTTTGGACCAAGTTTATAGCAGATGGAAGTGTAGAAAATTATAAGGATAGAATTGTTGCAAAAGGTTTCTCACAAGTTCCTAGTGTTGACTATATTGAGACATTTGCACCTATAGCCAAGATGAACTCCATTAATTTGACACTTTCTATTGCTATAGCTCATGGTTGGGTTGTACATCAAATGGATGTGAAGAGTGCATTTATACATGGGGATCTTCATGAGGAGATTTATATGGATCATCCACATGGATTCATATATGATGCTTCTTTGGTTTTTAGATTGAGGAAGTCTATCTATGGACTCAAACAAGCTTCTAGGGCTTGGTATGCCAAGATGGATTCCTTTCTTCTCTCAAGAAGGTTCACTAGGTGTCATTTAGATTTCAATGTCCACATTCTACGATAGGATGACTCTCACTTGATACTTGTGCTCTATGTTGATGAATTGATCATTATAGGGAGTACCTCATCCATCATTAGAAGTGTTAAGTCTTCTTTAGAGGAAAATTTTTTTATGACAAACTTGAGTTTACTTCACTATTTTCTTAGTATTGAGATCAAACATTCCTTAGTAGGGATAAAACTTTCTCAGCCCAAGTATGCTCTTTATTTACTTGCTCAATTTTGCATGAGTGATTAAAAGGATTCACCCACTCCCTTTCTTTCAGGTGTAAAGTTAGTGGCTAAGTCTACCACACTACTTGTTGATGCTAGATTGTGTAGGCAACTTGTTGGAAGTCTCATATACTTGACACATACACACCCTGACATATCTTTTATAGTTAGCTTGGTTTCTCACTTCATGCAAGATATGCATGAGCTTCATTGGAAGACATATATATAGTTTATATAGGTGAAATGAAAAAGAAAGGGAATAAAAACACCTTATTTGATGGTTAATGAAAAAAAATTGTTGAGCTCATCCTTCTACAAAACCAACATACATGAAAAGAGGAAAGATGTACGGGATGCTTGGAGACTTACCTCAATCAAGTTCCTATTTTAGTTTTTCCACCTCCATAGTAGTCGAGTAGATACAGATTTAGTGATAGAGAACCATATTGAAAATGATAGACATAATGATAATAAAATAAGATAGATGAATAAGATATGCTATCAAGAATACAATGAAGTAAAGTGAAGGGACTCCCCTAAATGAGATAAAATACCAATAAAGATAGTGGAGAAAATGTTTGAGTTATAATGAGATCTTGAGAGCCTAAAATCCTCCAAATATATGAGCAATAACTTAAAAATGAAGTGAGAAGTTCAAAAACCTGCAAATGTATATGAGACGAAGCCTCAAGAATGGACGAAGAAGATGTGTGGAATTTCCAAGGAGATTGAAGAATACCAAATGAATTCCAAGAAGGCCATATATTGCATGTAAGTTGAATCCCACACAAATAGGAATAACATTTGGGTATTATGAATGTAGGTTGGCAGTTTGTAATACCTCAATGACAACCTGGATGCCTATAGATTCATAGTTTCTAGTGTGCTACATGAACATCTTTGAAATGTGCATGCATTGTGTGCCTATTGGTAATTGAAATGTTATATGTGTTATTATTGATGTCAACATATCAGGGGAATTAGAGGGATGCAAACATGTTAGAAGGTTCATAAGAATTGACTAGAAGTTCTACTTGTTGAATGCTAAATGAGTTTTTGAAGGATAGCCAAGAGAACATGATGTTCAAAGGTTCGTTGAGGTCCATATATTGAAGATACAGATTTGCACATGTGGGATTTAGTAGATGAATTTTAATAATTAGTTCACTCCAAGTTTTATAGGATGACATAAAGAATTGAGTATGTTTCAAGGTCAGAGTTGGTGAGTGGTAGACATAGTAACAAACTATGTTAACATGAAGGAAGAAAAGGGTCTGGTGTGCTGAATTATGAATTAATCTATTAGAGTGCACTTAGGAGTGTGTTTAGGACATACTTAGGTGTCCTCAACTCAAAGGGTTAGTACTTCATAGGTCCACATGGCATAATTTTGTTGTCTCAGAGGATGGAGTGGGTGTTCATGAGGAACAAGTGAAAAAGGGCTGGCAAATCCAGTGGCTGTGATGGATTTGTAGAGATGAGTGTTTTTAATGATGCTACATGATGTTCTTGAAGTATGTTCTTAATGAATTGGAATTATTCATGGATCCAAAGGATGTGATTGGTGGAATTTTTGGTCAACAATAATATTTTTATTATTTTTCTTATTCTAGGCCAACTTGGTTGGTAAAATCATGTTGTGCAAGAAGTAAAATGTGAAATCTGAGATATTTATGATCTCTAGGTGATTGCTAAGTGTTATTATTTAGATTTCATAGTCAGATATGAAATTGATCATGATATTTGGTGCATGGATTTGAAAGGTAGACAAATTAGGGAAAATATAGTTGTGGATCATGGGTGCAGATGCTAGAAGGTGCTAGCAGAGGAAGAGTTTGATTGAGAGATGATCATAAGAGGTTCAAAAAGAGGTTGAATAGGGATCTGCATTGTGCTACATTGAAGCTATATCAAACATGAGCTAGATGTCATTTTCATAATTCACAAAAAGGTTTCAGATCATTGTAGTGATCAATTTGTAAGCTAGTGAGTCTTCCTTAGGGTTGGATCTGAAGGGTTTTTGTTTAAAGAGTGAGCTCTAGGTAGTGAGATTGAATGAAAGTACATTTCCCATATATTGTAATAAATTTGTACTTCTAACAAGTTATTTACTTATTATGGATAATCAACCCCATCTTGGTCTTTCCCTTAGTAGGGTTTCTATGAAAAAAAATATTTTGTCAATTTTTCTGGATGTGTTTTTGTTTTTTTTATGCATGTGTACTTATATTCTATTAATTTACATTAGATTTAAGGATACACAAGGTTAAGGGTTTAAATTTAAGGTATTAGAAACTAATAATTCACCCTCTTAGTTTTTTACTACCATATTATCAACAAGTGGTATTCAAACCTTGGTCCCTTGGAGGAATCTTAACAACTTGAGGGAGATTTGAGGATGGCAGCCAAAAGAACGGAATGAAAAAATCCTTAAAAAAATTGGCTAGGTGTGGAAAGGAGATGAAAATAATTTTGAAGGAACTTGAAGAAGATGGAGAGGTCAAGGGATTATAAGAAATTATTGCTAAGAGAATTCCAAAGAGTCCTCCTTTATTATCAGTTAATGGATATGATATTTCCAACATTAAAACAATTATTGATGAATCCATGGTAGCTGCCAAATTTAAGAGAACCAATTATGTAGACTCTTCTTTTACTTTCTCTTTTATTGTTGTTAATGATGAAGATACATAAGGTGGAAAAGGAAAAAACAAGGACACCAATGGTAACTTATCATTTCCTTTATCAAGTGACTCAAATAATTTTTCAGACCATAAGGAGCATAAAGGAAGCAATGAATAGAAGGAAGAGAAACCCAAAGGTAAGAATTATATAATCAGTATCTCTACTAAAAGTGTTTCTAAAGACATTATGGTTGATACTCAAAGTGATTGTAAGGAAACCAAAAATAGTGTTATTCTTGTTTGTACTGTTTCTTCATGCAATAGTGTGGAAAAAGTCACATATGAAAATACCATAAGTTGTACAAAAGAGGAAGAGAAGGTTATAATTTCTAAATTAGATAAAATAAATAATTGGTTGATAGATAGTGGATGTTCTCATCACACGAATGGAGACATAAGAAGTTTTGTTAAATATGAAGAGTATGATGGAAAAATTGTCAGATGGGGTGACAACACTAGAGGAAAAATCAAAGGAAAAGGTATTTTTTCCTTATATGGAAATAATACAAAAGATGATGTACTACATGTTGATGGTCTAACAGATAATCTTTTGAGTGTTGGATAGTTCATGGATAAAGGCTATGGTCTACATTTAAAAAATGACATGTGCAAGATATTGAATAATTATGGAAGAGAGATTGTTATTGGATTCAAGACTAGAGGAAATGTATTTCTCCTAAATAATGGATAGAATACTTGTTTGTCAACCCAAATAGATGAAATATGGTTGTGACACAAAAGGTTGTGTCATGAGAACTTTGACAATATTGTTTCTATAAGTTATACTTTTATTGTTAGAGATTTTCCTAAATTAAAGAAGCTAGCTAACAATTTTTGTAAACATTGTCATTTGGGTAAGAAATCAAATATCCCTTTTTGATCTAGACAAGTAAATTCAAAAGACTTTCTTGATCTTGCTCACATTGACTTGTTTGGACCTACCAAGTTTATAATATTACAGGGAGATAAGTACTTTATTTTACTAATTGATGATTATTCAGAGATGGTATGGGTGACCTTTTTGAAGGAGAAATCACAAGTCCCAAGAAGATTAAAAAATCCCAAGATAATTCAGGAAAATGAGATTGGACTAAAACTAAAGAAGGTGAAATTAGATAGAGTCAAAGTACATGCATTATGTGAGATGCATGGAATTAAAAAATAGTTATTTGATTCTATAAAACCACAAAAAAATGATATATCCAAGAACAAGAGAAAATCAATCATGGAGACTGCTAGAACTATGATGCTTGAGAAGAATGTACCACAAAAGTTTTGGAGAGAAGTTGTCAACACTGTAGTGTACACTCTTAATCAAGTGCAAAACAATGATGCAATTGGTAAGACACCTTATGAAATATTGTATGGTTCTGCACCCACTGTTAAGTGCTTCAAAATATTTGATAGTAAATGTTACATAAGAAAAGATGAAAATATAAGAAAGTTTGGTGTAAGAAGTAGTGAAGGCATCTTCCTTGGATATTCTACCAAAAGTAGAGGATATAGGTTCTATAATATAAGATTGAGGGAATTAATAGAGAGTAAATATGTTAATGTGGAAGAGAATCCTGAGAAACTGACCGGATCCATCAAGTATGATGTGGAAAGGCAAATCAACAATGACAATCAGAGAAAAGGGAAACTGGTTCAAGGCCAAGTTTCAAGTGTATTAGTGATTGCAAGTTGTGAAAATATTGAAGAAGAGACAAATTTTGTGTCAGAACAAATGATACCAAGATGTATAAGGTTAAATCATAGAAAAGAATATATCAAAAGTAATAGAAATAAAATATCTCAAACAAGAAAAGGGACTATGCAGGATTAGATAAGCTTAATGTCACATACATAGTTTGAGAATGTTATAGAATCCTATCAAGATGACTATAGGATTGAAGGAATAAAAGATGAGATATTAGATATTGAGAAAAATAAAAAATGGATTCTTGTACCAAGACCTAAAGAAATTGTAAATGTTACCAAATAGATATTCAAAGACAGGTCTTATAGAGAAGAAGAAGATATATCGACCAAGGAAAGTTTAGCATACAATTCACAGATGGAAGAAGCTAATTATGGTAATAATTTTATGCTACCAACAAGAATGAAGGAAGACAGACTATTTCTTGCATATTCTTCTCAAAATAATTTCAAGATTTATCAGATACATATCAAAATAGTCCTTCTGAATGAAGAATTGGATATTTATTTAACTAAGCTTGGTTTCAAAAGGGAAATGCCAATAGTAATCTATACCTAAAGATTGATAATGAGAGTGTTCTCATTGAGGAGGTATTTATTAAAAATATTATTTTTGGAGGAAATGATAAGTTAAGTAAAGAACTTGCATCACAAATACAAAATGAATTCAAAATGCTCATGATAAAATAATTAAAATTCCTTCTGGAACTGCAAGTCACACAATATGATAGAGGAATTTTTATGAGTCAAGCTAGGTATGTGAGGGAATCACCAAGGAAATTTTGATTGGTTGATTCAAAACCAGTAGGATTACCTATGGAAACTGCATGATGCAATCTATCAAGAGATGATGAGTCTCCCAAGATAAATGAGTCAAGATATAGATCAATGTTTGAAGGATTACTACATCTAATTCATACAAGGTGTGACATCATAAGTGCAGTATGTTTTGTTGTAAAATTTTAATATGTTCCAAGATATAATCATGAGGTGGTAGTAAAACGAATATTGAGATATCTAAAATGGATAATAGATTTTGGCTTGTGGTATTCCAATGATAATAATTTCACCTTGCATACATTTACTGATGCTAATTAGGAAAATGATATTGATGACAAAAAAAATACAAGTGGTGACACACTCTTATTGGGTAACATGTTAATCTAATGCATGGGAAAGAAACAAAATTTCACTTCTCAATCTACAATTGAGGCCGAGTATGTTGCTGCTACAATAAATTACAGACAAGTGGTATGGATAAAATAAATGTTATCTAATGTTGGGTTTTTATTTGATGAACCTATCACTACCTATTGTGATAACTCAAGTGCAATAAACATTTCTAAGAATTTAATACGACACTCCAAAACAAAGTATATCTCGATCAAGTTTCATTTCTTAAGGTAGAAGGTAAATGAGAATGAAGTAAGGTTAAAATAAATATCCACTAAAGAACATGTTGTTGCTATCTTCAAAAATCCATTACCTAAGGAGAGATTTTAATATCTCAAAGAAAAATCTCTCATTCACTTCCTTTGTGTCATCATTGTTTGAGGAGAAGAGGATATCAAGCCAAAAGATCCAAAGATTAAACACCCACAAAACCATTAATAAAAAAATCTCCCAATCATCCCAATTTTGAATTTTATTAGAGGTTATTAGAGGAAAGACCCCTTATTTCTTCTAAAATCCTTGTTCTATTAATGAATTAAGAAATCACTTTTAATAACTCCCAAAATGACTTAAAACTCAAAATAATAATATAAATTCATAATATCAAAAAAATTCATCAATTATTGAACTAGTGAACAGCCCCTAAATTAATATTAAAAACATCAATATAATAAAATCCTCTACATAACTTTCCAGCTACGAGAATCACACTCAAAATCATAGACCAACTACATTGAACACATGGGCACACATACATGGGAAATGATCACTAAAAAACATCAACACACATTCTAGGTAGATAAGTAAATACAACATAGAGACACAACATAGTGTAAGAATTTACAAAGAACAAAGATTGAACCAAGGATCTAGAGGTTAAAGAATAACACAATATAAGAGAGATGATATGAATGCAATGATTGATTATTGATTTATCCAATGAATTTATTTATTTACATAATAGGCCTCCTTATATAGGAAAGCCGATATGAGAGAATGATAAGGAGTTGATAAGCTATCACCTATGCTAGGTGTAATCAGATGTCCACCAAATGTGGATCATCCTCCATTATGTAATGGATTATGTTCCATAGGATGAGGATGATAATGTGATATGTTCACTAAAGGTGGATCTCACACCTAAAATGGAATTTCTCCTACACCATGTGCTTAAATGAGGTGCAAACTCCTAGGTGTCTCAATGACAAACTACTATGCATTGCATTATCCTAAATAAGATTAAGTAAAGTGTAGTTAGGAATATTTAATTACACCAAAACCCCCCCTTAAGTATAACTTAGGGGAATGCACTTAAACTCACAATGCAATATGGGTCCCAGCTACTAGGCAATGTTAGGTACCTATGTACAATATGAAATGCAATACATGAAATGCAAAAATCTCATAGAGTGGAGAACGAGGGAAAACCTCATGGGAAAAATCCTCCCCCCAAAAGAGAGAAGAAAATAAGATGCATGGATGGATGGAGTACTCAAGACCCCCCAAGTGCTACATACATCATATATATACAAAGAATTATCCCCCATAAGAAGGATAGTTGGAGACATGATATCCCCCCATAATGAAGAAGCTCCCATGTTGATGAAGAGTACCTGTAGACAAAAGATACATCAAATTATGAAGAACCCAATTCATGTGAAAATGGAAGGAGGAAGAAGATGAAGGTCTCCATGTATGAATCTATGAAGACTGAATAGGTCTCTCCAAGCGTAAAGAATCTATCACATCATGTGATAATCAAGTGAAGATGAAGAATCATGAACACCAATCTCCAAAGAAGGTGAATAAGTATCTCCAACTGTGATGTTATCATCAAAGAGAAGAGAAACCCCCTCAGGGTGTCTCCCAAATCTACATAATGAGAATCAAAAAATTCTGAAAATACATCCAAGTAGTCATCACATTTCGAAAGATCTAAAGCACTATGATCATCATGCTAAATAGTAGAGCCCATGTCTCAAGAAGCAGTAGGTGGAGGAGTAGGAAGCTCAACACTTGTATCAACAAAAAAATGATTCAAGTGTCCAAAGTTCTCCTCACATAAATAATTATCCCTTGGTAAAGGGATGTGTACATCATGAATATCACCATCATCATCGACAAAATATGAAAAAGAATAAAAGCGTGATGTATGATCAACACCTCCAATAGCTATGACATCTCTAGTCTCCATGTCCCTAATGTAGACAAAATCAGGACTAAACTCAATAATTTTACCTTGTGCCCCATGAGTAATTTTATAAATAGAAAGGAGATTAGCATTCAAGGATGGTACACAAAGAACATCATTAAATGTCCTGTCTCCCATAGGAATAGAACCTTTCCCAAAAATTCTCAAGTATGTGTTTTTACCCATCAAAATATTAGGAGAAATATAAGGCTCAATACAAGAAAACATATCCATATAGGATGCCATATGATGTGATGCACCTGAATCAAGAAGCCATTTACCTTGTTCAAGATGTGTGGAAGCTAGAAGTGCTTGTCCTTTACCTTTATCTTTGGATGATGATGGAGATGTAGAAGCTTCCAAATGTGTAGAAATTGACGAGGGAACATAATATTGTGCTTTTGAATAATGTGAGTTATCTCATCAATCTTCTTGTGAAATACTTATGCTCATCATGTCCTAGCTTTTTACAATATGCACATTTATCCCTCTTTCTTCTAGATGATTCCTCTCTTGAAGAGGACTTGGATTCAGAAGTATTGTGTGAAGGAGATTCATTACCTTTGTCATGAGGCTTAGGATACTTTTATTGCTTCTTTCCTTTTCTATTAGAAGCATTTGATGTTGATTCATTTGCAATCAATGCATGATGCGTGGAAGGCTTCAATTGACCCATGTGTGCTAACTTTGCTTGTTCCCTTGTGAGTTGAGCTAAAAATTCATCAAGAGAAGGAAATTTCTATGCACTACTAAGAGCATCCATAGTAAGCATATAAAGTAGAAAAAAAATAGAATATTCAAGACATAGCTTGGAAAGAATAGAAAAGATCAATTGTTCATCCTCTTTAATAATGCCACAAGTAGAAAGCTCCAATTTAATAGAATTAAACTTTGAGAAAAAGTCTTGAATATTGTCAAAATCTCTAGGATTTAGACCTTTGAGATCATTCTCTAATCTGAATTTTCTCATTCTATTAGGTTTACCAAAGAGTCCTTCTAATATGACCCAAGCATCATGAGGATGTGTGCAAGATGCAATATGAAATATAAAATCATGAGAGATGGATGATCTAAGAGAGGCAAGTGGTTTATCCCTTTGATCAAACCATTTTATCCTTTTTGCAACACCTATAGATGGTTCTAGATCCTTCCCAAGAGTCATTCTAAATAGTCCAATACTCAACAAGTGATCACATAAAGATACTTTCCATTCATGGTAGTTATATGGAGTGGGGATATTTTTGTCCTTTGAATTATCCGTAATAAAATCAAATAATGACTAATAACTACTGATAACTCCTTCAAATGATTGATGCAAATCATAAAAATGAAATCCAATGATTAACCAAGTGCAAATATAGCCCCACAATGACCTATTTTTAAAAGTGATATATCCACCCTAAATCACTAAAATTTGGTTGTAGATCTGGAAAGTAGACAAAAAATCATGTACTTTCAAAAAATAGTTTACCTCAAAATATTGTTGTATGTGCCCAAATGAAGCCATAGAAGTTGCAGAAATTAGGAACAGGTAGAAAAAGTCATGAAAATCTACAATTTCTAATTAATCTAGCCATCCAATTGAAAAAAGAATACCACCACTAGAAACTTCAGGAAATTCTACCCCAAATCAAAAAACAATTCTCGTAAAAAAGGAGCAAAATTGAACAAGATATGGCCCTTTGAAGTCACACTACAAATTAGAAAACTCCAATGGTGAAGGCAAAAATTTTCAAACCCTTGCTGACATTATAAAACCACTATGTTAAATTTGATGGTTGTATGGACGTCACCAAAATAGCCAATTTGCTTAGCTTTGACGATTGGATGGCCGTCAAATTTAGGCTCATGGTAGGGTGATATGGCAAAAAAGTGCACTCGATGCTGATGTGGTAGCTGATGTGTCAGGCTGTATGAATGATGTGGCATTGACTAGGTGGTCCGTATATTGATGTGTTAGATCGTGCAGGTGACTCAAGCTGATGTCACTTGCGTGACGTGTCCTACTGATGTGGTGAGTAGGCTAGGTCAATGGTGATGTGGCATCAAACATGTGTCTCCTAAGGAGTAGGCATGCTAATGTTGACTGGGAAGACCATGTGATGCTAATAGGGTAGAGTGTGGCGGTTAGCGCAACACCACATGGCTCTAAGGTGGCGGTCTGGTGGGTAGGGCAGAGGAAGCCACATGTAGGGTAGTGGGATGTTTAGTCCCACATGCACTGTGGGATGGGCCTTCTGGCTGTTTATATATGAAAAGCCTCCAAATTGCAAACAAAGAGAAGAGCTTGGGATCGAGCTCGGGCTTGTCCTCTAGGATTAGCTCGGCTCGAGCTCTATAGTGAGGCAAGGTCTTCTGCGGTGTGGAGCTCACT